>CM053037.1:2962297-3299797 GCA_028564925.1 Lithobates sylvaticus
ACGCACGGATGGATCTCTTGACCATGTCTACATGCTTTGAGCTACACGTATCTAATAAGTGCACAGGGAGTTCATGTCATTCCCGGAGCAGAGCTGGACCATGATCCCATCATCGGTGGAGCACATGGTGTTCTCCTCTGCTGGTCTGAAGGATACAATAGGTCGATGAGTACTCAGTGTTGCTCCCTGGCTTCCTTGCATGAAGTAAGAGACCCCGCCACACGCCTAATGACCCCAATCCGTATTATTTTACAAACGCCCGCCTCGCCATTCACTCATAATGATATGTTTAGTATTCTCACCCATTCACCTTACGTCATTCTGCCTCTACAAACAACAAGGAACAATCTCATTTCCTGTACTTTATAAATCATTTCACCAATAATAACACACTTATTCCTATCCATGGGATGTAATTAGTGTGTCAGGGATTTTTTACTAATGGGGGAGGGTGTATTGCTGAAGGAAATTTAATGGCTCATTTGCATCTAATTTGGGAAGTCAAAGGCACATTTTTACTATAATCTTCAGAAATTATTCATATACATGTGTGTAGCACGGCCCCCTTGGGGACTGCTTGGATTTACCTGCTCAGCTGCATCACCATAACCCGGCGATCATTCCATCCCACCTGACACTCTGGGTTCAGACATCATCGCAACACCTTTAAGTAATAAGACAACACTCAATACGTTTATATTCTGTTGTTTACTGGAATACTTCAGTGAAGATATGATTGTACAAATGAACAGAGGTACCAGTTCAACTGGGCTTGGTATAACAGCACAAACTCAGTTGCGTGACTCCTAAGGAAAATGCTAGTTAAGGCAGTTGGCAACCACAGATTATTATATACATATATGTACAATGTAGTAACACTTGAACATAACCCGTAAGGATAAGCAGAGGTTAAAGCAGAGTTCCACCCAAAAGTGGAACTTCTGCTTGTTGTACTCCCCCACCTCCGGTGCCACATTTGGCACCTTTCGGGGGGGGGGGGGGGGGGAGCGGGGACGACAGGATACCTGTCCAATACGGTATCCTGTTCCCACTTCCGGGAGCCTCAGCCGCGGGTATAGACGTCACCGCCCGGGCTCCCTCCTCCTTTCCCGGACTCTGGGCCACTAGGAGAGAGGAGCAGAGCCTTGCGCATGCGCAGTAGGGTCCCCGGCATGATGCCGTGAGGCTTCACTGCCAGGTTGCCTTACTCGCAATAGAGGCGGCATGGTGGAAACATCAGCTGGACTCCAGGACAGCTGCAGTATGTGCAGCTGCTGGCTTTTAATTTTTGCAACGGTGGACGGACCTTCGCTTTAAGTATCAATTCTGACAATACTTCTAGAAAGAGAAGCCCAGGCAGGCCTGTTTAACCTTTAATCCTAATAAGAGATGAAGCTAAACATGGATGGTATGAGGGCCCGTTAAGTAGAAATGACAGAATATTCCTGTTGCAGATCTGATGGTCTTTACCGGCAGTCGGAGCTCATTAATTGTATCCAATAAGGTGTAGTAACAGAGTGGTAGTATATCTGATGATGACTGCAGCTAAAGGTGCCTATGTACATAGTTCTAATAAAGGTGCAGTGAAGTGTTCCCAAAGTAAAGCAGTCTGTGCACAGTGTCCCAGTGAAAAAACAAAGGAAAGGTTTGCAAAGATGGGCAGTGGCCCTCTCACCAATGAGTCACGACCAGGCCGATTCAATGTCTTCCAGCTAGCGAATCATGGATGGACTTCCTGGCTGCAGACTCGCTTGTGATGATCATCCGTTGCGGTGCGAATCGCGGGTTGCTGCACTGCAGAGGTGTTGCTGGTCAGATGTCTGATAAACCGCAGGCAATGCTGGACCCCTTCTCAGCCAGGTTGAATGACTAAAGACCATGTGGTAGGCTGCAACCTCACTCTCCCTGCATAGGGAGATCCTTCACACACGAGGCCCAGGAGGAAGAGAGCGTGAGGCAGATCTCTGGTCTCCTTTATAGCTCTTCCCAGTAATCTCTCTGGTGGTAGCAAGGATCCCTGGGATATGTAGTCTGGGTGTACAGTCATGCAGGCAAACAGCCATCTCATGGAACTACTAGTCCCACATTCCATTTGGTTGGGCTCACGAACAAGATGTCAGTATATGAAGTTTTCCTTCTTATGGCTATTAGCATGGAGTTGCCCCCCCCCCCATCCTTATGGCCATTACTATAGGGTTGCCCCACCTCCCTATGGCCATTAATATGGAGTTGCCCCCCTTTGTAGCCATATCATGCTCCTCTCTTCTGGGAAGAATTTCCACAATATTTTAGAGGGTGTCTGTGGGAATCTGTGCCCATTTGTGAGGTCAGGTACTGATGTTGGATGAGAAGACCTCGCTCGCAATACAAGT
Source organism: Lithobates sylvaticus (assembly GCA_028564925.1). Lineage (NCBI taxonomy): Eukaryota > Metazoa > Chordata > Amphibia > Anura > Ranidae > Lithobates > Lithobates sylvaticus. The sequence goes on from CM053037.1 coordinate 2,964,670, forward strand.
CACCCCAAAGGTACTCAGTAGGTCAGGGCTCTGTGCAGTTCCTCCACACCAAACTGGTCAAGCCATGTCTTTATGGAGCTGACTCGACTCCTCTGGGAAGGTATCCCATAATTTGTTCCCATTTGCGAGGTCAAATGCTGTTGTTGGATAAGAAGACCTGGCTGACACACCAGGCCCCATGTTGGGCACAAAAAAAAAAGGCCTGGCTTACAACTGGCATTCAATTAATCCTAAAGGTGTTCAGTAGGGTTGAGGTCAGGGCTCTGTGTAGGACACTTGAGCTACACCAAACTAAACTGGTACAACCTTATTGTACTTATGGAGCTGTTCAGTAGGTTTGAGGTTAGGCTTCTGTAAAGACCACAATGGATCCTTCATTCCAAACTGGTCACACCACATCTTCATAGAGCTGGCTTTGTACACAGGGGGGACAGTCATGCTGAAACGGAAAAGGGCCTTTACCAAACTGTTACCACAAAGACACAATTGTCTACAATGTCTTTGTATGATGTAGTATTAACAGTTCCCTACAATGGAGATGCCTAAACTTAACATGGAGGGGGTTCCCATATTTTTGGCCTTGCTGCGAAAGTATGACTTTTCCTGCAAAAGTCAGGCTTGGCTCCACCATTCACAGTGCTGGTCAGATTGGCGGGAATAGATGCAATTGAACTCTCTGCCTCCAGTAATTTGGCCGGGATAGCCAGCTGACTGCTGAGGGTGCCAATGGTCATAATCCTTGTAGTAGCTTGGCATTATGAAGATCCCTCTTCAGTTTGGAGCTGGCTTTCCGTGTTGCAAGGCCTAAAGGGTATGTATAGACAAGTTTTGGATGGAGGATGGAAAGGTTAGACCAGTGGTCATTAACCTGTCCTCAGGGCCCACTAACAGGCCAGGTTTTATGTATTACCTTGGGGAGATGCAGCCTAGAATACCGCAATCACTGAGCAGCAAATGATATCACCTGGGATGTATTTCAGTTATCTTGCAAACCTGGCCTTTTGGTGGGTCCTGAGGACAGGGTTGATGACCACTGGGTTAGACCATCCATTAGGTTATTATTGCTGTCTATGTCCCCGCAGGGGAGGTTCCTCTTCTCTATTTTCATAGTGACTCTTATCACCAGGACAGGAAGTGATAGGAAATCTAAAATGTTACCGTTGTCATTTTATTGCGGTATGTTCAGTGGCTGCCAATCAGACTCCAGATGTCTTCCTCTTGTACAGTTTGGATGGTGGAAGGAATATTCAGCTTGGTTGCTATAGACATAACCCCCATTGCCCCCCCCCCCCACCCCCGTACATTGCACAGGTCTGCGATGCGCCCATGTAAGCATGCAGTGGAAGCGGCGCAGATGTTCTGCAATCATGCTGTGAAGGACTTTCAGAGGACTCTCAGAGTCCCCTCATTAATCTGCCTGGATACCGACCCCCCATCAGTCGGCTCTGCCTGCGCTGCTCATTAAGACTTCACTACATGCCGTTTAATTGGGATCAGAGGGTCGATCCGTAGGAAGAGAAGACATGAAAAGGTAACCCAGATGTATCCCGACTCTTTGTCTCCAAATTACTGTACCCCTATTTTATTGCCCCACTATAATTACCAAAAATATACTGACACAAAGGTTGGGAGTAAACTGGCCATTTTCGGCCCCTTTATTAATTAGACTTCTGCTTTTACAATAAGAAATATTCCTATTCATACTCTTATCAGTCCGATACATGGAAAGGCCTTTGTGGGAAATAGGAAACGTCTGGATTACAATGAAACACCCCTAGAAATGTAACAATGCGGTAAAAGGGAACCGCAATCTTTATACTGTACATGTGATCAGCCTGATTGCTGTATGTATGTGGGCCACCATATTGGCTGGTGAGTGCCGGCCTGATAGTTCTACTGATAGTTTAGGGAGCGAAGGGATCGATTATTGTTAAAGGGACCTGTCAGTAACTTTGCCTAGTCTCCCTAAATAAATTCCTGACATGTCACATTATCCAGCAACAGCATCATATTAAGTGATAGTCTATAGCAGGCATTAGTAAATGGTGGACCGCGGTCTGGACCGGGACCGAGCCGCTGACCCATCTGGACCAGCCATTGCACCATTTAGGAGCCACGTCCTTCCCCCAGACTCCACCACTCTCATTATCCGAGCAGAGCATAGAGCAGGAGGCGAGACAGATCAAGAGCAAGAGGCACAGTAGCCCTGCATGGAGGGCGGGAGCTGCCCGAGATAACTTTGCATATTAACTAGCAGACAGCGGTCCTAGCAACCAATCACCAGCTCCTTACATAGTTACATAGTAGGCGAGGGTGAAAAAAAGTGACAAGTCCTTCAAGTCCAACCTCTGTGTGTGATTATATGTCAGTATTACATTGTATATCCTGTATGTTGTGGTCATTTAGGTGCTTATCTAATAGTTTTTTGAAACAATCGATACCCCCGCTGAGACCACCGCCTGTGGAAGGGAATTCCACATCCTTTAAACCAGGGCTCAAGTCCTGCGGGAACGCATGGGAACGGAGTTCCTGTACTTTTTCCACAACAGGAACTCAGTTCCCGTTAGCAGCCGTGTCCTGCAAGACTTTGAAGTATGCGAGCTGTGTGGCAGGTGCTACACCAGCAGCTGCCAACACAGCTCGCAATAGTAAGTGCTGCACACCTGACCATTCAGGCATTGCCAGTTGGGGGCCCCATGACTGCTTCCGCTTTGATCTACCTTTCAATCACAGCTGACAGGTAGATCAGGTCCCTGCTGCTAAGAATTGTATTTAGTCAGACCTCTCGTGATGCGCTCCTCCCCGCCGGCCCCTCCTGATTTTCTGTCTCCTGCATACTTGCTATGTGTGTCCCGCTGAATCCCCCCCCCCCCTCCTCTATCTTCAGTGCCATATGATGAGAGAACCCAGAGGAGGAGCACAGCTATTCTACTCACAGGACATGCAGGGAGAGAGGTGAGCTGAGGGAGGAACATCAGTTTGGGGTGGTAGCTGAGCACAATACCTGGTTTAATGCCAGGAGGGAAGTTTATGTGGAATATGTGAAGGGTTGGAATAGCAGCGAGTGTGTGTTGGAGCCCTGCAGTTTGCAGCCCCCCCCCAAGCTAACATACATCCCTAAGCAGGAACACATCACTATCCCCCCGAGCATTCTGTCCACATAATGTGCACTTCATTTATCACCTTTCCATATAACCCTGTGTTATCCAAACTCTGTTCAATGACAAAAGTGTAAACTCACCACATAAACACTCTATATACAAAATAACATTCCCCAATAAAGATCAGAACATGATGTTCACATTACATGGAAGCACAATTGTATGAATGCTGATTATTCAGAGAATTACCCGATTTATCTTTATTGAGGATTGTTTTTTTATTTTTATTTTTTATGTACTAACAGTTAAGGTTCATACACACAATACGAAAATTGGATGAAAATTACCACTTTTGAAGCGTTCGTGCATATGAGCGTATCATTTTTCTTTTTTTGTTGGGCGAGTAGATCTTGGGTGGGAGTTCCCACACTTTTTTTGCCAGGACTTGACCCCTGCTTTAAACCAATAATACATTCTCTTGCCCTTCCCTCTGTGTATCACCACTGCGCTTGTGTATATCCCTAAAAGTATATAAAATATTCGCTGCCACTCTAAAAAAAGAGAATTGTGTACAGTATTCCTATTGTAAAATGTGGAATGAGCGGCGCTGAGTGCTAAATGTGTATATTTCAACTGTATAGTGAAACTTAGACTGAATGTATCAAAAATAAACTAATAAATGAATACAACTGTCAAAACTTCCTACAATGTAGCAACTAAAATTCAAAACAAAAACCACCCTGTGACATAAGTGATTATAAACATGAAAAATAAACAAAAATCAGGTTTTCATGTTTATAATCACTTATGTCACAGGGTGGTTTTTGTTTTGAATTTTAGTTGCTACATTGTAGGAAGTTTTGACAGTTGTATTCATTTATTAGTTTATTTTTGATACATTCAGTCTAAGTTTCACTATACAGTTGAAATATACACATTTAGCACTCAGCGCCGCTCATTCCACATTTTACAATAGGAATACTGTACACAATTCCACATCCTTGCCGCTCTTACAGTAAAGAACCCTCTATGTAGTTTAAGGTTAAACCTCTTTTCTTCTAATTTTAGTGAGTGGCCACGAGTCTTGTTAAACTCACTTTTGTGGAAAAGTTTTCTCCCTATTGTGGGGTCACCAGTCCGGTATTTATACATTGAAATCATATCCCCTCTCAGGCGTCTCTTCTCCAGAGAGAATAAGTTCAGTGCTCACAACCTTTCCTCATAACTAATATCCTCCAGACCCTTTATTAGCTTTGTTGCCCTTCTTTGTACTCCTCCATTTCCAGTACATCCTTCCTGAGGACTGGTGCCCAGAACTGGACAGCATACTCCAGGTGCGGCCGGACCAGAGTCTTGTAGAGCGGGAATTATCGTTTTATCTCTGGAGTTGATCCCCTTTTTATTGCCAATATTCTGTTTGCTTTGTTAGCAGCAGCTTGTCATTGCTGAGCCCATCATCTACTAGGACCCCCAGGTCCTTTTCCTTCCTAGATTCCCCCAGAGGTTCTCCCCCCAGTCTATAGATTGCATTTAGATTTTTACCACCCAAATGCATTATTTTACATTTTTCTACATTGAACCTCATTTGCCATGTAGTTGCCCACCCCATTAATTTGTTCAGATCGTCTTGCAAGGTTTCCACATCCTGCGGAGAAGTTATTGCCCTGCTTAGCTTAGTATCGTCCGCAAATACAGAGATTGAACTGTTTCCCCCATCCCCATCCTCCAGGTCATTTATTAGCAAATTAAACAGGATTGGTCCCAGCACAGAACCCTGGGGGACCCCACTACCCACCCCTGACCGTACTCCCCATTTATCACCACCCTCTGAACTCGCCCTTGTAGCCAGTTTTCAATCCATGTACTCCCCCTATGGTCCATGCCAACGCACCTTATTTTGTACAGTAAACGTTTATGGGGAACTGTGTCAAATGCTTTTGCAAAATCCGGATACACCACGTCTACGGGTCTTCCTTTATCTAGATATACCACGTCTACGGGCCTTCCTTTATCTAGATACACCACGTCTACGGGCCTTCCTTTATCTAGATACACCACATCTACGGGCCTTCCTTTATCTAGATACACCACGTCTACGGGCCTTCCTTTATCTAGATACACCACGTCTACGGGCCTTCCTTTATCTAGATACACCACGTCTACGGGCCTTCCTTTATCTAGATACACCACGTCTACGGGCCTTCCTTTATCTAGATACACCACATCTACAGGCCTTCCTTCATCTAGATACACCACGTCTACGGGCCTTCCTTTATCTAGATACACCACGTCTACGGGCCTTCCTTTATCTAGATAAACCACGTCTACGGGCCTTCCTTTATCCAGATACACCACGTCTACGGGCCTTCCTTTATCTAGATACACCACGTCTACGGGTCTTCCTTTATCTAGATAAACCACGTCTACGGGCCTTCCTTTATCCAGATACACCACGTCTACGGGCCTTCCTTTATCTAGATACACCACGTCTACGGGCCTTCCTTTATCTAGATACACCACGTCTACGGGCCTTCCTTTATCTAGATACACCACGTCTACGGGCCTTCCTTTATCTAGATACACCACGTCTACGGGCCTTCCTTTATCTAGATACACCACGTCTACGGGCCTTCCTTTATCTAGATACACCGCGTCTACGGGCCTTCCTTTATCTAGATACACCACGTCTACGGGCCTTCCTTTATCTAGATACACCGCGTCTACGGGCCTTCCTTTATCTAGATACACCACGTCTACGGGCCTTCCTTTATCCAGATACACCACGTCTACGGGCCTTCCTTTATCCAGATACACCACGTCTACGGGCCTTCCTTTATATAGGTACACCACGTCTTCGGGCCTTCCTTTATCTAGATACACCACGTCTACGGGCCTTCCTTTATCAGATACACCACGTCTAAGGGCCTTCCTTTATCCAGATACACCACGTCTACGGGCCTTCCTTTATCTAGATACACCACGTCTACGGGCCTTCCTTTATCTAGATACACCACGTCTACGGGCCTTCCTTTATCCAGATACACCACGTCTACGGGCGTTCCTTTATATAGGTACACCACGTCTTCGGGCCTTCCTTTATCTAGATACACCACGTCTTCGGGCCTTCCTTTATCTACATACACCACGTCTACGGGCCTTCCTTTATATAGGTACACCACGTCTACGGGCCTTCCTTTATCCAGATACACCACGTCTACGGGCCTTCCTTTATCTAGATACACCACGTCTACGGGCCTTCCTTTATCCTGATACACCACGTCTACGGGCCTTCCTTTATCCAGATACACCACGTCTACGGGCCTTCCTTTATCCAGATACACCACGTCTACGGGCCTTCCTTTATCCAGATACACCACGTCTACGGGCCTTCCTTTATCCAGATACACCACATCTACGGGCCTTCCTTTAACCAGATACACCACGTCTACGGGCCTTCCTTTATCCAGATGCACCACGTCTACGGGCCTTCCTTTATCTAGATATACCACGTCTACGGGCCTTCCTTTATCTAGATACACCACGTCTACGGGCCTTCCTTTATCCAGATAAACCACGACTACGGGCCTTCCTTAATCCAGATACACCACGTCTACGGGCCTTCCTTTATCCAGATACACCACGTCTACGGGCCTTCCTTTATCTAGATACACCACGTCTACGGGCCTTCCTTTATCTAGATACACCACGTCTACGGGCCTTCCTTTATCTAGATACACCACGTCTACGGGCCTTCCTTTATCTAGATACACCACATCTACGGTCTTCCTTTATCTAGATACACCACGTCTACGGGCCTTCCTTTATCTAGATACACCACGTCTACGGGCTTTCCTTTATCTAGATACACCACGTCTATGGGCCTTCCTTTATCTAGATACACCACGTCTTCGGGCCTTCCTTTATCTAGATACACCACGTCTACGGGCCTTCCTTTATCTAGATACACCACGTCTATGGGCCTTCCTTTATCTAGATACACCAAGTCTTCGGGCCTTCCTTTATATAGATACACCACGTCTACGGGCCTTCCTTTATATAGGTACACCACGTCTACGGGCCTTCCTTTATATAGGTACACCACGTCTTCGGGCCTTCCTTTATCTAGATACACACGTCTACGGGCCTTCCTCCTCATAGAAGGTTAATAGATTGGTTTGGCAAGAACGATTTTTCTATGTATGTAACTAATATGCAAAGTTAAAGTCAGCAACATTTAACATTAGGACATTTACCTGTCCTGGAGTCAAGCGATGTCGGCACCCCAGCCAATGTTTCCATCGGCTCTCGGGTGTTGCCCCTGCCATTCGTAGTAAGGGAACCTGGCAATGCAGCCTTGTGGGCTTCACAGCCGGTTTCCTACTGCTGTGCTTTCTGAATGGCCCGGCCGTGGGGGGAAGGAGGGGGGCTGAAAATTCCAAGTGATTGCGCTGCGATCTTCTGGAATTGGGGACAGGTACCTGTCAAAAACAGGTACCTGCCCCCCCTCCCATGCCCGAAAGGTGCCAAATGTGGCACCGGAGGGGGGGAGGAGCCAGATAGGCGAAGCTTCCCCTTTTGGGTGGAACACCACTCTTAAGGTTGAGATGATTTCATCAATCTGCTGCAGGCAGGAGGAAGCATTTCCTCAGTCTCCTCTCCACAGGGATCAGAATTCAACATTATAATGTTGTAACAAATTACAAGGTGATTACAGAAGGGGGTGGATCTGTCTCAGACATTTATGTGCACAAAGCAAGGTCCATAAAGACATAGATGGGCGAGTTTGGGGTGGAGGAACTGACTGGCCTGCACAGAGTCTTGACCTCAACCTGATAGAACACTTTTGGGATGAATTAGAGCGAAGACTTCGAGCCAGGCCTTCTCGTCCAACATCAGTGCCTGACCTCGCAAGAAGAATGGAAGAATGGTCACACATTCCCATAGACACACCATAAACCTTGTGGAGGCCTTCCTAGAAGAGTCAAAGTTGTTATAGCTGTAAAGGGTGGACCAACTCAATATTGAACCCTCCGGACTAAGACTGGGATGCCATTAAAGATCATGTGTGTGTAAAGGCAGGTGTACCAATACTTTTGGCAATATAGTGTATATTGTGACAATAGGAGTCTGTAGTCTCCCTGGTTATTTGATTTTCTCATAGCTCTCTGAACTTATTATTATCAACTTATTATCACTTTTACTATTCTTCTGATTATTCTCCATAAAATGATACAATCTGTCAAACTATTAACTAAAGTACACTGACTGGTCAACACCTTAAAAGTGATTTGCCCCCCTGTGAATGTGTGAAATGCCGGTCCCCACCCCCCCAGATTCTACTAATCTCCTGTTGGTTCTCTGCAGGTCCCGATTTGCAGCCTGTCGGACCTGATGCTCTGCGGGATGGGCGCCTGCAGCAGGAAGGCTCTGACACTACTCAGCAGCGTGTTCGCCGTCTGCAGCCTGGGGCTTCTGGGAATCGCCGTCAGCACCGATTACTGGCTCTACCTGGAGGAGGGGATCATCCTGCCACAAAACCAGTCCACCGAGATCAAAATGTCCCTTCATTCCGGCCTGTGGAGAGTCTGCTTCCTGGCAGGTAAGTCTATAATCACCTACACACCGGCCCAACCGCCATTGTATCCAGCTGAACTATGGTCAGGACCGTACACAACGACTGAGAGGAATGGACTATGGTCAGGACCATACACAACGACTGAGAGGAATGGACTATGGTCAGGACCGTACACAAAGACTGAGAGGAATGGACTATGGTCAGGACCATACACAAAGACTGAGAGGAATGGACTATGGTCAGGACCGTACACAACGACTGAGAGGAATGGACTATGGTCAGGACTGTACACAACGACTGAGAGGAATGGACTATGGTCAGGACCGTACACAAAGACTGAGAAGAATGGACTATGGTCAGGACCGTACACAACGACTGAGAGGAATGGACTATGGTCAGGACCGTACACAACGACTGAGAGAAATAGACTATGGTCAGGACCGTACACAACGACTGAGAGGAATGGACTATGGTCAGGACCGTACACAACGACTGAGAGGAATGGACTATGGTCAGGACCGTACACAAAGACTGAGAGGAATGGACTATGGTCAGGACCATACACAAAGACTGAGAGGAATGGACTATGGTCAGGACCATACACAAAGACTGAGAGGAATGGACTATGGTCAGGACCGTACACAAAGACTGAGAGGAATGGACTATGGTCAGGACCGTAAACAACGACTGAGAGGAATGGACTATGGTCAGGACCATACACAACGACTGAGAGGAATGGACTATGGTCAGGACCGTACACAAAGACTGAGAGGAATGGACTATGGTCAGGACCGTACACAACGACTAAGAGGAATGGACTATGGTCAGGACCATACACAAAGACTGAGAGGAATGGACTATGGTCAGGACCGTACACAAAGACTGAGAGGAATGGACTATGGTCAGGACCATACACAAAGACTGAGAGGAATGGACTATGGTCAGGACCGTACACAAAGACTGAGAGGAATGGACTATGGTCAGGACCGTACACAACGACTGAGAGGAATGGACTATGGTCAGGACCGTACACAACGACTGAGAGGAATGGACTATGGTCAGGACCGTACACAAAGACTGAGAGGAATGGACTATGGTCAGGACCGTACACAAAGACTGAGAGAAATGGACTATGGTCAGGACCATACACAAAGACTGAGAGGAATGGACTATGGTCAGGACCGTACACAAAGACTGAGAGGAATGGACTATGGTCAGGACCATACACAACGACTGAGAGGAATGGACTATGGTCAGGACCGTACACAAAGACTGAGAGGAATGGACTATGGTCAGGACCATACACAAAGACTGAGAGGAATGGACTATGGTCAGGACCGTACACAAAGACTGAGAGGAATGGACTATGGTCAGGACCGTACACAACGACTGAGAGAAATGGACTATGGTCAGGACCGTACACAACGACTGAGAGGAATGGACTATGGTCAGGACCGTACACAACGACTGAGAGGAATGGACTATGGTCAGGACCATACACAAAGACTGAGAGGAATGGACTATGGTCAGGACCATACACAACGACTGAGAGGAATGGACTATGGTCAGGACCGTACACAAAGACTGAGAGGAATGGACTATGGTCAGGACCGTACACAACGACTGAGAGGAATGGACTATGGTCAGGACCATACACAACGACTGAGAGGAATGGACTATGGTCAGGACCGTACACAAAGACTGAGAGGAATGGACTATGGTCAGGACCATACACAACGACTGAGGGGAATGGACTATGGTCAGGACCATACACAACTACTGAGAGGAATGGACTATGGTCAGGACCTTACACAACGACTGAGAGGAATGGACTATGGTCAGGACCGTACACAAAGACTGAGAGGAATGGACTATGGTCAGGACCATACACAAAGACTGAGAGGAATGGACTATGGTCAGGACCATACACAAAGACTGAGAGGAATGGACTATGGTCAGGACCGTACACAAAGACTGAGAGGAATGGACTATGGTCAGGACCGTACACAACGACTGAGAGGAATGGACTATGGTCAGGACCGTACACAAAAACTGAGAGAAATGGACTATAGTCAGGACCATACACAAAGACTGAGAGGAATGGACTATGGTCAGGACCATACAAAAAGACTGAGAGGAATGGACTATGGTCAGGACCGTACACAAAGACTGAGAGGAATGGACTATGGTCAGGACCATACACAACGACTGAGAGGAATGGACTATGGTCAGGACCGTACACAAAGACTGAGAGGAATGGACTATGGTCAGGACCATACACAACAACTGAGAGGAATGGACTATGGTCAGGACCGTACACAACGACTGAGGGGAATGGACTATGGTCAGGACCGTACACAACGACTGAGAGGAATGGACTATGGTCAGGACCGTACACAACGACTGAGAGGAATGGACTATGGTCAGGACCATACACAACGACTGAGAGGAATGGACTATGGTCAGGACCATACACAATGACTGAGAGGAATGGACTATGGTCAGGACCGTACACAAAGACTGAGAGGAATGGACTATGGTCAGGACCGTACACAAAGACTGAGAGGAATGGACTATGGTCAGGACCGTACACAACGACTGAGAGGAATGGACTATGGTCAGGACCGTACACAAAGACTGAGAGGAATGGACTATGGTCAGGACCATACACAACGACTGAGAGGAATGGACTATGGTCAGTACCATACACAACGACTGAGAGGAATGGACTATGGTCAGGACCGTACACAAAGACTGAGAGGAATGGACTATGGTCAGGACCGTACACAAAGACTGAGAGTAATGGACTATGGTCAGGACCGTACACAAAGACTGAGAGGAATGGACTATGGTCAGGACCATACACAAAGACTGAGAGGAATGGACTATGGTCAGGACCGTACACAACGACTGAGAGGAATGGACTATGGTCAGGACCGTACACAAAGACTGAGAGGAATGGACTATGGTCAGGACCGTACACAAAGACTGAGAGGAATGGACTATGGTCAGGACCATACACAAAGACTGAGAGGAATGGACTATGGTCAGGACCGTACACAAAGACTGAGAGGAATGGACTGTGGTCAGGACCGTACACAACGACTGAGAGGAATGGACTATGGTCAGGACCGTACACAACGACTGAGAGGAATGGACTATGGTCAGGACCGTACACAAAGACTGAGAGGAATGGACTATGGTCAGGACCGTACACAAAGACTGAGAGGAATGGACTGTGGTCAGGACCATACACAAAGACTGAGAGGAATGGACTATGGTCAGGACCATACACAAAGACTGAGAGGAATGGACTATGGTCAGGACCATACACAAAGACTGAGAGGAATGGACTATGGTCAGGACCGTACACAAAGACTGAGAGGAATGGACTATGGTCAGGACCATACACAAAGACTGAGAGGAATGGACTATGGTCAGGACCGTACACAAAGACTGAGAGGAATGGACTATGGTCAGGACCGTACACAACGACTGAGAGGAATGGACTATGGTCAGGACCGTACACAACGACTGAGAGGAATGGACTATGGTCAGGACCGTACACAACGACTGAGAGGAATGGACTATGGTCAGGACCGTACACAAAGACTGAGAGGAATGGACTATGGTCAGGACCATACACAACGACTGAGAGGAATGGACTATGGTCAGGACCGTACACAACGACTGAGAGGAATGGACTATGGTCAGGACCGTACACAACGACTGAGAGGAATGGACTATGGTCAGGACCGTACACAAAGACTGAGAGGAATGGACTATGGTCAGGACCATACACAAAGACTGAGAGGAATGGACTATGGTCAGGACCGTACACAAAGACTGAGAGGAATGGACTATGGTCAGGACCGTACACAAAGACTGAGAGGAATGGACTATGGTCAGGACCGTACACAACGACTGAGAGGAATGGACTATGGTCAGGACCATACACAAAGACTGAGAGGAATGGACTATGGTCAGGACCATACACAAAGACTGAGAGGAATGGACTATGGTCAGGACCATACACAACGACTGAGAGGAATGGACTATGGTCAGGACCGTACACAAAGACTGAGAGGAATGGACTATGGTCAGGACCGTACACAACGACTGAGAGGAATGGACTATGGTCAGGACCATACACAACGACTGAGAGGAATGGACTATGGTCAGGACCGTACACAAAGACTGAGAGGAATGGACTATGGTCAGGACCATACACAACGACTGAGGGGAATGGACTATGGTCAGGACCATACACAACTACTGAGAGGAATGGACTATGGTCAGGACCATACACAACGACTGAGAGGAATGGACTATGGTCAGGACCGTACACAAAGACTGAGAGGAATGGACTATGGTCAGGACCATACACAAAGACTGAGAGGAATGGACTATGGTCAGGACCATACACAAAGACTGAGAGGAATGGACTATGGTCAGGACCGTACACAAAGACTGAGAGGAATGGACTATGGTCAGGACCGTACACAACGACTGAGAGGAATAGACTATGGTCAGGACCGTACACAAAAACTGAGAGAAATGGACTATAGTCAGGACCATACACAAAGACTGAGAGGAATGGACTATGGTCAGGACCATACAAAAAGACTGAGAGGAATGGACTATGGTCAGGACCATACACAAAGACTGAGAGGAATGGACTATGGTCAGGACCGTACACAAAGACTGAGAGGAATGGACTATGGTCAGGACCATACACAACGACTGAGAGGAATGGACTATGGTCAGGACCGTACACAAAGACTGAGAGGAATGGACTATGGTCAGGACCGTACACAAAGACTGAGAGGAATGGACTATGGTCAGGACCATACACAAAGACTGAGAGGAATGGACTATGGTCAGGACCGTACACAACGACTGAGAGGAATGGACTATGGTCAGGACCGTACACAACGACTGAGAGGAATGGACTATGGTCAGGACCGTACACAAAAACTGAGAGGAATGGACTATGGTCAGGACCGTACACAACGACTGAGAGGAATGGACTATGGTCAGGACCGTACACAACGACTGAGAGGGAATGGACTATGGTCAGGACCGTACACAACGACTGAGAGGAATGGACTATGGTCAGGACCGTACACAACGACTGAGAGGAATGGACTATGGTCAGGACCATACACAACGACTGAGAGGAATGGACTATGGTCAGGACCATACACAATGACTGAGAGGAATGGACTATGGTCAGGACCATACACAAAGACTGAGAGGAATGGACTATGGTCAGGACCATACACAAAGACTGAGAGGAATGGACTATGGTCAGGACCGTACACAAAGACTGAGAGGAATGGACTATGGTCAGGACCGTACACAAAGACTGAGAGGAATGGACTATGGTCAGGACCGTACACAAAGACTGAGAGGAATGGACTATGGTCAGGACCCTACACAAAGACTGAGAGGAATGGACTATGGTCAGGACCGTACACAAAGACTGAGAGGAATGGACTATGGTCAGGACCATACACAAAGACTGAGAGGAATGGACTATGGTCAGGACCGTACACAACGACTGAGAGGAATGGACTATGGTCAGGACCGTACACAACGACTGAGAGGAATGGACTATGGTCAGGACCGTACACAACGACTGAGAGGAATGGACTATGGTCAGGACCGTACACAAAGACTGAGAGGAATGGACTATGGTCAGGACCGTACACAAAGACTGAGAGGAATGGACTATGGTCAGGACCATACACAAAGACTGAGAGGAATGGACTATGGTCAGGACCATACACAACGACTGAGAGGAATGGACTATGGTCAGGACCGTACACAACGACTGAGAGGAATGGACTATGGTCAGGACCGTACACAACGACTGAGAGGAATGGACTATGGTCAGGACCGTACACAAAGACTGAGAGGAATGGACTATGGTCAGGACCATACACAACGACTGAGAGGAATGGACTATGGTCAGGACCATACACAAAGACTGAGAGGAATGGACTATGGTCAGGACCGTACACAAAGACTGAGAGGAATGGACTATGGTCAGGACCGTACACAAAGACTGAGAGGAATGGACTATGGTCAGGACCGTACACAACGACTGAGAGGAATGGACTATGGTCAGGACCGTACACAACGACTGAGAGGAATGGACTATGGTCAGGACCGTACACAACGACTGAGAGGAATGGACTATGGTCAGGACCGTACACAACGACTGAGAGGAATGGACTATGGTCAGGACCGTACACAACGACTGAGAGGAATGGACTATGGTCAGGACCGTACACAACGACTGAGAGGAATGGACTATGGTCAGGACCGTACACAACGACTGAGAGGAATGGACTATGGTCAGGACCGTACACAAAGACTGAGAGGAATGGACTATGGTCAGGACCGTACACAACGACTGAGAGGAATGGACTATGGTCAGGACCATACACAAAGACTGAGAGGAATGGACTATGGTCAGGACCGTACACAACGACTGAGAGGAATGGACTATGGTCAGGACCGTACACAACGACTGAGAGGAATGGACTATGGTCAGGACCATACACAACGACTGAGAGGAATGGACTATGGTCAGGACCGTACACAACGACTGAGAGGAATGGACTATGGTCAGGACCGTACACAAAGACTGAGAGGAATGGACTATGGTCAGGACCATACACAACGACTGAGAGGAATGGACTATGGTCAGGACCGTACACAACGACTGAGAGGAATGGACTATGGTCAGGACCGTACACAACGACTGAGAGGAATGGACTATGGTCAGGACCGTACACAACGACTGAGAGGAATGGACTATGGTCAGGACCGTACACAAAGACTGAGAGGAATGGACTATGGTCAGGACCGTACACAAAGACTGAGAGGAATGGACTATGGTCAGGACCATACACAAAGACTGAGAGGAATGGACTATGGTCAGGACCGTACACAACGACTGAGAGGAATGGACTATGGTCAGGACCGTACACAAAGACTGAGAGGAATGGACTATGGTCAGGACCATACACAAAGACTGAGAGGAATGGACTATGGTCAGGACCGTACACAAAGACTGAGAGGAATGGACTATGGTCAGGACCGTACACAAAGACTGAGAGGAATGGACTATGGTCAGGACCGTACACAAAGACTGAGAGGAATGGACTATGGTCAGGACCATACACAACGACTGAGAGGAATGGACTATGGTCAGGACCATACACAACGACTGAGAGGAATGGACTATGGTCAGGACCATACACAAAGACTGAGAGGAATGGACTATGGTCAGGACCGTACACAAAGACTGAGAGGAATGGACTATGGTCAGGACCATACACAAAGACTGAGAGGAATGGACTATGGTCAGGACCATACACAAAGACTGAGAGGAATGGACTATGGTCAGGACCATACACAACGACTGAGAGGAATGGACTATGGTCAGGACCGTACACAAAGACTGAGAGGAATGGACTATGGTCAGGACCATACACAAAGACTGAGAGGAATGGACTATGGTCAGGACCGTACACAACGACTGAGAGGAATGGACTATGGTCAGGACCGTACACAAAGACTGAGAGGAATGGACTATGGTCAGGACCATACACAAAGACTGAGAGGAATGGACTATGGTCAGGACCATACACAAAGACTGAGAGGAATGGACTATGGTCAGGACCGTACACAACGACTGAGAGGAATGGACTATGGTCAGGACCATACACAACGACTGAGAGGAATGGACTATGGTCAGGACCGTACACAAAGACTGAGAGGAATGGACTATGGTCAGGACCATACACAACAACTGAGAGGAATGGACTATGGTCAGGACCGTACACAACGACTGAGGGGAATGGACTATGGTCAGGACCGTACACAAAGACTGAGAGGAATGGACTATGGTCAGGACCGTACACAACGACTGAGAGGAATGGACTATGGTCAGGACCATACACAAAGACTGAGGGGAATGGACTATGGTCAGGACCATACACAAAGACTGAGAGGAATGGACTATGGTCAGGACCGTACACAAAGACTGAGAGGAATGGACTATGGTCAGGACCGTACACAAAGACTGAGAGGAATGGACTATGGTCAGGACCATACACAAAGACTGAGAGGAATGGACTATGGTCAGGACCATACACAAAGACTGAGAGGAATGGACTATGGTCAGGACCGTACACAACGACTGAGAGGAATGGACTATGGTCAGGACCATACACAAAGACTGAGAGGAATGGACTATGGTCAGGACCGTACACAACGACTGAGAGGAATGGACTATGGTCAGGACCGTACACAACGACAGAGAGGAATGGACTATGGTCAGGACCGTACACAACGACTGAGAGGAATGGACTATGGTCAGGACCATACACAACGACTGAGAGGAATGGACTATGGTCAGGACCGTACACAACGACTGAGAGGAATGGACTATGGGCAGGACCATACACAAAGACTGAGAGGAATGGACTATGGTCAGGACCATACACAAAGACTGAGAGGAATGGACTATGGTCAGGACCGTACACAAAGACTGAGAGGAATGGACTATGGTCAGGACCGTACACAACGACAGAGAGGAATGGACTATGGTCAGGACCGTACACAAAGACTGAGAGGAATGGACTATGGTCAGGACCGTACACAAAGACTGAGAGGAATGGACTATGGACAGGACCGTACACAAAGACTGAGAGGAATGGACTATGGTCAGGACCGTACACAACGACTGAGAGGAATGGACTATGGTCAGGACCGTACACAACGACTGAGAGGAATGGACTATGGTCAGGACCATACACAAAGACTGAGAGGAATGGACTATGGTCAGGACCGTACACAACGACTGAGAGGAATGGACTATGGTCAGGACCGTACACAACGACTGAGAGGAATGGACTATGGTCAGGACCATACACAACGACTGAGAGAAATAGACTATGGTCAGGACTATACAACGACTGAGAGGAATGGACTATGGTCAGGACCGTACACAAAGACTGAGAGGAATGGACTATGGTCAGGACCGTACACAAAGACTGAGGGGAATGGACTATGGTCAGGACCGTACACAAAGACTGAGAGGAATGGACTATGGTCAGGACCGTACACAACGACTGAGAGGAATGGACTATGGTCAGGACCGTACACAACGACTGAGAGGAATGGACTATGGTCAGGACCGTACACAACGACTGAGAGGAATGGACTATGGTCAGGACCGTACACAACGACTGAGAGGAATGGACTATGGAAAGGACCGTACACAAAGACTGAGAGGCCCTATAGATATATACATACAGGCAGGGCTTTTTTTCTCCATAGAATAGGTGTAAGTTCTCCCCTCTTGTCTCCACTCACCTCCGCACACTGACCTTTGGTTCCACCACCTACCCACCTCCCAGTACCGCCCCTTTTAGAGAATACAGTATGGAGTTTGTCAAATGTATTGATGGACCTTACAGAGACAGACAAGAAACCTTAAGGATTTAGAGAAGATCTGTAAAGAAAGATATTCTGTCTTTGTAAGTGGACAAACTTACACAATCTGCAGGGGAGACGATCGTTATTTTCCCCTCTGTACATTAATAGAAAGGCCAGGAATGCAGAGAGAGGATTGATACAAGTCACTTATGGGGCCCCCTCATGTCCCGCTCTGTAGAGGCCGTAGTCTTTTCCCGGGACCTCTGTGGTGTCCCCTGTGTCCTCCGTACTGCGGGATCCACCGGAGCTCCCAGCGCCGCAGGAACTGGCGCAGTGCCAGGCCTCCCTCTATGTGACCCCGTTACGGGGGTATTTTTAGCTCCCAGCTCCATTATAATTTATAGAGCGGTCGGTGTCGGAGATGTCAGAGCTACACATTGAATGAGATGTGGATTCCACGCCGGGCAGCCGCCTCCTTTCATTCACGAAAAAACCTTCTAACCACTAAATAACGGATAACCTTCAAAGTGAACCCGTCATGTCAGAGCCGACTTCTTTTAGGGAGACCTGGAACACTTACTGAGGTCGGGAGACCCAACTTCACTGGCCCTAAGCTTGTTCACCAAGTGATGAGAGGCAAAGTGGATTGTAATCCTCAGACATGAAATCTGAACAAAGCACATCCCTCTATAGTGTGTAGTTGTCTCAGTCCAGAGCACTAAGTGTCATTCTGTCTACTGCCTCCTTCCTGCAGGAGTCACTTCTGACAGGTTCTCCTGACACTAAGATACCAGAACAAAAGGCACGCAATGTCCTACAGTTGTGCTCAGAAGTTTGCCTCTGCCGACATTTTGCCATTGCTATTGAGGATATGACTGATCATGCTAAAAAACTGTCTGTGATGATACGAAGCCATTTATTATCACCGAGCTGCTTGGCTCCTTTGTAAAACCTAATGATAAACAAATTCCCTCAAATGACCCTGATGAAGCGTTTTCATCCCCTCGGAATGTTTGGCCTTGGTACAGACACACAAGGTGACACAATGCCAATTAAAGGTTCATTTCCCACATCTGTGGCGTTTTAAAATGCAATTAGTGTCTGTGTATAAATAGTCAATGAGTTTGTTAGCCCTCACATGGATGCACTGAGCAGGCTGGATACTGAGCCATGGGGGAGCAGAAAAGAACTGTCAAAAGGACCTGCGTAACAAGATAATGGAGCTTTATAAAGATGGAAAAGGATATAAAAAGATATCCAAAGCCTTGAATATGCCAGTCACTACTGTTCAATCACTTATTAACCGCTTCCCGACCGCCTAACGCAGATATACTGCGGCAAAATGGCACGGGCAGGCAAAATCACGTACCTGTACGTGATCGTGCATGTGCCTGCCTGTGGGTCGCGCGCTCGCGACCAAAGCGGCGCGCTCGCGACCCGGTCGGGAGCTCTCCGTGACCCCGGCCGCGGGACCAGCGGACCCGATCGCCGCTGGTGTCCCGCGATCGGGTTACGGAGCTGAAGAACGGGGAGAGGTTTGTGTAAACAAACCTCTCCCCGCGCTTCCTACTCGGCCTGTCATTGATCGGCTGTTCCCTGTCATCGGGAAAGCCGATCAATGACGTCAGACGTCAGCCCCGCCCCCTAATGTAAAAAAAAACACACACGTCACAGCCTATAACCCCTCCCCCTAGTGGTTAACCCCTTCACTACAACTGTCATTTATACAGGAATCAATGCATTTAAATAGCACTGATCGCTGTATAAATGACAATGGTCCCAAAAATGTGTCAAAAATGTCCGATGTGTCCGCCATAATGTCGCAGTCACAATAAAAATCGCTGATCGCCACCATTACTAGTAAAAAAAAAAATATTAATAAAAATGCTATAAAACTATCCCCTATTTTGTAAACGCTATAACTTTTGTGCAAACCAATCAATAATCGCTAATTGCGATTTTTTTTACCAAAAATATGTAGAGGAATACGTATCGGCCTAAACTGAGGAAAAAAAAGTATTTTTTTATATATTTTTTGGGATATTTATTATAGCAAAAAGCAAAAAATATTGCATTGTTTTCAAAATTGTCACTCTATTTTTGTTTATAGCGCAAAAAATAAAAACCGCAGAGGCGATCAAATACCACCAAAAAAAAGCTCTATTTGTGGGAAAAAAAGGACGCCGATTTTGTTTGGGAGCCACGCCGCACGACCGCGCAATTGTCAGTTAAAGCGACGCAGTGCCGAATCGCAAAAATGGGCCTGGTCCTTTGGCTGCCAATTGGTCCGGGGCTGAAGTGGTAAAGAAGTGGAAAAGTTGGGGATCTCTTGATACCAAGCCAAGGTCAGGTAGATCAAGAAAGAATTGAAACAAAGAAAACCCCCACAGGAAACCTCAGAAGCAGAGGTGGCCCATCCATTGTGGGCACACGGGCGCCGCCTCTCCTATCCACTGCTGCCACCCTCCCTATCCATGTGCCCGACCCCTTCAGGACTGAATTCCTATGGGGTGTTTTTTTTAAGCACCTGATTAGAGCCAGAGGCTTTAATAGGTTTCAGAATATGGTGGACTCGGGGAGCAGAGCTTTGCGTCTTGAGCCCACCCAGGTGTGCTGCAACACTGATCCTCCTCCTGGCCAATCACCCGATTGGCTTAAAGGACAGGGGATCCTATAGGATGTCTAGGAGGAGGGGAGGAGATGCTCTGTGGAAGCGAGGAGGAGCAGACACAGGAGCCCCTGCCCGATGCCTGCCGCAGCCTGATGTCTGCCGATCCCCGCCACTGCCCGATCCCTGCCAATGCCTGATCTCCACTGCTGCCCGATGTGCCCGTTGATGCCCAATCTCCGCCGCTGCCCAATGTGCACACCGCGTAGATGGGGTAAGTGCTGGTGGTCCAGCAGAC
This sequence comes from Lithobates sylvaticus, assembly GCA_028564925.1. Lineage (NCBI taxonomy): Eukaryota > Metazoa > Chordata > Amphibia > Anura > Ranidae > Lithobates > Lithobates sylvaticus. Next base: position 2,985,708 of record CM053037.1, read on the forward strand.
AGCAGGGGGGGGGGGGGGGTTGTTTTGACGCCCCCCCAAACAAAAAAACACCAGCCGCCACTGCTCAGGGGAAATACAGACTGCTCTGGAAAAAGACGTGTGGTTGTCTTAAAGGAGCACAATACAACGATACTTTAACAAAAATGAGCTGCATGGTCAAGTTGCCAGAAAGAAGCCTTTACTGCGTCAATTCCACACAAAAAAAAGCTGATTACAATATGGCCGACAACACCTTCACACCCCTTCCACCTTCTGGCACACTGTAATCTGAGTGACGAGACTAAAATAGAGCATTTTCCAAATGTTTGGATTGGAAGAATACCATCCCCACTGTGAAGCATGGTGGTGGCTCACTGATGTTTTGGAATGTGTGAGCTCTAAAGGCACGAGTGGGGAAATCGTGTGAAAACAAGATGACAAGAGGAACGCAGCATGTTATCAGAAAATACCGGCAGACAGTTTTCATTCTTCTGCAGGAAATCGGCGCATGGGACGCTCTTGGACTTTCCAGCAATGACCCGAAGCACAAGGCCAAGCTGACCCTCCCAGTGGTTACAGCAGAGAAAGGTGAAGGTTCTGGAGTGACCATCACAGTCTCCTGACCTTCATATCATCGAGCCGCGCTGGGCAGATCTCGAAAGTGCGCTCCATGCAAGACGACCGAAGACTTTGCAGGTCCTGGAGGCGTTGTACCAAGATGAATGGGCAGCTGCAAGAATTCGGTGGCATCTCATTGGTTTACTTGTTGCCGTGGTGTATTTTATTATTTAGGCCATTCTGTTATCACCTCCAGTTACAGAATATGAAGAAAGAAATTAAATGTGTTCTGGCTGCTCACTCGTGTTTTCTTTCAAAATGGTACATCCCGTATATTACCAATTCTCCGGGGGGGGGGGGGGGGGGGATATAACCAATTGTATCTTTATCATATGTGTATATAGGAGTAAAGCACTGAGTGAGTTTTGCAGCAATCCTTAGGGGTGTACGCTAATCAATAAATAATGTTGGTGGTAGCAATCCGTCAGACCTATTCCAAACCAACTATCCCCCCATGCTAGCTCACCTCACCTCACTTCTTAATGCCTGGCGTCCCTTATGTATATCCTGGTTGGGCCGCATTGCTGCGGTGAATGTCGCTGCTTCCTAAACTGCTATATTTATATAGAGTGCTGCCTATCTTAGTACCCCCTTTTTTTCATAGAATTATTCAAAACCGAGTCTCCAAATACATATGGGGCCCTACGAGACCCAGGGTCTCCAGACTAATTTTACTTCGTAATAAAACCTCTGGCGGTTTGGGAGTACCGAATTTTCTCAAATATTACCAGGCGGCCCAACTAGCACAACTCACGCTATACCACGCCAAAGACGAGACCCCAATTTGGGTGAGTCTGGAGGCAATTGACTTACACCCTATCCTCATCTCTAATGTTCTTTGGTTACCAGCCCCATTAAGAGGACCCATATCTAACCCTATTACCCTTCACTCCTTAAGACTCTGGGATAGATTACGAACCTCATTCAAATAATGTTGGTGGGATGCTTTTTTACTCAGGCTGCAAAGGAGGACCCTTTCGCTGTGCGGAAGCAGTGGTCTCTCTGCAGAGGACTAACATGCCTCTTCTGAGTCAGAGCTAGAGTTCTGCAATCAGCATGGAGCATGAGATTTGCTGAGTGCAAACATTTAGCTGTGGGAGTGGAGTGTCGGACCTCGGCATAGAGACCACTGCTTTCACGCAGAGAGAAAGGGTCCATCTCTGCATCATGTTGGCAGGTGACAGGTTTTCCTACTCGGGCTGTGGCTGGTTTGTAAGAAAATGAACTGTGAACACCTTTTATTTTGTTAGAATACATCGGATTATACTGAACGTTCCATTGGGATTTATCATGTTGTGTCCTCTGGCAGGTGAAGAACAAGGACGATGTTTCACCATCGAGTATGTGATGCCCATGAACGTCCAGATGACATCAGAGTCCACCATCAGCGTGCTGAGTGAGTCAAAGACAATCGAACATAAATTGTTCCTTGTTCACAGGTTGGATCTTCCCAGCAGTATTTATTTGCCGTATGAATGTATTAAGTGATGGTGAAAGAATTCAGAAACAAAGTGCAACAATGTTAAAAATACAAACACACACTGCCGCTATTTTGACAGGACACCGCCTATTTATGCGTCCGGCCCCTTTCAGGACGCCGGGCACGTGAATTACAGTGGCGGGGGGTGTTTTTTTGAAGCACCTGATTGGAGCCAGAGGCTCTAAAAGGGTTCAAAATAGTGTGGGTTCGGGGAGCAGTGCTTTGCGCCAGGAGCCCACCCAGGTGTTACAACAGCGAATGAAAGTTCGCTGTTGAAACACGGATCCTCAATCTGGACAATCAGAAGCAGGTCTGAGACACGTTTTTTCCGATTGGCCAAAAAGAGAAGAGTCCCAATTGGCTGCTGAGGAGGAAGGAAGGAAACGTAAGCCCCAACGATGCCTGCGAAGAGCAGGGGAAGGGAAAGCTGCCGCTGCCTCCGAGTAAGGGAACCCCCGGGAAGCCTGGGAGAAGCGCTGCCCACCATAGATAGGGTAAGACCCACCCGATCGACCAGGGGTGGTACTGTTTTCCACCCCCCCCAAAAAAAATGTACCACCTACCACCACTGGCCATACTTCTCCTTTAATGCTTGTTTTGGGAGGAGAAGTGAGATTGAGCCCGGGGCGGCCCATAGAAGGCAACATTTTGAGGAGCCAAATAATGTCTGTAAACTCATAAATGAAGCTCATAGAAGTGAATGGGCCCTTGGGGGAAGGGGGGGGGGGGGGGGGGGGGGGGTGTTGAAGAGTGATGTCCTGCCGTCTATATTGTTCCAGTTGAGGATATGAGAGCACATGAGCAGGAATAGGGTTGCCCCCCGTCTGGGATTCACCCGGACAGTCCATGTTTTGAATCGTTCGTCCGGGTTTTAGACCACCTGAAACCCGGACACAATATTCAGAATAGACTGTGGCTCCACAAGTAACCGAGTACCACACGTAGTGTGCACGCGGGCCCTACCCCCATACACAGACAGGTGAGTAGAGAGGGCTTGATCTGCTCCTCCTCCTCCTCCTACCCTTACCCCTCTCTCTGCCCACCCGCACTCCAATCCCCAGCGTTCTGCACCTCAGGAAAGGGATTTTTTGGGCTGGAAGTTTGAAGCTCAGCAAGCAGCAGATACATCGCGGATAAAAGGTGCCGATGCCTGGGCCTCCATCCTCGGGTGATTGAGCTCACCATCCAATGTCTGTGGCTGAGGTTTCCCCCCTCCCTCCCTTCTCTCTCCTGCTTCTGAGCAAATTATTACAAGGGGGGCTCAGACATAAGGGGTGCCCTGTGAACTCTGATGTGAGGGGGGGATTTGGTGACCCTAATTTAAGGGGGAATGCTGGGGACTTTGATGTAAGTGGGAGGTTTGGTGAGCAGAAGCCTCCATACATCAGAGTTCCCCTTTACACCCACAGTCCACAGCACTCCCGTTTACAGCTTTGTTTTTTTTTTCTGCTGCGCACGGCTAAGGTGTTCGGATCTGACTTGAAGAAAAGGTGGTGACCCTAAGCAGGAATGAAGGGCAATGTGAGAGATTAGAGGTGGAATGGTTGGTATAGGTCAGTGGCGAACCTCGGCACCCCCGATGTTTTTGAACGACATTTCCCATAATGCTCGTGCACTCTGCAGTGTAGAAGAGCATCATGGGAGATGTAGTTCCAAAACATCGGGGGTGCCCCAAGGTTCTCCATCACTGGTCTAGGAGGAGGAAGTGACCACCTTGCAGCAATTCTTTCTGCTGCCCCGGTTGTTGGACACTTGTGTCCTTCACCATCAATGTAGTCGCCCTGCTCTGCCAAACATGTGCCACTCTGACTGCAAATCTGTATAGGGGTCTAACTCAGGGTTGCCCCCTTTTCTTTAAGCCAAACCCGAACACTTTAGCGACGAACTGCAAATTTGTTTTTTTTTTTTTTAGGGGGGGGGGGAAGCTGTGGACTTTTGTGTTGAATGGAACGCTGATGTAAGAAGATTTCTACTCACCAAAGCTCCCCCTTACATCTGTCTCCCCCTTACCTTCGTGTACTTACTTGTTCAGGCGCAGGAGACAGAAGAGAGGGAGTGGAGAAAGCTTCATTCACAGATAGTGGATGGTGAGCTCACTCCCCCGAGGATGGAGGCTCAGGCATCTGCACCTTTCATCCACCATGTATCTGCCGGTTGCTGGGTTTCATATTTTCCAGCCATACATCCCTTTTCTGAGGCACAGCACACCTGGGAGTGACACAGAGAGGAAGGGGTGGGAGGAGGAGGAGCAGATTGAGCCCTCTCTCCTCTCCCGTCCATGCGGGGGGGGGGGACTGTGGGACTGTGCTGGCTCTGGGCAGTGTGAGAGAGAGTATCACACTCGTCTTACACAACTTGAGCCAGCCCTCTGGATAGTTGGCAACCCTGGTGATTATGGTGTGCCCAGGTACACCCGGACTCCTGTGGGCACGCCTTTGCACTCAGCGGTTGTGGTACTCGGTTGCTTGGGGAGTCACAGCCCGGTCTAAATAATGTGTCCGCAGTCTGAAACCTGAACACATGATTCAAAGCCTGGCCATGGCAACCCTAGCCTAAGAGCCCGGCTCTGCCTGCCCCTGATTTATGGGGGTGGCAGGAACATAAGAAGAAATAGTATTCTGTAACATTTGAAACAAAGTTTTGGGGGCAGAGATTAGAGAGGCAGAGGGCCTCTTAATATTATTACGGGGGGGGGGGGGTGTTACATCCATAGATAAAGGCAGGGGCGGGACAAGGGGTGGGCAGGAAGGGGTGACTGCCCTGGGCACTGTGGTATCATGTGAGACTGGGGGGCACCACAAGAAGATTGATGGGGGAGGGGATTTGTGTTGGGAGGAGGAATTTGGGGGGGGGAGCAGGGGGGTGGGAATTGTTCTAGGAGGGGAAATTTGGGGTGTGTACTAGGAGTGGCGATTTAGGGGGATTTTTGTTGGGAGGGAAGATGGGTGAAGAGGATTTGTGCTAGAAGGGTCAATTGGGGGATTTGTGCTAAAAGAGTGATATGGTCCTTTTGTAAGTGGTGATGGAGGTGGGGCTCAGGACTTCAGCGCTGAGAGATGATGGTGCTTTTTATCTAAGTGGTGATGGGGGGGGGGATTTGTGCTTTTTATGTAGGTGGTGATGGAGGTGGGGCTCAGGACTTCAGCGATGAGAGATGATGGTTCTTTTTGTAAGTGGTGATGGAGGTGGGGCTCAGGACTTCAGCGGTAAGAGAACATGGTCATTTTTATGTAAGGGGTGATGGAGGTGGGGCTCAGGACTTCAGCGGTGAGAGAACATGGTAATTTTTATGTAAGGGGTGATGGAGGTGGGGCTCAGGACTTCAGCGGTGAGAGAACATGGTAATTTTTATGTAAGGGGTGATGGAGGTGGGGCTCAGGACTTCAGCGATGAGAGATGATGGTTCTTTTTGTAAGTGGTGATGGAGGTGGGGCTTAGGACTTCAGCGGTGAGAGAACATGGTCATTTTTATGTAAGGGGTGATGGAGGTGGGGCTCAGGACTTCAGCGATGAGGGATGATGGTCCTTTTGTAATTGGTGATGGAGGTGGGGGTCAGGACTTCAGCGGTAAGAGAACATGGTCATTTTTATGTAAGGGGTGATGGAGGTGGGGCTCAGGACTTCAGCGGTAAGAGAACATGGTAATTTTTATGTAAGGGGTGATGGAGGTGGGGCTCAGGACTTCAGCGGTGAGAGATTATGGTTCTTTTTGTAAGTGGTGATGGAGGTGGGGCTCAGGACTTCAGGGATGAGAGATGATGGTCCTTTTGTAAGTGGTGATGGAGGTGGGGCTCAGGTCTTAAGGGATGAGAGATGATGGTACTTTTTATCTAAGTGGTGATGGAGGTGGGGCTCAGGACTTCAGAGATGAGAGATGATGGTACTTTTTATGTAAGTGGTGATGGAGGTGGGGCTCAGGACTTCAGAGATGAGAGATGATGGTACTTTTTATCTAAGTGGTGATGGAGGTGGGGCTCAGGACTTCAGCGGTGAGAGAATATGGTCATTTTTATGTAAGGGGTGATGGAGGTGGGGCTCAGGACTTCAGCTGTAAGAGAACATGGTAATTTTTATGTAAGGGGTGATGGAGGTGGGGCTCAGGACTTCAGCAATGAGAGATGATGGTTCTTTTTGTAAGTGGTGATGGAGGTGGGGCTCAGGACTTCAGCGGAGAGAGATGATGGTCATTTTTTTTAACTCTTTTTACTGAAAAATATATAAGACATTGACAGTAATCAAAGCGCTCAACATGAGCATAGAAAACAATAAAGTACATTTACAGTGCACAAAGATAATGGCCATTTTTATGTAAGTGGTAAGTGGTGATGGAGGTGGGGCTCAGGAGTTGAGTGGTGATGGATGATTGCCATTTTTATGTAAGTGGTGATGGAGGTGGGGCTCAGGAGTTGAGTGGTGATGGATGATTGCCATTTTTATGTAAGTGGTGATGGAGGTGGGGCTCAGGAGTTGAGTGGTGATGGATGATTGCCATTTTTATGTAAGTGGTTATGGAGGTGGGGCTTAGGATTTCATTGATGATGGTCACTATCATGTGATTTGTGCTAGGAGGAGGATTTGGAGTGTGTGTGTGTGGGGGGGGGGGGGGATAATGTGTATTCGGAGGGGGAATTTGAGGGGTGTATTTGTGCTAGAAGGTTTATTTTTTTGTTGGGGGGGGGGGGGATTTGTACTGGGAGGGGGATTTCAACAGGGGGCAGATTTGGACTGGGAGGAGGGTGAACTTATGCTTAGGGGGTAATCATGCAGATTAGTGCCCAATTTTTTTTGGGGGGGGGGGTGGGGGTTAGGATTTTTGCTGACACATAATGCTCATACATCTTTGGGGAGGCATGTTCTCTCCCTGAGCTCTAGGTGACCTTATCCTGGCACTGGATAAGGGTGGCCCCTCAGTGATACAAACCAGTACACCCAGTATAAAATACAAGCTGGGGGATGATGGTGAGGAGTGCTCCAATCAGGGACAGTTCTGAGCCACATGGAAATACTTTCTGAATCTATTTTACCAGTAAAATCTCCAAAATGTCTCCAGATAATTCTGTGAGGTGATGAGAATTTTTTTTTCTTCCTCCCTGACACCTTCCCGGCTCCGAGGGGCCCCGTGTGACGGAGTGTGATTACACCGGGCCCCCGTGTGCCACCACCTACGCAGCAAGCAGACATGTGATGGAGGGGTGACTGGAATTGTCAGTGCAATAAATAGCCCAATATTACTCTCCCAGTAATAATACTTTGTCCTCCTGATCTTCTACCCATTGATCAGCGCCGATCACATAATATCCCACCAAGTGTCGCTCCAAAAATGATGTGTCCGATTGATACATCGCTATTATTAATCCCACAATGTATCAAAGTATTCCCAAACAATCAATGTACAAAGCTCGATTGTTCACACGGAATTCTTCAGTTGCAAAAGCAATTGATGTGTCAAAACTTCGTCAAATCGATTGTAACAATTGAAAACGTTTGCAGGGTGGTCCTTCCTTTCCCGGCATTCACAGTGAGGGGGGAAAAGTATTCGATCGGCTGCTGATTTTGTACGTTTTCCCACTGACAAAAAAACGATCGGGCTATAATTTTATTGGTCGTTTTATTATAACGGTGAGAGACAGAATAACAACAAAAATACCCAGAAAAACGCATTTTGAAAAAGTTATAAATTGATTTGCATTTTAATGAGTGAAATAAGTATGTGAACCCTTCACAAAACATGACTTAGTAGTTGGTGGAGAAACCCTTGTTGGCGATCACAGAGGTCAGACGTTTCTTGGAGTTGGCCTCCAGGTTCGCACACATCTCAGGAGGGATTTTGTCCTCTTTGCAGATCCTCTCCAAGTCATTAGGGTTTCCAGGCTGACGTTTGGTGACTCGAACCTTCAGCCCCCTCCACATATTTTCTATGGGATTAAGGTCAGGAGACCACCACCGCTAGGCCACTCCAGGACCTTAACCGCTTGCCTACCAGCTGCGGCAACATGGCTCGGCTGCGCAAATCGCTGTCATGTTACATCAGTAACATAGACGGCCACTAGGGGGGCGTGCCCCCTGCTCGCCCACGGAGCCCATGAGAGTGCCCGTCGGTCGCGATCACCGCCGGGCTCCCGCGATCGCTCAGGGCACACCGAGAACCAGGATCTGTGTGTTTAAACAAGTATGAACAGACGATCTGTCATCTCCCTTGCACAGTCCCATCCCCCCTTCAGTTAGAACACACACTAGGGAACACATTAACCCATTCACCGCCCCCTAGTGTTAACCCCTTCACTGCCAGTGACATTTTTACAGTAATCAGTGCATTTGTCCGACATGTCCGCCATAATGCCGTAGTCCCGATAAAAATCACAGATCGCCGCCATTACAAGTAAAAAAAAAAATTTATAATAAAAATGACGTAAAACTATCCCCTGTTTTGTAGGCGCTATAACTTTTGCGCAAACCTATATATATATATATACGCCTATTGCGATTTTTTTTTTTTACCAAAAATATGTAGAATACGTATCGGCCTAAACTGAGGAAAAAAAATATTTTTTTTAATATATTTTTTGGGGGATATTTATAACAAAAATTTAAAAATAATGCGTTTTTTAAAAAATTGTCACTCTTTTTTTTTTTTGGTTTATAGCGCAAAAAATAAAACCCGCAGAGGTCATCAAATACCACCAAAAGAAAGCTCTATTTGTGGGGGAAAAAAGGACGTCAATTTTGTTTGGGTGCCACGTCACACGACTGCGCAATTGTCAGTTAAAGCGACGCAGTGCCGAATCGCAAAAAAGTGCTCTGGTCAGGAAGGGGGTAAAATCTGAAGTGGTTAATGTGCTTCTTCTTGAGCCTCTCCTTTGTTTCCTTGGCCGTGTGTTTTGGGTCATTGTCATGCTGGAAGACCCATCCATGACCCATTCTCAATGCCCTGGCTGAGGGAAGGAGGTTCTCACCCAAGATTTGATGGTACATGGCCCCGTCCATCGTCCCTTTGATGTGGTGAAGTTGTCCTGTCCCCTTAGCAGAAAAACACCCCCAAAGCATAATGTCTCCACCTCCATGTATGACGGTGGGGGATGGTGTTCTTGGGGTCATAGGTTCTCCATGTATGACGGTGGGGGATGGTGTTCTTGGGGGTCATAGGACCTCCATGTATGACGGTGGGGATGGTCATAGGACCTCCATGTATGAAGGCTGGGGATGGTGTTCTTGGGGTCATAGGACCTCCATGTATGACGGTGGGGATGGTCATAGGACCTCCATGTATGACGGTGGGGGATGGTGTTCTTGGGGTCATAGGACCTCCATGTATGAAGGCGGGGGATGGTGTTCTTGGGGTCATAGGTCCTCCATGTATGACGGTGGGGGATGGTGTTCTTGGGGTCATAGGACCTTCATGTATGACGGTGGGGGATGGTGTTCTTGGGGTCATAGGACCTCCATGTATGACGGTGGGGGATGGTGTTCTTGGGGTCATAGGTCCTCCATGTATGACGGTGGGGGATGGTGTTCTTGGGGTGATAGGACCTCCATGTATGACGGTGGGGGATGGTGTTCTTGGGGTCATAGGTCCTCCATGTATGACGGTGGGGGATGGTGTTCTTGGGGTCATAGGACCTCCATGTATGACGGTGGGGGATGGTGTTCTTGGGGTCATAGGCAGCTTTCCTCCTCCTCCAAATACGGCGAGTTGAGTTGATGCCAAGAAGCTCAATTTTACATGAATCATGATTAGAAAGATGGACTTGGTCTTCAACATATGGCAGAACACTGGGTCTGGTATTTTATGCCCAGAGTGTCTGGCGTGTTTTAGGCATGCATGCTTGATGGGGTCCCAATAATAATGAATGGCATGACCCCCCCTCAGTGTGCATTGTACCATTTACTGAGACACATTCCATTGGAAGGGGCCACACTCCTTCACAATAATGGAGAACTCATGGATGGTCCAATTCTGCTTTTTCCTCCTCTTTAGGTGTTTTATTGACGATCTCTTTATAGCAGATCTCTGAATGTCACTTCATTCAGAAGGAAATTTCTCATCGGTATAATTTGTTTTTTTGTTTTTTGTTGTCTTCCTGCAGAAATGATTCGGTCAGCCACTCCCTTCCCATTGGTCAGCCTCTTCTTTATGTTTATCGGATTTATACTCAACAACGTCGGACACATCCGGCCCCATCGGACCATTTTGGCCTTCGTGTCGGGAATCTTCTTCATCCTGTCTGGTGAGTAATTCCAACCTGTATACAGCGCCTTAAAAACAAGTATTCATACCCCTAGAAATGTCACACATTTTCTCATGTTACAACCAAAAAACTTAAATGGGATTTTATGTGATGGACCAACACAAAGTGTCACATAATTGTGAAGGGGAAGGAAAATTATAAATGATACAAATAAATATGTGAAAAGTGTGTGGGGAGGGGGGGGGCATTTGTATTCAGCCCCCTTTACTCTGATAACTAAAATCTAGAAAAACAAATTGTCTTCAGAAGTCACCTAATTAGTAAATAGAGTCCACCTGTGTGTCACTTAATCTCAGTATAAACACAGCTGTTCTGTGAAGCCCTCAGGGGTTTGTTAGAGAACCTTAGTGAACAAACAGCATCATGAAGGACAAGGAACACACCAGACAGGTCAGGGATAAAGTTGTGCAGAAGTATAAAGCAGGGTTAGGTTATAATAAAATCTCCCAAGCTTTGACCATCTCACGGAGCTCTGTTCAATCCATCATCGGAAAATGGAAAGAGTATGGCACAACTGCAAACCTACCAAGACATGGCCGTCCACCTAAACTGACCGGGCCGGGCAAGGAGAGCATTCATCAGAGAAGAGCCAAGAGGTCCATGGTAACTCTGGAGGAGCTGCAGAGATCCACAGCTCAGGGGGGAGAGTCTGTCCACAGGACAACTATTAGTCGTGTTCTCCACAAATCTGCCCTTTATGGAAGAGTGACAAGAAGAAAGACATTGGAGAAAGAAAGTCATAAGAAGTCCTGTTTGTAGTTTGTGAGAAGCCATGTGGGGGAGGGGAGCAAACATGTGGAAGAAGGTGATCTGCTCACATGAGACCAAAATTCTACATTATGGCCTAAAAGCAAAACACTATGTGTGGGGGAAACTAACACCGCCCATCCCCCTGAACACACCATCCCCACCGTGAAACATGGTGGTGGCAGCATCATGTGGTGGGGATGGTTTTCTTCAGAAGGGACAGGGAAGCTGGTCAGAGTTGATGGGAAGATGGATGGAGATAAATACAGGACAATCTTAGAAGAAAACTGTTAGAGTCTACAAAAGACTTGAGACTGGGGGGGGAGGGTCACCTTCCAGCAGGACAACGACCCGAAACATACAGCCAGAGCTACAATGGAATGGTTTAGATTAAAGCATATTCATGTGTTAGAATGGCCCAGTCACAGTCCAGACCTAAATCACATTGAGAATCTGTGGCAAGACTTGAAAATCGCTGTTCACAGACGCTCTCCATCCAATCTGACAGAGCTTGAGATATTTTACAAAGAAGAAGAATGGGCAGAAATGTCCTCTCTAGATGGGCAAAGCTGGTAGAGACACCCCCAAAAAGACTTGTAGAGAAAGGGGGTTCTACAAAGTATTGACTCCGGGGGGCGCCATACAAATGCCCCCCCCCCACACTTTTCACATATTTATTGGTATCATTTATCATTTTCATTCCACTTCACAATTATGTGACACTTTGTGTTGGTTTATCACATAAAATCCCAATAAAATACATTTATGTTTTTGGTTGTGACATGACAAAATGTGGGAAATTTCAAGGGGTATGAATACTTTTTCCAGGCACCGTATGCAGAATATGTAGCAAAGTAGCTGAATTACTATGTAGCAAAGTTGTTTAGTTGAGGAAATAAAAAGCTGTATAAAAGGAGAGATGGTGGAGAGGTAATAATAGGACATCACAGGGGGAGCAGCGACATTGGGGGGGGTGGGGGGGGGTGACTTTTTCTGCACACGCAGCACTTTGCATTATCTGGACACCTCCTCTCCATTCTGCACATCGGGGACAACAACCGCAATCATTCTGCCCCAGAAATGCCATTTTGCAGGTCATGTTTATTTCTCTCCTCGTTCAGTGAAGGCGATGAAGCGGAGAATTGGCTCTGCCACGCACAGACCTTCGCTATTGTCATCTGGTACGGGAGCGCTCGCCACTCGCACTCAATCATCGCGTATAATAAGGGAGTCCTTATCAGCTGCTGAATATTGTGCCAGCTGTCCAGGAGGGAGGGAGGGAGGAATTAGAAGAGAAGTACGACCCTCAGGACTATGAGGTGCTGAACTTCAAACAGCTCAATACATAAAAGGGAGCTGTTTTACCTGCCAAAGAATTTGAATTTTTAACCATCCGTTTCTAAGATACACTATATTCCCAAAAGTATTGGGACACCTGCCTTTACATGACCTTTAATGACCCCCCAGTCTTAGTCCGGAGGGTTGAATATTGAGTTGGCCCTTTGCAGCTATAACAGCTTCACCTCTTCTGGGAAGGCCGTCCACAAGGTTTAGGAGGGTGTCTATGGGAAGGTTTGACCATTCTTCCAGAAGAGCATCTCTATCTCTCTGATCAATCCTTGTAGAGGATGATCTCTCTCTGACCAATCCTTGCACAGGACAATCTTTCTCTCTGGCCAATCCTTCCACAGGACAATCTCTCTCCAACCAATCCTTGCACAGGACAATCTCTCTCCAACCAATCCTTGCACAGGACAATCTCTCCCCAACCAATCCTTGCACAGGACAATCTGTCTCCAACCAATCCTTGCACAGGACAATCTCTCTCCAACCAATCCTTGCACAGGACAATCTCTCCCCAACCAATCCTTGCACAGGACAATCTCTCCCCAACCAATCCTTGCACAGGACAATCTTTCTCTCTGGCCAATCCTTCCACAGGGCAATCTCTCTCTGACCAATCCTTTCACAGGGAAATCTCTCCCCAACCAATCCTTGCACAGGACAATCTCTCCCCAACCAATCCTTGCACAGGGCAATCTCTCTCTGACCAATCCTTTCACAGGACAATCTCTCCCCAACCAATCCTTGCACAGGACAATCTCTCTCTCTGACCAATCCTTCTACAGGATGATTGCTCTCTCTCTCTCTCTGACCAATCTTCGCACAGAACGATCTCTCTCTGACCAATCCTTGTGCAGGACAATCTTTCTCTCTGACCAATCTTCGCATAGGATGATCTCTCTCTCTCTCTCCGATGAATCCTTGTACAGGATGATCTCTCTCTCTCTCTCTCTCTCTCTCTCTCTCTCTCTCTGATGGATCCTTGTACAGGATGATCTCTCTCTGACCAATCCTTGCACAGGATGATCTCTCTGTCTCCAACCAATCCTGGCACAGGACAATCTTTCTCCAACCAGTCTCTCACAGACCAATCCTTGCACAGGACAATCTCTCACCTACCAATCCTTGCACAGGACAATCTATCCCCAACCAATCCTTGCACAGAATGATCTTTCTATGACCAATCCTTGCACAGGACAATCTCTCTCTGACCAATCCTTGCACAGGACAATCTTTCTCTCTGACCAATCCTTGCACAGGACAATCTCTCTCTGACCAATCCTTGCACAGGATGATCTCTCTCTGACCAATCCTTGCACAAAACGATCTCTCTCCAACCAATCCTGGCACAGGACAATCTCTCTTCCACCCAAAATTGGCTGCAAAGATCTTATGATCTGTGGGAACCTGGTGTAAAGTGTGCCGGTGATTTTCAGTTTGTGTTGTTTTGTCCCTTACACTCCTCAGAGCACAAAAAGTGTTCCTAAAACCCGACCCAATTTACAGAACGCTCCAACGGTAAATGTACTGAATAAAATGCTTGTCCTTTATGAACCCCCAATGTGTGTCCCCCCCCCCACTCCATCCATAAACTGCCTCTTTTACCACTCATCCTGGGGGGGGGGGGGGGGGGGGCACACATTAATCTCTAATCTCCTTTTGTCCACCTGTCACTCCCACCAGTCTTCTCCTAATCCGCCATTTCCTGCTGCCCCCATCTCCGTCCTCCACATTTCTAAATCTATATGATAAACCCGGGATTTTCTTCCATAATCATAAAGTGTAGAGCAAGGCATGCTGGGAGCACCTTATAGAGAGGCTTAGAGAACATCTGTGACCGAAAAATCATTCTGAAGCCACCAGAGGGAAACCTACATGTTAGAGATTGTGAAATAAAGAAGTTATTACCAATGAGTAATGCGGCGTACACACGGTCGGAATTTCCGATGGAAACAGTCCGATGGGAGCTTTTCATCGGCTTTTCCGACCGTGTGTACGCCCATCGGTCTTTTTCTGTCGGAATTTCCGACGGACTTTGAATTGAGAGCCTGTTCTCAATTTTTCCGACGGAAAACCTTTCTATCGGATTTTCCGATCGTGTGTACGCAATTCCGACACGCAAAATTCCGACGCATGCTCGGGAACAATTCGACGCATGCTCGAAAGCATTAAACTTCCCTTTTATAGTGCTGTCGAACGTGTTTTATGCCGCGGTGTTATTGACCGTCGGAATTTGGTGTGATCGTGTGTAGGCAACACAGCTTGAGCGGAATTCCGTCGGAAAAACCGTCAGAGTTTTTTCCGACGAGAATTCCGATTGTGTGTACGCGGCATAAGAATTGTTTGTTTGTATAGGCTACTGGATATACTGATATATATATATATATATATATATATATATATATATATATATATATATATTAGGGCTGTTACTGATTAAAATTTGCGCGTTCGATTAATCAATTTTTTTTTAAAATCGATTAATCAACTAATTTCGATTAATTATAACGCACATACAGATCCAACTACTTTTAGCTGATCTCCTTGCATTGCAACTCTGCATTAGTCAGCTGTAAATGTGGTATACACTATATACAATCACCCGACACTAGTTAGTTTCCACAATCCATGACTTAACTTCACAGTTCACACAAATACGTTTTAAATTCAAACTGTAGCACTGACGTAAGTCATTATTTTTCCCACAGTAGCGTGACAATCCCTCCACCTCCGGTCTAACTAATCACTCTCACCTTATGGCATGGACCCCGGTGCAAACAGGTGGTCATGCAAGCGGGTATCAAAAGGGTATAACACGGACCATAAACTTCTCTCACGTCTCCTTAGATCTCAGCAAGGATGCCAGGTCATGGGTAGAAAGAAAAGATCTCAGTGCTCACCGCTTAAGTATAAGATTTCATTTTTGTGTTCAAACACAAACTACTCACATAAAGATGATAAAAACACAGCATGTAAAGCCGACAATCATGTTAGTTCCGTAGGGCAGCAGCGGGTGACGTCATGCGTAGCTCCTCCCCCATACGCGTTACGTTCAATCAGAACTTCAACGTCACCGGACTCCTCCCCCCTTCCCGTCGTTAGCAGACGGAGGCACTTGGGGAAGGGGGGAGGAGTCCGGTGACGTCACCGGATCTCGGGAACTCCCTGAAGACCCGGAAGCCGGTGGAGAGGTAAGTACCGATCAAAAGAATTTTGATCGATCAAATGAAATTTATCGACTAATCAAGGAATTAATCTTTAATTTCCACAGCCCTAATATATATATATATATACACACTATATTACCAAAAGTATTGGGAAGCCTGCCTTTACACACATGAACTTTAATAACATCCCAGTCTTATGCCGCGTACACACGATCGGACATTCCGACAACTAAATCCATGTTTTTTTTTCCGATGGCTGTTGGCTCAAACTTGTCTTGCACACACACGGTCACACAAAGTTGGTCGGAAATTCCGAACATCAAGAATGCGGTGACGTACAAGACGTACGACGAGCCGAGAAAAATGAAGTTCAATAGCCAGTGCGGCTCTTCTGCTTGATTCTGAGCATGCGTGGAACTGTGTGCGTCGGAATTGTGTGTACACACGATCGGAATTTACGACAATGGATTTTTGTTGTCGGAAAATTTGAGAATCGGCTCTCAAATTTTGTGTGACGGAAATTCCGATGGAGCTTCGGACAACAAGCTCCTATCAAACATTATCAGTCGGAAAATCCTATCGTGTGTACGGGGCATTAGTCCGTAGGGTTCAATATGGAGTTGGCCCACCCTTTGCAGCTATAACAGCTCTTCTGGGAAGGCCGTCCACAAGGTTTAGGAGTGTGTCTATGGGAATGTTTGATCATTTAGATGTTCTATCGGGTTGAGGTCAGGACTCTGTCAGGCCAGTCAAGTTCCTTCACCCCAAACTCACTCATCCATGTCTTTATGGACCTTGCTTTGTGCACTGTCATGTTGGAGCAGGAAGGGGCCATCAAAGAGCTACGTACAAAGTGCAGGGTTTAGGGGTGCGCTATATACAGAGTGCAGGGTTCAGGGTGTGCTATGTACAGAGTGCAGGGTTTAGGGGTGCGCTACGTACAGAGTGCAGAGTTCAGGGTTGAGCTACGTACAAAGTTCAGGGTTTAGGGGTGCACTATATACAGAGTGCAGAGTTTAGGGGGTGCGCTATGTACAGAGTGCAGAGTTCAGGGTGTGCTATGTACAGAGTGCAGAGTTCAGGAGTGCATTACATACAGAGTGAAGAGTTCAGGGGTGTGCTGCGTACAGAGTGCAGGGTTTAGGGGTGCGCTATGCACAGTGTGCAGGGTTTAGGGGTGCGCTATATACAGAGTTCAGAGTTTAGGGGTGCGCTATGTACAGAGTGCAGAGTTCTGGATGTGCTATGTACAGAGTGCAGGGTTTAGGGGTGCGCTACGTACAGAGTGCAGAGTTCAGGAGTGCATTACATACAGAGTGAAGAGTTCAGGGGTGTGCTGCGTACAGAGTGCAGGGTTTAGGGGTGCGCTATGCACAGTGTGCAGGGTTTAGGGGTGCGCTATATACAGAGTGCAGAGTTTAGGGGTGCGCTATGTACAGAGTGAAGAGTTCAGGGGTGTGCTGCGTACAGAGTGCAGGGTTTAGGGGTGCGCTATGCACAGTGTGCAACTCCAAACCCCAAAAGCTCCCTTGCATCTCTCTCTCTCCTACCTGGCCCAGCTCTAGTACCTCCCTGTGTAGGAGGTTCTGCCTCCCCTTGCAGGAAGATCATTCTCCCTCTTAGATTCTGGAAATCTGTCCTCGCTGTGAGTGCATGCAGGGATCAGTTTGTTCCGGGAGCCGCTGAGAGCAAAGCTGAGCCTTGTAAACACAGAAGGCTTCATTGTTTACAAGTGAGAGCGGGGAGCGGGAGAGGAGAGTGAGAGCCGGAGGTGGCGGAATGGAGTTAGAGCAAGTTCTGGCTGCAAAACTGGGTGCGAATGCCAACATGACAAGGGGGTAAGATAGTGAAACCACACTATCAAAAAGAAAGCACCATTAACCAAGCAGTTTGATTGAATTGATTTATTGGTTGGTTTGTTAGTAACAAACGTCCTATATATGACACCCCACATGACAAGGCCTGGCAGGTGGGATTTGGCATGTGTTTGACATGTGGTCTAAGTCCTGTGACATGCCACACATAATATATAACCACCTGAAGCTGTCCCCGGTACAATACCAGACCTAGCACAGCCCTCCTGGTGATGACCTGGTTGTTCCTCAATACACAGAAGTCTGCCAGATCCTCTGAATTCTCATGGCAACATGTTCTTCTCCTCCTTAGGACTGTCCCTGGTGGTCGGCCTTGTCCTCTACATATCCAGCATTAACGATGAGATCCTGAATCGTACAAAAGACTCAGAGACCTATTTCAGTTACAAGTACGGATGGTCCTTTGCGTTTGCCGCTATATCCTTTCTCCTCACAGAGGTAATTATGATTTGCAGAGGGGCCATAATGTTTAGAGGGGTTTTGCTAACAAAAGGAAAGATTTGAGAAGTCCGTCCAGGGTGAAGACCTCACAGCAGTGGTGGTCCATCCATACGGGGGGGCAGGGGCGCCGCCCCCCCCCAATCCATGCGCCCGGCTCCTAATCTACATGCAGGGTGCTGGACGCATGGATTTCAACGTTTTTTTATAGCACATGATTAAAGCCTGAGGCTCTAATTGGCTTCAAAAAAAGGTGGGCTCGGGGCGCAGAGCACTGCGCGCTTAGCCCACCCAGTTGTGGGACAATAGAGAGTTAATATTCGCTATTGTCTTCCTGATTCTCCTCCTGGCCAATCAGGAAGCAGGTCTTAAGACCCGATTGGGCGAGAGGAGAAGCGATCGTATTGGCTGCAGAGGGAAGGAGAATCCGCCAAGGAGGAGGCGGCCGTCAAGCCGGAGACGCAGGGTAAAGCCGCCGAGAAGACACAGGAAGGACCTAGATGGGGTAAGTGCGAGGCTGTGGGCGGACGAGCAAGCGACGGGGGGGGGGGGGAGGTTTGACTGAGCGACTGACCTACCGGGAGGTGGTGGTAGCATGTCTTCTCTGCCGCCCATCCCAAAATATACAGCACCAGCCGCCACTGCCTCACAGTATTTTTATTTAGGGGGAAAGTCACACATCTCTGGTAGTCAGGGATGCCTCAGGTATAGAACTTGATGGTTTGGGGCTAACAAGGAATATTGATAACATTTATCTCATTTTAAGATTTGTGGAGCAACAGGAGTGAGATACGAGTTCCTGCACAGCCTTACAGTCCACTACAGTTCACTTATTGGGCTTCCATGCCAATTACACTTTTTTTCAACACATCAGTTTTGGTGAAATGAAATCATTATGAGGGTCGTCCTGAAAAGTTCACGACCTGACACAGAAGGAGCAGTGGCGTTGCTATGGAGGTGCGGGCCACACCCGGGTGACACCCGCCAGAGGGGTGACACCATCAAGTAGGAAGTGATATCTGACCACAATGGTGTCAGCTCCATCTCTGACAGCGCACAAACCAGCCCGAAACTAGCCTGCCCAGCAGGGCACTGTGGCAGGCTGGACAGGAGAGAGCCTGATGGGGGAGGGGGGGTCGAGACAGGAGAGAGCCTGATGGGGATGGGGAACCGGAAGGGGGTGGTGAGACAGGAGAGACCCCAATGAGGTGACACCAACCCTGGGGACACCACTGGGAAAGTGTGACCACACAGACACAGAAAATCTATCACTGCACCAAGCCACTCTTCCAGATGGTCAGCTGAAAATGGTGCATTCACGCTATACAGTTTTCATGCGCTCTTTACAAACATTTGCCCCCCCCCCCCTGTAGTCAAGATGAAAATGAGGAAAGTGGAAGAAGAAGGCTCGGAGTGTTCCATCAGCAGGCAAAGTGATGGCAACAACCTACTGGGATTTGGAGGGTGTGCATCAGCAGTGCAGAAGACTGTTGCCCTCACTTTGCCCGCTGATGGAACACTCTGAGGTGCCTTTCACTACCTTCTACATTTTCAACTTGACTAAGGGGGGGTGCCAGCTGTCTGCATGAAAACCATATAGTGCTCATGGGTCTTTTTCAGAGCTAAAGATCTGGAGGAGCGGCTTGGTGCAGTGATAAAGTTCTATCTCTAAGTGGTTACTCCTTCCCTGCGGGCCGTGAACGTTTCAGACTTCCCTCGTAGGGTAGTTTGTTGCCATGTAATTTATCACCGTAGATCAGGATTTCTCAACCAGGGTTCCATGGATCCCTAGGGTTCCTCCAGAGGTAGCTTCCTTGAGCCATGAGCAATTTCTGCCTCTTCACTGATCTGCCTCTTCCTCCCAATGACCACAAGTGTAAGGAGCATTCTCCCTACTAACCATCTTCGTAAAGTTTCTTGAGTTGGAGATATAGTAATTTTTAGTAGGGGTTCCCTGAGACAGGAAGGTTAGTTCAAGTTCCTTTGTGGTGAAAAGGTTGAGAAATGCTGCTGTAGGTAATTAATCATGTCCGAAAAGCTAACCTATACCTATAACTCCCCAAAAAACGACCCCTAACCTAACCCTTAACCTTTAAACCTAATTAAAGGTAACCTAGATCCTAAATCACATCAATAGTCCATATCAATTGATATTTTTTTTAAATTTTGAAATTCCATCTAAACTAGTGCCAGAATACAAGAGCCCAAAAACGTGTACCAGAAAAAAGGCACCGTCATTCTTTTTATGCCCTTCATTAAAATGATCCAACCCAACAAAAATATATAAAAAAAGGTTTTCTCAACAAGCAAAAAGATACATTGTACACTTTTGATTAAAAGAGATAACATTGACCTCATTGTCCACTGCTAATGTAAAAACAGCCAGGACAATGTGGCGTCAGGTGTGTCTCCATTCTCCTACTTGGCCACAAGGTTTCTCCTGTCTGTAGGAACAACAGTTACAGATGTATACAACTGTGTAAGAGGAACTTCATGGTTGACTGATTTTGACGCCCAAGCACAAGTCCCTTCCCCCACGCTCCAACCCTGCTAGAACACGATCCCACCTGCTGAGGCCAACCCCTCCGCCATCTTGTGCCCGGCTCCTCATCGTGGGCCTCCTCACAACATTCCCAGCCAAAGTCCTTTATATCCTGAAGAAGGATTGTCCATACAATTAATAGATTCACTGCAATTTAATGATGTTGTTCAAGAAGTGGTAATACGTCACAACACAAGGACATACTTGTCACCTGACATACACAGGCAATCACATAACGTGGACTACCTGCAGTAAGCACAGGTGAAAGCTTGTGCAGCACCCCAACAGCCATCTCCCTATAGTCTCCCCTCTGCCCAGGGTCATCAGTACTCACAGGACTGGGTTCTCTGTAGACACCTCCCAGCAAGGTACACCTCTCCTGGGGACCTTCCAGGGAAAAAGCCTCATACAGGGATCTCTAGTCAGTCCTTTTGCAATCCACCCTAGCACTCACCTCCTTAAGGGGCAGAATGACTACAGCCGTCTCCTCCTGCATATGGGTCCACTTCACCAGGCATCCTGCCCTGTCCAGGGCCTAGGTGTGTTGGCTACATCAGGGGCGTAACTATAGGGGGTGCAGCAGTCGCGAGCGCAACCGGGCCCTGTGCTGCAAGGGGCCCATGTGGCCCTCTCTACATATGCAGAGGCGATAAGGCACGGGGCAGCATAGGTGGTTAGGCACCGGGCGCACGGGTGGTTGGAGGTGGGGGGTGACTAGCAGAGCTCCATGCTCGACTACCGCACTGGCTGCTCTTTAGTTGTGCATTCCCCACACAACCTGTGTCCTCTGCCGCTCCTCCGGGTCCCCATCTCCTGCTCCATGCAGTGCTGCTCAGTCTGGTGTCTGTCCTCCCCAGCCAGAGTCCCACCCCCTGAGTCTGGCTCACACTGCACTGCATGCTTCTCCAGGGCAAACAAACTTTAAGCACACAGATGCAGTGCAGCCCTATGAGAGCCGGCTCCCCAAAGGACACCTCATGCTTGTCTGCCAGCACCCCCCCCCCCTCCTCCCCGTCATACACAGATGTTGACAGGTCTTCTGGGAGATATGTCCCCTAAGGACAGGGACCCCATCTCCCCTGGGGACAGGGCCCAGTTCTCCCTAAAGGACAGGGACCCAATTTCCCTTGGGGACAAGGACCCAATCTCCTCTGGGGACAGGGCCCACTTCTCCCCAGAGGACAGGCACCCCATTTCTCTTAGGGACAGGGACTCCTACTTACGTGGGGACAGGGACCCCATCTCCCCTAAGGACAAGGACCCAATCTCTCCTGGGGAGAGGGCCCACTTCTCCCCAGAGGACAGGGACCCAATTTCCCTTTCCCTTCTTCCTCTTTGTCTCAAAGGTGTAACATCATAGGTCTGTTTAGACCTCTGATATCTCACCAAAGTCCCCCAACGGGACTCCTAAAATTTTTTTAAAAATAATAAAAAAAACTACTGATACCAGTGGTGGAACTACAGGGCTCACAAAAGTCGTACATGTGACCGAGCCTAGGAGTTCCACCACCGGACTCGGAGGGAAGGGCCTCGGCTGGGGTTCAGGGGGGCCCTTCATGGTTTCTTGCACAGGGGCCCTGAAGGTTCTAGTTACACCACTGGGCTACATGCTCATGTGTGTGGGGTGTTTGACTTCCATTACCCCAGACTCACTATGGCCCCCTCCTCACCTAGCTTAGATATTGGTGCTGACTCAACCCTGATATCACTGAGGGGGGGCTCTGCCTAAAAGGGGCCTAACACCTAGTGTCACTACCTGCTGTACCAGACACTATTCTGGTACAGAGCCACCTACGGGCAAAGTTCCTAACTGCACCTGCCTATAACAGTCTCATAGTTTGATGCAAACTTCATAATGCCTCGGGGATAAGGGTGCAAAGCTTAGCGTAGCACCACGAGTGCAGAACATTATGAAATTATTCATGTGGGCTAAGCAGTGTAGCTCCACGTTGAACTTCATGGGGCCATCACTTCCACACAGGAGGGCAGATAGGAGGATAGGGTTTGCAAGTCTTAAACTACCTCATAGCTGTTAACACAAGTGTGGTCATACATATCAACCACTGTATCACAGAAGCAGGCAGGCCCAGTGTGAGCTGGGGAGGGAACCCTGCCTTGGTTTAATCCACATGGTGGTCTCCATGAAGATGTCAAGTCTCGCAGCCTTTAAAATGGTTGGAGATCCATGTGCAGGAGGGAGGGGATTATAATCAAATGTTTTCTGAGTTCACGACTTTTACATCTTTTCTTTCACAGAGCGCTGGAGTAATGTCTGTGTACCTCTTCATGAAAAGATACACGGCCGAGGATGCCTACAGACCACATCCAGGCTTCTACAGGCCACGGCTGAGCAACTGTTCTGACTATTCTGGCCAGTTCCTCCACCCTGAAGCTTGGGTCAGAGGGCGAAGTCCTTCTGATATCTCCAGTGAGGCCTCTTTGCAGATGAACTCCAATTACCCCGCCCTCCTCAAATGCCCCGACTACGACCAGATGTCCTCGTCTCCTTGTTGAAAAAGGGACCGTGGCCAAACCCTGAGGCTGTATCGGCGTTCTGCAGGCCACGCCGACCCTCCAAACATGTCCTCTAGTCCACTCATCGTTTTCCCTATTGCTAAAGAGACAAGTGATCTCAACAAACACCTAGCAGAGATCCAACACCTACGTAAGAGGGTTCCTGCAGCCCACTTGTTCCACCTTAGGTTAGTCAAACCAGTTCTGTGCGGTCCAACAATGCAAACGGCTAGCAGGATCATCTACTCCATGTTCACCTTCCGAGTCATCTCTTCTGTTTTCATCTGATAAGCTTATTGACATGGAATGAAAACTTGTTACAATCATGTGGCCTTGGCAAAGAATGAAGGCCTTCTCATGACTTTCTACAAGGTTGCACACGGCCAAGTCCTAAATGGTCACGTCTTGATATTTGCTTAGCAGTTGTGTTGTAAAATTTAAATCCTTTTTCAAACTTTTCAGCAGACCAAGACATCATGGAGGTAGAGTCATCCGAAAACAGCTCGTAACGTTTCTTTTTTCAAAATGGCTTCACCTGCATGGCCGCCGTCGCGTAGTAATTCTATTCTATATATGTTTAGAAGGGTGCAAATCGTATGTAGAAGTCAGGGATACAAGGGAACGTCTTGTGCACAGGAGGATCCAGAGTTCACTGTTGTGTGATCGTTGATGTTAATCCCGCGTGACGTGCAATCCTGGCGGTCCGGGTAGACTGTAGCGGGGGAGGATAGATGTTCTTGTAGACCCGTGTATCAGTTTACCTAAATAAGGTCTCGTCAACAAAACCTCGTCTTACTCACCAGGTGAAAAGGGGATAAAAAGAGTGCAGGAAAAAGGTTCCCGTTATGAAACAACTCCTTGTATATGAATGTTCATCCTGCAAATGTCTGAGCTCCTCTACATCAACAATGTTAGGTCCATACTAATATTTGGCCTGTGGTCTCTACCTTGACGGATAACCTAAAATCTGTAGCGTTGGGGTGGAAGTCAGTGACATACAGATATAGGAGATGAGTTTGTAGAATACATCATCCCTGTAGAGTGCAGGTATTTTCACGTCTGTAGGTAGGAGCATCCAGAGATACATTTCGAGAAGAAAGATATACTCAGCTTTTGCTTTAAGATGGGAACTTCATGGCATTACTTGTGCTCTCCGAGTAAGTTATTTTTTTTTTAAATAAAATAAAAGTTTTATTTAGGGCTCATTTACACTTGCTTGGGTTTTAACACACCTTAGAGCTTACCAATTCAATGTGATTTTTTGATGTGTTTTGATGCTTATTTGAAGCTTTAAAGAAGCTTGGCAAATGCCCTGTGTGTGTTGATTTTCTATTTGTTTTAAAGGGGATCAGTAAAATCCCATCTCAGCAGATTGCCAGCTCATTAGTACCCTGATTCAACAGATCCCCAACTCAGTAGTAAACCCCAGCTCTGCTGATCCCTAACTTAATAGCAACCCCTAGCTCTGCTGATCCTCCTCTCGCTCTCTGGTCCCCTGGTAACATTGCTAGTTTCTCCTGCTGTGCTCCCCTAGCTCTGCTGATCCTCCTCTCTCTCTCTCTCTGGTCCCCTGGTAACATTGCTAGTTTCTCCTGCTGTGCTCCCCTAGCTCTGCTGATCCTACTCTCTCTCTCTCTCTGGCTATATTGCTCCAACTCTGCGCACCACGTGTGACATTGCTAGTTTCTCCTGCTCCAGTCCCCTAGCTCTGCTGATCTTCTTGTTTGCTAATTCTCCTCTCTCTCTGGTCCCCTGGTAACATTGCTAGCTTCTCCTGCTGTGCTCCCCTAGCTCTGCTGATCCTCTTGTTTGCTGATCCTCCTCTCTCTCTGGTCCTCCTCTCTCTCTGGTTCCCTGGTAACATTGCTAGCTTCTCCTGCTGTGCTCCCCTAGCTCTGCTGATCCTCCTCTCACTCTCTGGTCCCCTGGTAACATTGCTAGTTTCTCCTGCTGTGCTCCCCTAGCTCTGCTGATCCTCCTCTTGCTCTCTGGTCCCCTGGTAACATTGCTAGTTTCTCCTGCTGTGCTCCCCTAGCTCTCCTGATCCTTCTCTCTCTCTCTGGTCCCCTGGTAACATTGCTAGTTTCTCCTGCTGTGCTCCCCTAGCTCTGCTGATCCTTCTCTCTCTCTCTGGTCCCCTGGTAACATTGCTAGTTTCTCCTGCTGTGCTCCCCTAGCTCTGCTGATTCTTCTCTCTCTCTCTGGTCTCCTGGTAACATTGCTAGTTTCTCCTGCTGTGCTCCCCTAGCTCTGCTGATTCTTCTCTCTCTCTCTGGTCCCCTGGTAACATTGCTAGTTTCTCCTACCGTGCTCCCCTAGCTCTGCTGATCCTCCTCTCTCTCTCCGGCTATATTGCTCCAACTCTGCGCACCACGTGTGACATTGCTAGTTTCTCCTGCTCCAGTCCCCTAGCTCTGCTGATCTTCTTGTTTGCTAATCCTCCTCTCAGTCAGGTATCTGCTCACCTCCCGCTATATTGCTCCAACTCTGTGCACCACATGTGACATTGCTAGTTTCTCCTGCTACAGTCCCCTAGCTCTGCTGATCATCTTGTTTTCTGATCTTCCTCTCAGTCAGATATCCACTCACCTTACCTTACGCTATATTGTTCCTACACTGCTCACCACGTGTGACATTGCTAGTTTCTCCTACTCAGTTCCCCCAGCTCTGCTGATTCTCCTCTCTTTCTGGTCCCCGCTTACCTCTCCCTATATTGCTCATACACTGAGCACCACGTGTGACATTGCTAGTTTCTCCTGCTTCTGTCCCCTAGCTCTGCTGATCCTCCTCACTCTCTGGTCCCCACTAACTTCCCACTAAATTGCTCCCACTCTTCACACCACGTGTGACATTGCTAGGTTCTCCTGCTCCAGTCCCCCAGCTCTGCTGATCCTCTTGTTTGCTGGTCCTCCTCTCAGTCAGGTATCGCCTGCTGTGCTCCCTTAGCTCTGCTGATCCTCCTCTCTCTCTGGTCCCCGCTCACCACCCGCTATATTGCTCCCACTCTGCATACCACGTGTGACATTGCTAGTTTCTCCTGCTCCAGTCCCCCAGCTCTGCTGATTATCTTGTTTGCTGATCTTCCTCTCAGTCAGGTATGTCCTGCTGTGCTCCCCTAGCTCTGCTGATCCTCCTCACTCTCTGGTCCCCGCTCACCACCCGCTATATTGCTCCCACTCTGCGCACCACATGTGACATTGCTAGTTTCTCCTGCTCCAGTCCCCCAGCTCTGCTGATTATCTTGTTTGCTGATCTTCCTCTGTCAGGTATCCACTCACCTTCCGCTATATTGTTCCTACTCTGCTCACCACGTATGACATTGCTAGTTTCTCATGCTCTGGTCCCCCAGCTCTGCTGATCCTCTTGTTTGCTGATCGTCCTCTCTTTCTGGTCCGCGGTTACCTCCCCTATAATGCTCATACACTGTGCACCACGTGTGACATTGATAGTTTCTCCTGCTTTGGTCCCCCAGCTCTGCTGATCCTCCACTGTTCAGTCCCCGCTCACCTTCCGCTATTGTGTTCGCATGTTGCACACCACGTGTCGTCTGCTAGTTGCTCCGTTACGAACCCCGCTTGCCTTCCTGCTGCTTCATGCTGCACACCAGATGTGACGTGGGCGCCCGACACTTTCAGAATACACATGCACCGGAAGTCGTTCAGGTTCGCTTTTTGGTTTCCCAGTGCATTCTGGGATATCTCATGCCTTCAATACCTCCAAAACAAAGTAACTCTAACTCAGAATAAATGCTGCAGGTGCTGTTAGCGAGCGTTGTCATTTCTACGCAGGCGTTAAAGATGCGTTGAAGATTCAAGAAAGAGACACGGGGGATCATTTTTGAAGTGAAGCAAACGCAACATGTGACCAGGACTGTAAGGTCATCATTTTATTTAGTGACAGGAGCTTTGATTGGCATTTAGTGTGCAATAAAAAAAAAAAAAAAAAGCGTCCAATGCCACATTCTGAAGCAAGTGTAAACGACGCCTTAAAGATGCAGTTATAAAGTTAAATCATTCCAAGAACTGCTAACTGCATCGTGCAAATATTGCAACTCTGCTAAAGTCTGAAAATCCACCCTATACTTATACTTCAGATCAGTAAAACGCATTGCAACTAGATTTAGCGGGAATGTATTAGTGCTTCTCGATTTCTGTGCTGCACGTCCCTCTCTCAGATAGCAGTGGGTGTGGTTCATAGAGAGGGGGCGGAGCTAGAACCAGGGAACACAATGCTTGGATGCAGATAGCGGGGGGGGGGGGGGGGATCAGGTGCAAAAGGTATGTAAGCAACAACCATAAAAAATGATGCAATCCCACTTCTGCGCTTAGGTATAGCACTGGTCCTTTTGAGGAGGCGCTCTCTAGATTGCAGGCATCCCCAGGTCATGGTCTTCTACAATACACTTGGGTCTTGCTGCCCACCTATGGCTGGAGAATCCATATGCACTATATATAAGAAAACAAAAAAGATATTCCAATGAACCTTGCAGTGTTGCTCTAAGCTGAGATCTCCCCGCCGGTTGCAGTGAAGGGAGCAGACATCCGTGCACCATTCAGAGATGGAAGAACGTTATTAAAGAGAAGAAAGGGCGGCGCTAACCAACCCAGTGCATTAGTATGTAGATGAATGTGGCCTCAGCCAGCGTCACTCCAGGCACGTACCCCTGACATGTTTCGCCCTCTCACCTTGACCAAGCCCCGGTGGTAAGTGGGGCGAAACATGTCAGGGAGGCATGGTTGGGAGTGACGCTGGCTCAGGCCACATTCATCTACATACTAATGCACTGGGTTTCTGAGCATCGCCCTTTCTTCTCTTTGATAAAACAAAAAAGTGTGTGTGTGTGTGTGGGGGGGGGGGGGGGGGTGCTCCAGCCTTAAGCATTAACAGAGATGCCATTTATTAAAGAATAAAAAGTAATGTACTCAATGGCGGGACAAGGTAATTTAGAGCCCAGGGCGAACATGCCAAATTGCCGCCCCCCTCCCCCCTAAGATGTATGGGCATTATGTGTCCCATCCCCACTCCCAACACAAATCCCCCCAAATCACAACTCCTAGCACACCCTCCCTATATTTGCCCTCCTAAAACAATTCTTACCCCCTGAAGCCCCCCAAATTCCCCTTTTTAAAACAAATTCCCTCCCCCCTAGTCTCCTTTTGGTGCCCCCCCCCCCACCTCACATGATACCACAGTGCCCAGGGCAACCGCCCCTCCTGCCCACCCCTTGTCACGGCCCTGAATGTACTCACATACAATACAGAGCATCAAGCCCATTGTAAGTATCCAACAGATCGACCAGAACTGGTCATGCACCTTCAGGATGGACCTAGATGGATGCAGATGCTAACACATTTTGAGGGTGCCCCCCCCCTTTCATCAGAGCCAAAAGTGAACTGAAGAAGAGGATCAACATGTCAAGTGAGATTTCCCGTTAAAAGATCTTTATTACCAAACGTGGTTTAAAAAAAAAAAATGTACCGGTACATTGCTCAGGTGCTCCCGATTTGCAGGTTCCTGGTCACCGCGTTTGGACACCATCGGCTGCTCTGCCAGCACTCAACACTGATGGAATATCAGAGGCCGCGGTTTTAGCTGGAACTGGGGGGGGGGGGGGCGTTGGGGGAGATGCTGCAAGGGAGCTCAGGTTGTCATAATGAGAGGTGGAAAAGGTCAACAAAACCGTTAGAAGGGGGCAGAAAGGTCAGGAGCGCTCGCTACAAAGGGAAATGTGCGCATTTGTAATGAGAATGTACTGTAAGGCCCCTTTTCACGCGGGAGGATAGAATTCAGCTTTTAGCTGCGGATAGATCACATTATCTACCGCAGCTAAACTCGCACAATGCTTTCCTATGGCCCCATTCACACACGGCGTTTAGCAACGGTTTCGTTACATGGGGGATTTGAGAAAAAATAAGTTCGAGTGCCGATTTATTGCAGCTTATCTGCACATAACCGCAGGTAATCGCGGTGTACTGATTCTCCTGCAGATAGCAGCAGCAACAAGGAAAGAAAAACAACAGGAATGGTAAGAATGTTCCAACGCAGCCGCACGTAAACGCAGCTAATCGCAGCTACAACTGCAAGTGATCGTTGTGCCTGGAGTCTTGGAATTTTCAAAATAACAAAACATGCTTTTAACAGCGGCAGAACAGCCGCCCGTGTGAAAGAGACCCTAAATAGGGATCACTGCCTGAACCCGGTGGTGATGATCTGTATATGAGGACTAAGCTGGCATTGTACTGGTGACCACCATGGAACCGCCAGGAGGGAAATATTAATAAACGTTTAGACCAAGTCTGGGCTCATATTTATTGTAACTTTCCTTCACAAAATAACACTTTTCTGCAAAAGCAAAAGTCCAAAACTGATACTTTTTTTTAACAGCTACAAATTGATACTTTACTGCTTGTACGATAGGGAATGAGATCTCTGATGGTTCTCCTACCGATAACGCCGCTCTGGGCGATCACTCCGCCGACATATCACAACTTTCTCTGGTAACGCACTAACTCTAAAGCCCCATACACACGCTCGGATTATCCGAGGACCAGGTCCGTCGGACCATGTCCGTCATACTTTGTCTGATGTTGGTTTTGCGTACACACGGTCGGACAAAGTTGTCGGAAAATCCGATCATTCTGAACGTGGTGACGTTTGTTGCCTACGACGGGACTACGTAGAGGCTAGTAGCCAATAGCTTTGGTCTTGTAATGTGATCTGAGCATGCGTGGCACTTTGTCCGTCGGAATTCGCTACACACGATCGGGTTTGGTGTGATCGGACTTTGTTGTCAAAAAATCTATCCAGCAGGAGATAGGACTTTGTCCGTCGGACAATCCGATGGAAACTGTCCGATGGTGCCTACACACGGTCGGAATTTCCGACAACATTGTCTGATAGGACAGAATCCATCGGAAAATCCGACCGTGTGTATGGGGCTTTAGGCCCCTATAATCCATTACGAAGAAAAGGCGCAGAAGAAATTTGCTAAAAATGGCACGATTATGTATATATAAAAAGACATTGTTGCCATTCTCCCTCCAGTCTGCCTTTATTTCACCACTTTTGTCACTTCATTTCTAATCAAAGTGCACTCAGCGAAGCGTCTGGCGGTCTGTAGGCCACATGCTGGTGGTATATTTTGGGGGTGCACCCACAGACAACCCCCCCTTCCTAAGTTGGTCGGGTCACCCGCACCCCCAACCCCCCCACTTCCTGGTCGGTTACCAGCCCCGCACTTACTCCTTCTATGGCGCAGCTTCCAGGTGACGGCTTCCCCTGCGTCTCCTCCTAGGCGTCACGGCAGCCGTGTGTCTCCTCCCTCATCCTCCTAGGCCAATAGGATCGCTTCTGCTTTCGGCCAATTGGGAAACAGATCTCAGGACCCACTTCTTGATTGGCCGGGAGCAGAATCAGTGCGACAGTAGCGAATGTTCATTCACTATTGTCACACAACTGGCGTGACAATGAACATTCGCTATTGTCACACTGATTCTCCTCCCAACCAATCAGGAAGCGGGTCCTGAGACCTGTTTTCC
The DNA here is from genome assembly GCA_028564925.1 of Lithobates sylvaticus. Classification (NCBI taxonomy): domain Eukaryota; kingdom Metazoa; phylum Chordata; class Amphibia; order Anura; family Ranidae; genus Lithobates; species Lithobates sylvaticus. Next base: position 3,016,195 of record CM053037.1, read on the forward strand.
GACTGGCCGAAAGGAGAAGCGATCCTATTGGCCTAGGACAGGGGTCTCCAAACTAGGGCCCTCCAGGTGTTCAAGAACTACAATTCCCATCATACCTAGTCATGTCTGTGAATGTCAGAGTTTTACAATGCCTCATGGGAAGTGTAGTTCCACAACAGCTGGAGGGATGTAGTTTGAGGATCCCTGGCCTAGGAGAATGATGGAGGAGACACACAGCCGCCATGATGTCGAAGAGGAGACGCAGGAGAAGCCGTCGCCTGGAGTGAAGGGTTGCTCGTGCCATAGATAGAATAAGTGCGGAACGCTGGTAACTGACTGACCGGACTGGGGGGGGGGGGGGGGGGGGCTTGGGGGTGCGGTGTGACCCGACCGACTGGGGGGGGGGGTGGCGGGTGCATTGTTTACACCCCCAAAATATACCACCAGCAAGTGCCCTACAGAGCGCTAAAGGCTTCGCTGAGCGCATCTTTGTCCTGAGCCCACCCTTTTTCGAAGCGTCAAAAAATGAAAACCCCATTGGGATCCATACGTCCCACGACCCGCATGTAGATTAGGGGGCCGGATGCATGAATAGGGGGGCAGCGCCTCTGCGCCCTGTATTATAGGCTGCCACTGTATTCTCTATATGACTCCTATTCTCCTACAGTTTAGTAGCAGTAGAACGTGGTTAAAAAAAGGGTTTCATCCAGGGGTGTTCACGCATCTGGCGTCAATGCATTCAATTGGCCAGAATGTTCATATTATCCCCAAAGCTTTGTGGATGAGGGGGAAGCTCTGCTGACTTTCATCATCCAGTCATGTTCAAACAAATTTGCTTTTTTTTTTATTGTCCTTGCATGTGATTGGATATTCTTTGCAAAATCAAGCTTCATCCAAATTGACTAATCTCTGGGGCATGGGCGTCCGCAGAACTTTTTTCGGGGGGGGGGGGGATAATTTTAGGGTCACCCATGCACCGACCCTTTTCGACTTACCAGACCCAGCGAGACTACAGCAATGATCACTCTGGCTGGACGATCGGACCGGGGGCGACACTGTTCAGTAGTGTAGCATGTCTGTACCCTGGTAGTGGCTCAGTCTCTCTCTGGTGATGCTGGGCAGCGTGGCTCTCTCTGGTGGCGCTGGACAGCATGAATCTCTCTTGTGGCACTGGGCAGCGTGGCTCTCTCTCTGGCTTCACAGCACACTCCTCGTTCTTTGTCCTGTAGAACTCTCTCCCTCAGCTTTTTTTCCAGGCTGCAGTCTCTCAATCTCTCTCTTGATCGAGCTGTAGCTTCCTCCCTGTGGAAAATGGGGCCGCCAAGACTACATGTCCCATGAAGCCTACCTCTCCTAGTCGCCTTTGATTGGCCCTCAGTTATGGCCAATAGGGAAGGAACGGAGCGGGCAGGAAGCTGGGTGGGGAACCTGGTGAGAGCTGCCGTCTCTTCTCCCTGACAGGAGAATGGGTGGGGTGAGCGGGGGAAACCCTTTTGATAGCCCCCAGCTCGCCTTTCTTCCGTCACAGCACTGCCGAGTTCTCTGCTGGACTGAGCAGGGAAAAGAGCCCAAAGTCACACTACACTGATGGGGGGGCATGACAGCACCTTAATTGTGTCACCCCTCTGACAGGTGGCACCTGGGTGCGGCACCTCGATAGAGACGTAACTGTGCTGAATTTAAGATCCGATCCCTGATTCCAGGGGGGGGGGGGGGGGGCACTTGACCCCCCTTGCCCCTACCTGTGGACGCCCATGCTCTGGGGAAACTTCCTTTGCAGAGTACAACTTTACTTGCAGGGTGAGCAGTGTACTTACCTTTAGTAAATCAACCTCCATGTGTCTACAGTTCCCCCTCAACAACAAGCACAGCCTGAACATTACTTACTGAGCAACACAGATACCTAAAGAGCCAGTACAAGAATTACTGGGCAAGCCGGGTGTTTTCTTATTCAAAAAGTTCATCATTCAGCGTCTGTCCTGCCTTTACAAGAGGAGCGGAGGTGAGCGATGTAAGTGCTGCGCAAACTGTTGGCAATATACAAATATAATGTATAATAATAATAAGAAGCCAAAATCCTTTCATTGTTTTATTATTCCTATGAAATGTCCTTTATTAAGGCAGAGCTCCGGCTGCAGACACCATAGCTGCGGGTTGTCTGGATTCTTCTGCCTTTGCATGGTCCCTGTACTGGTTCATTAACATAACATTCATCAAAGTGATTGCAGAGATTTATAACAAGGCGTCACGGTGACAGACCGTAATAAACATGTTTACGATCGCTCAAGGTGAAAACCTCGCCGTCCCTCCGAGAGCGGTGTATGCATTAAACTTCCAGACGGCACAAGAACAGAGAGGTCATGGTGATGCACTTGGTGTACCATTCATTCATGGACAAGGTTATGGTGGAGGTGATGCACTTGGTGTACCATTCATTCATGGACAAAGTTATGGTGAAGGTGATGCACTTGGTGTACCATTCATTCATGGACAAGGTTATGGTGGAGGTGAGGCATGGGGTGTACCATTCACCTATGGACAAGGTTATGGTGGGGGTGAGGCATGGGGTGTACCATTCATTCATGGACAATGTTATGGTGAAGGTGAGGCATGGGGTGTACCATTCATTCATGGACAATGTTATGGTGGAGGTGAGGCATGGGGTGTACCATTCATTCATGGACAATGTTATGGTGGAGGTGAGGCATGGAGTGTACCATTCATTCATGGACAATGTTATGGTGAAGGTGATGCACTTGGTGTACCATTCATTCATGGACAAGGTTATGGTGGAGGTGAGGCATGGAGTGCACCAGTCACCTATGGACAAGGTTATGGTGGAGGTGATGCACTTGGTGTACCATTCATTCATGGACAAGGTTATGGTGGAGGTGAGGCATGGAGTGTACCATTCATTCATGGACAATGTTATGGTGGAGGTGAGGCATGGAGTGTACCATTCATTCATGGACAAGGTTATGGTGGAGGTGAGGCATGGGGTGTACCATTCATTCATGGACAATGTTATGGTGGAGGTGAGGCATGGAGTGTACCATTCATTCATGGACAAGGTTATGGTGGAGGTGAGGCATGGGGTGTACCATTCATTCATGGACAAGGTTATGGTGGAGGTGAGGCATGGGGTGTACCATTCATTCATGGACAATGTTATGGTGGAGGTGAGGCATGGAGTGTACCATTCATTCATGGACAATGTTATGGTGAAGGTGATGCACTTGGTGTACCATTCATTCATGGACAAGGTTATGGTGGAGGTGAGGCATGGAGTGTACCAGTCATTCATGGACAAGGTTATGGTGGAGGTGATGCACTGGGTGTACCATTCATTCATGGACAAGGTTATGGTGGAGGTGAGGCATGGGGGTGTACCATTCATTCATGGACAAGGTTATGGTGGAGGTGAGGCATGGGTGTACCATTCATTCATGGACAAGGTTATGGTGGAGGTGAGGCATGGGGTGTACCATTCATTCATGGACAAGGTTATGGTGGAGGTGAGGCATGGGTGTACCATTCATTCATGGACAAGGTTATGGTGGAGGTGAGGCATGGGTGTACCATTCATTCATGGACAATGTTATGGTGGAGGTGAGGCATGGGGTGTACCATTCATTCATGGACAAGGTTATGGTGGAGGTGAGGCATGGGGTGTACCATTCATTCATGGACAATGTTATGGTGGAGGTGAGGCATGGGGTGTACCATTCATTCATGGACAAGGTTATGGTGGAGGTGAGGCATGGGGTGTACCATTCATTCATGGACAAGGTTATGGTGGAGGTGAGGCATGGGTGTACCATTCATTCATGGACAAGGTTATGGTGGAGGTGAGGCATGGGGTGTACCATTCATTCATGGACAAGGTTATGGTGGAGGTGAGGCATGGGGTGTACCATTCATTCATGGACAAGGTTATGGTGGAGGTGAGGCATGGGGTGTACCATTCATTCATGGACAAGGTTATGGTGGAGGTGAGGCATGGGGTGTACCATTCATTCATGGACAAGGTTATGGTGGAGGTGAGGCATGGGGTGTACCATTCATTCATGGACAAGGTTATGGTGGAGGTGAGGCATGGGGTGTACCATTCATTCATGGACAATGTTATGGTGGAGGTGAGGCATGGGGGTGTACCATTCATTCATGGACAAGGTTATGGTGGAGGTGAGGCATGGGGTGTACCATTCATTCATGGACAAGGTTATGGTGGAGGTGAGGCATGGGGTGTACCATTCATTCATGGACAATGTTATGGTGGAGGTGAGGCATGGGGTGTACCATTCATTCATGGACAAGGTTATGGTGGAGGTGAGGCATGGGGTGTACCATTCATTCATGGACAATGTTATGGTGGAGGTGAGGCATGGAGTGTACCATTCATTCATGGACAATGTTATGGTGGAGGTGAGGCATGGGGTGTACCATTCATTCATGGACAATGTTATGGTGGAGGTGATGCACTTGGTGTACCATTCATTCATGGACAATGTTATGGTGGAGGTGAGGCATGGAGTGTACCATTCATTCATGGACAATGTTATGGTGGAGGTGAGGCATGGGGTGTACCATTCATTCATGGACAATGTTATGGTGGAGGTGAGGCATGGGGTGTACCATTCATTCATGGACAATGTTATGGTGGAGGTGAGGCATGGAGTGTACCATTCATTCATGGACAAGGTTATGGTGGAGGTGAGGCATGGGGTGTACCATTCATTCATGGACAAGGTTATGGTGGAGGTGAGGCATGGGGTGTACCATTCATTCATGGACAAGGTTATGGTGGAGGTGAGGCATGGGGTGTACCATTCATTCATGGACAAGGTTATGGTGGAGGTGAGGCATGGGGTGTACCATTCATTCATGGACAAGGTTATGGTGGAGGCGAGGCATGGGGTGTACCATTCATTCATGGACAAGGTTATGGTGGAGGTGAGGCATGGGGTGTACCATTCATTCATGGACAAGGTTATGGTGGAGGTGAGGCATGGGGTGTACCATTCATTCATGGACAAGGTTATGGTGGAGGTGAGGAATGGGGTGTACCATTCATTCAAGGACAAGGTTATGGTGGAGGTGAAGCATGGGGTGCACCATTCACCTATGGACAAGGTTATGGTGGAGGTGAGGCATGGGGTGCACCATTCATTCATGGACAAGGTTATGGTGGAGGTGAGGAATGGGGTGTACCATTCATTCAAGGACAAGGTTATGGTGGAGGTGAAGCATGGGGTGCACCATTCACCTATGGACAAGGTTATGGTGGAGGTGAGGCATGGGGTGCACCATTCACCTATGGACAAGGTTATTGTGGAGGTGAGGCATGGGGTGTACCATTCATTTATGGACAAGGTTATGGTGGAGGTGAGGCATGGGGTGTACCATTCATTCATGGACAAGGTTATGGTGGAGGTGAGGCATGGGGTGCACCATTCACCTATGGACAAGGTTATGGTGGAGGTGAGGCATGGGGTGGACCATTCACCTATGGACAAGGTTATGGTGGAGGTGAGGCATGGGGTGCACCATTCACCTATGGACAAGGTTATGGTGAAGGTGAAGCATGGGGTGCACCATTCATTCATGGACAAGTTTATGGTGGAGGTGAGGCATGGGGTGCACCATTCACCTATGGACAGGGTTATGGTGGAGGTGAGGCATGGGGTGCACCATTCATTCATGGACAATGTTATGGTGGAGGTGAGGCATGGGGTGTACCATTCATTCATGGACAAGGTTATGGTGGAGGTGAGGCATGGGGTGTACCATTCATTCATGGACAAGGTTATGGTGGAGGTGAGGCATGGGGTGTACCATTCATTAATGGACAAGGTTATGGTGGAGGTGAGGCATGGGGTGTACCATTCATTCATGGACAAGATTATGGTGGAGGTGAGGCATGGGGTGTACCATTCATTCATGGACAAGGTTATGGTGGAGGTGAGGCATGGGGTGTACCATTCATTCATGGACAGGTTTATGGTGGGGGTGAGGCATGGAGAGCACCAGTCACCTATGGACAAGGTTATGGTGGAGGTGAGGCATGGGGTGCACCATTCATTCATGGACAAGGTTATGGTGGAGGTGAGACATGGGGTGTACCATTCATTCATGGACAAGTTTATGGTGGAGGTGAGGCATGGGGTGCACCATTCACCTATGGACAAGGTTATGGTGGAGGTGAGGCATGGGGTGTACCATTCACCTATGGACAAGGTTATGGTGGAGGTGAGGCATGGGGTGCACCATTCACCTATGGACAAGGTTATGGTGGAAGTGAGGCATGGGGTGTACCATTCATTCATGGACAAGGTTATGGTGGGGGTGAGGCATGGAGTGTACCATTCATTCATGGACAAGGTTATGGTGGAGGTGAGGCATGGGGTGTACCATTCATTCATGGACAAGATTATGGTGGGGGTGAGGCATGGGTGTACCATTCATTCATGGACAAGGTTATGGTGGGGGTGAGGCATGGAGTGCACCATTCACCTATGGACAAGATTATGGTGGAGGTGAGGCATGGGGTGTACCATTCATTCATGGACAAGGTTATGGTGGAGGTGAGGCATGGGGTGTACCATTCATTCATGGACAAGATTATGGTGGAGGTGAGGCATGGGGTGTACCATTCATTTATGGACAAGATTATGGTGGAGGTGAGACATGGGGTGTACCATTCATTCATGGACAAGGTTATGGTGAAGGTGAGGCATGGGGTGTACCATTCATTCATGGACAAGGTTATGGTGGGGGTGAGGAATGGAGTGCACCATTCATTCATGGACAAGGTTATGGTGGAGGTGAGGCATGGGGTGTACCATTCATTCATGGACAAGGTTATGGTGAAGGTGAGGCATGGAGTGTACCATTCATTCATGGACAAGGTTATGGTGGGGGTGAGGCATGGAGGGCACCATTCACCTATGGACAAGGTTATGGTGGAGGTGAGGCATGGGGTGTACCATTCATTCATGGACAAGGTTATGGTGAAGGTGAGGCATGGAGGGCACCATTCACCTATGGACAAGGTTATGGTGGAGGTGAGGCATGGGGTGTACCATTCATTCATGGACAAGGTTATGGTGGGGGTGAGGAATGGGGTGTACCATTCATTCATGGACAAGGTTATGGTGAAGGTGAGGCATGGGGTGTACCATTCATTCATGGACAAGGTTATGGTGGAGGTGAGGCATGGGGTGTAAAATGTTGTCCCACTTGAGCATTTTAAACCAATATACATATGATATCCAATGTTTTAGAACAGTCTTGACTCTGATAGAATTACACATATACAGCAATGACGTAAGGGAACCTGTATTAACGCGTTTCGCATATCAGCTTGCTTGGGATAGGTGTTCCCGCGGCATGCAGCACCACATGCCGCTTGCGTGGTGCAATGTTGTGCCGTTTATTCTGGATGGCACCCCATTGCATCGTGCTGACACACACGGCAATGCCCTAACCTACGTAGGTGAGAACCGAGTCCAAAGAATATCTTGTTGCTGCATAAATGAATAAAATAAATCAACAGAAACCGCTTGTAACCAGTCGCCTTTGGTTGGCTGGACGCGTTTCATCAATCCAGCTCCTTGGCAGAGATAATTGTTGCAGCGATTCTGCCGCTGACAGAGTCATCTACAGCCGCGACTGCGATGGAGATAATGAGAGCGGCGGCTTGCAGGAAAAAGACCTGAAAGCAGTATTGTAGGAGCCTGGTGTCACCATTAATATGGACGCTCTTTTACACATCAGTAAATAGGCGCACGGCGCGGGAAATTAGAGGCACTCGGTGCTCAGGCGTGAACCCCTGACATCACCGCCAGAACAGAGAGACACATCCCCCGTCTATGGAAATCCCCAGAGAAATTAGACAGACGCAGGAAATGGAAACCATCGCAATGGGGGCCCCTAATTTGATTTTCTGCTGTGGATTCAGCCGCTGGAGGGGAGCGCTGTGCGTCCGATCGTTATAATTATATCGTGGAACGAACGCATTACTTCCCTTTAATGGAGACAGATACTTGGATTGCTCCAGAATAAGTTGGCTTCCTCCAATGGCTGAGCATAGATTTCACCATCTTGTCCAGAGCTCGGGACCCCGAAATGCATAACACAGCAGCCCGCCGATCAAGCTCAAGGGCCAATGGGACATGGAAGGGGGCAGGCCACACCTTCACCTTGCCTCCTGGAGTCGGTCCACTCGTATCAGAGCCACCATAGAAAAACAACTACAGTATGGAGGAAAGTTATAAAGGACTGTGCTGAGCAGTCCAAGTTCTTGTAAATGATCCGTCCCTTAGTGGGTGGCTGCAGCTCCGGGACTGGATAATCCTCGAGATCAGTGAACTCCAAACTGCAGCATTTTACTTACTTTTATCTGGTTCTCTGCATTATGGTTCCTGCCACTGATACCAATGATGGGGCACTATTCCTCCCACTGATACCAATGATGGGGCACTATTCCCCCCTGACACCACTGATGGGGCACCATTCCTCCCACTGATGGGGCACTATTCCTCCCACTGATACCAATGATGGGGCACTATTCCTCCCACTGATACCAATGATGGGACAACACTATTCCTCTGTCGCCCCCTCTTGTCCATGTCCCCATTAAGCTAGGGATTTTGCAGAGCAGTGGTGGCAGCTCTGCACATGCTCAGTTGTCCGTGAGTTTCTATGCAGAGTATTTCCTCCCTATCACATATGATCAGCCCATGTGACTATAGAGTCACGTATGTGGGGCGTATAAACAATGACAGCCCACTCCCTCCCTGATTTCGTTTTTTAACGAATTTCGACAAATTTAGTTAACTCAGAAAACATCCAAAATTAACTAAAATCCCTTTAACAAAAAATTTTTTAGCTGAATAAAAAAAAAATTCTTAAAGTGGATTTTTTTTTTTGGGCCACCCTGAAAAAAAAAAAACTTCATAAAAATGTTGATAAAAATTTAAAAAAGGAAAAAAAAAATAAAAAAAATATTTTTTTTTACTTACCAGAAATGGCTGTTTCTAGGCAGATCGTCCTAATCTGCCTCTTGCTGTTCCGCTGAGTTGTTCTGTCTTCTGCTCCTAGCGCCGTCTTCTAGTGAATGGGGCGCGGTGTGTTATGGGAACTGTGTGTCCCACAACACAACGCGTTCCCCATTCACAAAGTGCTGCGAGACTCGCGCATGCGCAGTAGGAAACGGGCAGTGAGGCCAGCAAGGCTACGCTGCCTGTTTCCCTTAGTTTGAATGGCGGCGCCGGGAACCGAGACCCGAGGGACGATTGGTCTCGGGCGGCCGACATCGCGGGTACCCAGGACAGGCAAGTCTGCTTATTAAAAGTCAGCAGCTACAGTGTTTGTAGCTGCTGACTTTTAATTTTTTTTTCCCCGGCTGGCCCTCCCCTTAAAATTCAGAAATTCAGAAATTCAGAAATTAAGAGATCCAAAAAAATAAGAAAGAAAATCCGAAAATTCTAAAGAATAACTAACTAATAATAACTATTAAATTGTAGGTATTCGAATTTACTTTCAAAATTGGCTGTTAGTGAACGTAACAAATACGATTTGCAACATTGTAAGAAGATGTAACAGTTTGTGGAAGTTTATCTTAGAAATTGAATTTGATGGAAATCTGGATGAAGGAAAGAAAATTGCTGGGAGGAAGTTTAGGACTGTGATCTTCTATATACTGATCCCTATTGGCTACTTATGGAAGGGATTTTTTTCTCTCGCTCCGTACACCCCCCCCCCCAGGCCAGTCCAGTTTGCGCACCCCCCCCCCCCCCCCATCTCAGGAAATAGATTTCTCTATCTGGTGAAATATTTTGGCAGGTGGTCACTTTGTTGCCCTTTCTCCTGAATCAGATCGGTGACATGATTCCTCCATATCTGCGCTCCGCACCCCCTGGGGGTCCCTTCCCAGTGAAATCCAATGATTGTGCGGAGGACAAGGCGCCTCCAGGTTCCCCGTACGGCAGAAGTAGGTCACGCTGGCACGGCACTGGCAGACAGATAAGAGCTGTGGGTGGGCCGGGGGGTCCTGGGGTTACGCAATCTAGGTCAGAGACTGCCGCTCGCTGATCAATTAGGTCTCTACTATGGATTTTGTCTCTGGGAATATTAACTGCTTCGTCCTCCTCCGACTGCAGAGCCTATTGGATCATCGCCACATGAGTGCAGCGGGGGGGGGGAATCATCTGTACAGGGACCTGCTGATCCCATCGCCCTCCATACAGGTCCTGCTGATCCCATCGCCCTCCATACAGGACCTGCTGATCCCATCGCCCTCCATACAGGTCCTGCTGATCCCATCGCCCTCCATACAGGTCCTGCTGATCCCATCGCCCTCCATACAGGACCTGCTGATCCCATCGCCCTCCATACAGGACCTGCTGATCCCATCGCCCTCCATACAGGACCTGCTGATCCCATCGCCCTCCATACAGGTCCTGCTGATCCCATCGCCCTCCATACAGGACCTGCTGATCCCATCGCCCTCCATACATGTCCTGCTGATCCCATCGCCCTCCATACAGGACCTGCTGATCCCATCGCCCTCCATACAGGACCTGCTGATCCCATCGCCCACCATACAGGGACCTGCTGATCCCATCGCCCTCCATACAGGTCCTGCTGATCCCATCGCCCTCCATGCAGGACCTGCTGATCCCATCGCCCTCCATGCAGGTCCTGCTGATCTCATCGCCCTCCATGCAGGTCCTGCTGATCCCATCGCCCTCCATGCAGGTCCTGCTGATCCCATCGCCCTCCATGCAGGTCCTGCTGATCCCACCACCCTCCATGCAGGTCCTGCTGATCCCATCACCCTCCATACAGGTTCTGCTGATCCCATCGCCCTCCATACAGGACCTGCTGATCCCATCACCCTCCATGCAGGACCTGCTGATCTCATCACCCTCCATTCAGGACCTGCTGATCTCATCACCCTCCATTCAGGACCTGCTGATCTCATCACCCTCCATACAGGTCCTGCTGATCCCATCGCCCTCCATGCACGTCCTGCTGATCCCATCACACTCCATACAGGTCCTGCTGATCCCATCGCCCTCCATGCAGGTCCTGCTGATCCCATCGCCCTCCATGCAGGTCCTGCTGATCCCATCACCCTCCATGCAGGTCCTGCTGATCCCATCACCCTCCATACAGGTTCTGCTGATCCCATCGCCCTCCATACAGGACCTGCTGATCCCATCGCCCTCCATACAGGACCTGCTGATCCCATCGCCCTCCATGCAGGACCTGCTGATCTCATCACCCTCCATTCAGGACCTGCTGATCTCATCACCCTCCATACAGGTCCTGCCGATCCCATCGCCCTCCATGCACGTCCTGCCGATCCCATCACACTCCATACAGGTCCTGCTGATCCCATCGCCCTCCATGCAGGACCTGCTGATCCTATCGCCCTCCATGCAGGACCTGCTGATCCCATCGCCCTCCATGCAGGTCCTGCTGATCCCATCGCCCTCCATGCAGGTCCTGCTGATCCCATCGCCCTCCATGCAGGTCCTGCTGATCCCATCGCCCTCCATGCACGTCCTGCTGATCCCATCACACTCCATACAGGTCCTGCTGATCCCATCGCCCTCCATGCAGGACCTGCTGATCCCATCGCCCTCCATGCAGGACCTGCTGATCCCATCGCCCTCCATGCAGGTCCTGCTGATCCCATCGCCCTCCATGCAGGTCCTGCTGATCCCATCGCCCTCCATGCAGGTCCTGCTGATCCCATCGCCCTCCATGCAGGTCCTGCTGATCTCATCGCCCTCCATACAGGACCTGCTGATCCCATCGCCCTCCATGCAGGACCAGCTGATCTCATCACCCTCCATACAGGTCCTGCTGATCCCATCACCCTCCATGCAGGTCCTGCTGATCCCATCGCCCTCCATACAGGTCCTGCTGATCTCATCGCCCTCCATGCAGGTCCTGCTGATCCCATCGCCCTCCATGCAGGTCCTGCTGATCCCATCGCCCTCCATGCAGGTCCTGCTGATCCCATCACCCTCCATGCAGGTCCTGCTGATCCCATCACCCTCCATACAGGTTCTGCTGATCCCATCGCCCTCCATACAGGACCTGCTGATTCCATCGCCCTCCATACAGGACCTGCTGATCCCATCGCCCTCCATGCAGGACCTGCTGATCTCATCACCCTCCATTCAGGACCTGCTGATCTCATCACCCTCCATACAGGTCCTGCTGATCCCATCGCCCTCCATGCACGTCCTGCTGATCCCATCACACTCCATACAGGTCCTGCTGATCCCATCGCCCTCCATGCAGGACCTGCTGATCCCATCGCCCTCCATGCAGGACCTGCTGATCCCATCGCCCTCCATGCAGGTCCTGCTGATCCTATCGCCCTCCATGCAGGTCCTGCTGATCCTGCTGATATCCATAATCCATAATAGCGGGATTCCTGTAGAAGCTGTAAATCACTGTAATAGTTGTTGCTACTCCAGTGATCTTCACTGTCCTCCAGGTCTGGTAATGAATGGTAGACATGTGCAATTCGTCTTGATCCGAATACAAATTCAAACACATTTTTGGTTATTCAGAGATTCTGATGTATCCGAATCTCCGAATGAAATAGTAACAAATAGTACAGAATTTCATTGAAATGTGTTAAAAAATGTGTTTAGTTTATTTGTTTTCTAACGAATTTCAACTTTTCAGAACAATTAGAATTTGTATCGTTTTTTGACCAATGCTTTATTAAAAAAATCAAAAAATAGTGTCCCTCGATGTAAATCCATCGTCAATCACGACTCCCGCCAGACCTGAAAAATAGAAAGAATGTAAACGCTCCCCCTTCTGGGAGGCCTCCTGCCGACTGCCCGCTCTATGCTTTGGCATTTCCTATATAGGCTAGGGGTGGGGCTGCCCAGCTATGTCACCCGGTGGCACCACCCCCTTCAGATATCCGGGTGACGTAGAAAGTTTGTTCAGAAAATTAAAAAATGGATTGAATTTTAATGAAAATTAAAAACAAAATTTAAAGAGAACGAAAGTAAACAAATTCCGAAACCAAACGAAACAAATTCCCACGAAATTAGTAACATAACGAATCTATCCAAAAACTAAACACATTTTTCTAAATTTCGAATGAATGGCTGCCCTACTACATTGTGAACACAGGAAGTCCCTCGCTTGGCACAGGAGCCATTCACAGAACACTTTGCCTTTTTCTCAATGAATACAAGACGTTCTCTGATTGGATGAGTTAGAGCCTGTGACCCTCTCTACCTCATTTAATCAGAGAGAATCAGAGTGCAGTTGAGGCTGCAGAGAAAGGGACTGGGGAATCTCTGTCAGGGGTCTGTTAAGAGTCACCTCCCCCCCAAAACAGGGCTGAAAAAAGAAAATTATAATAAATATTTCAAAGTTAAAAATTGTATATAAAAAAAAATAAATAAATAAATACTGACACCGTCCACTCCCCCCCCCAAAAAAAAAAAATAATAATAAATAAATAAATAAAGCATTGTAAAAATAAAATAGCAAAAAAATATAAAATTTAAATAAAAAAAAAATTGTAAAGAAAATAAAAATAAAACTACTGTCACATGAACCACTGTCATATGACATTTAAAAACGTATGGATAACTGGTATCGGCGATTACTTGAAAAAAAGTGGTATCGGGAGAACCCTAGTTATATTTATTGATGTCCTCCCCCTCACAATGAAGCGCGGGGTTGTATCGTTGTATCGGGTTGTATCGTTGTATCGGGTTGTATCGGGTTGTATCGGGTTGTATCGTTGTATCGGGTTGTATCGTTGTATCGGGTTGTATTGTTGTATCGGGTTGTATCGTTGCTGCTATTCTGTATCCTTTACTCCATAGATACAATCATTAGTACTTCCTTGTTTTGTGAATATACGTCCTCGACTTTACACATAGGAGATTGTATTTTTCCTACTCTGTATTGTCAAAGCAAACGTTTGCTAATATTTTGTATATATTAACCTTTTTTTACATCTTTTAATAAAATCAGATTGAACTAAAATACATTAAGACATTTCTAAAGTTGACTCATTTTTTTAGTTTGCATCGGTCACATTGCAGCTCCCTACATCCAGCGGAGAGGAAATAGAGAGACTTTTAGTTGTAAATTACAGTAAAGTGCGGTAAAAGAGGGCAAATTATTCAGTTGATCATCATAATTACATAAGCCTAATTCACGAGCTGTAAAATAAAATTTGCATGTGGTACAATTCTCACCTATATTCACACATACAGAGAGACTGAATCATGAGAACATCACACTGCATGGAACACTCTCATTTATCTGTATTTAGTGATTAAAGCCCTGTGTGTAATACTCAATGAAGCCACCGGAGGGCACAAGAGATCTTAGAATTGGGTGAGAGGGATACAGTGCATCCGAAAAGTATTCACAGGGCTTCACTTTTTCCACATTTTATGTTACAGCCTTATTCCAAAATGGATTAAATTCATTATTTTCCCCAAAATTCTACAAACAATCCCCCATAATGACAATGTGAGAGAAGTTTGTTTAAATACAAAAGAAAAAAGGGGGAATGTATATCTCCATATACTGGGACTTTAGATGAAGCGCACAAGGAAAAGGGGGGGGGTGGTGCGCCTCCATCCCTATTTTGAATACAAAAAATTAGAAGAGTGTGGGACTTTAAGTGAGGCTAGACTCAAACATTAAATTCATGTACAATTAGAAATTTAATGTACATTGGTTGTCAAATTACACAGCATAATGTGTGTCAAACAGTAATTGAATACATATACAAAACGTCTTTAACCACTTTCAGACCGGACCAATTTGCAGCCAAAGGACCAGGCCCTTTTTGCGATTCGGCACTGCGTCGCTTTAACTGACAATTGCGCGGTCGTGCGACGTGGCTCCCAAACAAAATTGACGTCCTTTTTTTCCCACAAATAGAGCTTTCTTTTGGTGGTATTTGATCGCCCCTGCGGTTTTTATTTTTTGCGCTATAAACAAAAATAGAGCGACAATTTTGAAAAAAATGCATTATTTTTTATTTTTTGCTATAATAAATATCCCCAAAAAATATATAAAAAAAACATTTTTTTTCCTCAGTTTAGGCCGATACGTATTCTTCTACATATTTTTGGTAAAAAAAATCGCAATAAGCGATTATTGATCGGTTTGCGCAGAAGTTATAGCGTTTACAAGATAGGGGATAGTTTTATAGCATTTTTATTAATAATTTTTTTTTTATTATTAATGGCGGAGATCTGCGATTTTTTTTTGTGACTGCGACATTATGGCGGACACATCGGACATTTTTGACACATTTTTGGACCATTGTCATTTTTACAGCAATTAATGCATTTAAATGCATTGATTTCTGTATAAATGACACTAGCAGTTTAGGGGTTAACCACAAGGTGGCAGTGTAGGGGTTAAGTAGGCCTAGGGGTGTGTTTTTTACTGTGGGGGGGCGTGGCTGTCAGCTAGTGAATGCTGATCTCTGCTCCAATCACAGGGAGCAGAGATCGGCGTCACTAGTTGCTAGGCAGAACAGGGAGATGCTGTTTATCTCGGCATCTCCCGTTCAGCCGCTCCGTGAGACGATCGCGGGAGTCCCCGCGGCGATCGAGTCCGCGGGGACCGCGGCCGGACTCACGGGGGTCCCGACCGGCGCGGGAGCGCGCCGCTCCCGGCGCGCTCCCGATGGCACGGACAGGCGAAAGGAGGGACGTATATATACGCCCTCCTGCCTGTACGTGCCATTCTGTCGACGTATATCGTCGTGCGCCGGTCGGCATGTGGTTAAGGATACATAATATACATATAATGAAGTATAAAAACATGATTGCCATAGTAAGGAAAGAGTTTTGCATAATGGATAAATGCAGCTAATGATATACAGTCAAGGTTCATGAGGATGGGGGTGAAGGTGGGGAAAAGTACCCCCACAGGCTCGACGCGTTTCGTCGGTTAACCGACTCATCAGGAGCAGATAAAAATATCTGTAAATGAATAGTAATAGAACATGCTTAGTCAAAAAAATCAAAATGTGGGAAGTATCCCATAAAGTAAAAAATGTATAAGGATTATATGTATAAAAGAACAAAAAGACAAAAAGTAATAGAGTCCACAAACTTACATCCCGTTAGGACAGTGGACCCCAACGATCCCACAGAGCAGGGGCAGCCCAATCGAACCTCACCCGGAGCTGAGGTATGTAGATGCGCCCACACACAACAGGCCCACAGCGGAAGGTCCCCAGCCAACCGTCGAGTAGGTATATGGAGTATTGTGCCTAATATTGGCAAAAATCTGTAGGGTAATTAGAAAGTATTTAAGAAGATCTTACTGAGTGGTACATCCGGCAGTGCTAGCTGGCTAAAAAAGTGAATGGAGTGAAGTATATATACAAAGAAGAGCTAGTGAAGGTGAGTAAGCAAGTGTGAAGTGGGATATGGATCTGAGAAAGGAAAAAAGGGATGATAGCTTAGTGAGAAAATGTATATGAGAAAATAAACTGGTGGTAAAAAGGAATATATATGTGCGAGTGTGGAAAGCAAAAAGGTGAAGTGTGTGGAAGTGTGGCATGTAGTGTTACCTTGTGTTGGCCGATGTGGGTAGTGCGTGTGCAGTACAGCGAGCAGTGCAGGCCGGTTGTCCAGTCCGTAGTGGATGGGGACCTCCAAGGGGGCCAGCTATATAGGGCGCACTTAACCAACGTCATGTGGGCACGGTGACGGGTGGGGAAAGCGCGAGCGCCGTTGGCGCCAAAACCGTCCCCATCCTTACAGCGGCCAGCTGGAAACTGCAGCAGGAACAGGCGGCGCCAAAGATTGACGCCGCTCGTGCGGCATATGCGTGACGTCGATACGCACGAGGCGTCGTCCCCATGACACCCAGTAAACAGGGGGGCGGCAGGGGGCGGCGACTGGTGCGGATCGCAGCTCCGAGGGAAGGAAGACAAAGGCACCCCCCGCAAAGCAGGCATGGGGAACAGAGTCCAACTGGGGTGGAAAGGATGTGGAACTAGAGTATAAAAATTATAAAAAATTGGGTACGGCGTAGCGTGAATATGCTTGAGTATTATCCCAGCCATAAAATGGGTGGATGAGTAATAGTAAAAAGGGGCAGCTATGTGCCACCCCATGTGTTGAAATTCTGCCTCCATCCCGGGTAATGCATACAAAAGAAAAAAGGGGGAATGTATATCTCCATATACTGGGACTTTAGATGAAGCGCACAAGGAAAAGGGGGGGGGTGGTGCGCCTCCATCCCTATTTTGAATACAAAAAATTAGAAGAGTGTGGGACTTTAAGTGAGGCTAGACTCAAACATTAAATTCATGTACAATTAGAAATTTAATGTACATTGGTTGTCAAATTACACAGCATAATGTGTGTCAAACAGTAATTGAATACATATACAAAACGTCTTTAAGGATACATAATATACATATAATGAAGTATAAAAACATGATTGCCATAGTAAGGAAAGAGTTTTGCATAATGGATAAATGCAGCTAATGATATACAGTCAAGGTTCATGAGGATGGGGGTGAAGGTGGGGAAAAGTACCCCCACAGGCTCGACGCGTTTCGTCGGTTAACCGACTCATCAGGAGCAGATAAAAATATCTGTAAATGAATAGTAATAGAACATGCTTAGTCAAAAAAATCAAAATGTGGGAAGTATCCCATAAAGTAAAAAATGTATAAGGATTATATGTATAAAAGAACAAAAAGACAAAAAGTAATAGAGTCCACAAACTTACATCCCGTTAGGACAGTGGACCCCAACGATCCCACAGAGCAGGGGCAGCCCAATCGAACCTCACCCGGAGCTGAGGTATGTAGACACACATTATGCTGTGTAATTTGACAACCAATGTACATTAAATTTCTAATTGTACATGAATTTAATGTTTGAGTCTAGCCTCACTTAAAGTCCCACACTCTTCTAATTTTTTGAAGTTTGTTTAAATTCTTTGCAAATTTATTAAAAATAAAAAAGGAAAAAAATCCCATGTACATAAGTATCACAGACTCCTCCCATGTACAGAAGACTCCTACCATGTACATAAGTATCACAGACTCCTCCCATGTACATAAGTATCACAAACTCCTCCCATGTACATAAGTATCACAGACTCCTCCCATGTACAGAAGTTTCACAGGCTCCTCCCATGTACATAAGTATCACAGGCTCCTCCCATGTACAGAAGTTTCACAGGCTCCTCCCATGTACAGAAGTTTCAAAGGCTCCTCCCATGTACATAACTATCACAGACTCCTCCCATGTACACAAGTATCACAGACTCCTCCCATGTACATAAGT
Organism: Lithobates sylvaticus; assembly: GCA_028564925.1. Taxonomy (NCBI): domain Eukaryota; kingdom Metazoa; phylum Chordata; class Amphibia; order Anura; family Ranidae; genus Lithobates; species Lithobates sylvaticus. Next base: position 3,034,518 of record CM053037.1, read on the forward strand.
ATCACAAGCTCCTCCCATGTACATAAGTATCACAGACTCCTCCCATGTACATAAGTATCACAAACTCCTCCCATGTACATAAGTATCACAGACTCCTCCCATGTACATAAGTATCACAGACTCCTCCCATGTACATAAGTATCACAGACTCCTCCCATGTACATAAGTATCACAGGCTCCTCCCATGTACAGAAGTTTCACAGGCTCCTCCCATGTACAGAAGTTTCACAGGCTCCTCCCATGTACATAACTATCACAGACTCCTCCCATGTACACAAGTATCACAGGCTCCTCCCATGTACATAAGTATCACAGGCTCCTCCCATGTACATAAGTATCACAGACTCCTCCCATGTACAGAAGTATCAGATTCCTCCCATGTACATAAGTATCACAGACTCCTCCCATGTACAGAAGTATCAGACTCCTCCCATGTACAAAAGTATCACAGGCTCCTCCCATGTACATAAGTATCACAGACTCCTCCCATGTGCATAAGTTTTACAGGCTCCTCCCATGAACACAAGTATCACAGGCTCCTCCCATGAACACAAGTATCACAGGCTCCTCCCATCTTCATAAGTATCACCGACTCCTCCCATGTACATAAGTATCACAGACTCCTCCCATGTACATAAGTATCACAGGCTCCTCCCATGTACAGAAGTATCACAGACTCCTCCCATGTACATAAGTTGGGTGGATGAGGAGCGTCGGTGCACAGCCATTTTCAGATCTCTCCAGAGATGTTCAATCGGGTCCAAGTCTGGGCTCTGGCTGGGCCACTCAAGGACATTCACAGAGTTGTCCCGTAGCCACTCATTTGTTATCTTGGCTACTTTCACGTTGCCATTATGGGGGATTGTTTGTAGAATTTTGTGGAAAATAATGAATTTAATCCATTTTGGAATAAGACTATAACATAAGAAAATGTGGAGAAAGTTAGGACTGCAGATAATACTGGGTTGCCTTGTTGCGGTCTCTGCAGCTTACACGTCTTTGCAAATGTGTGCAAACTAAACCTCTGTTTTTAATGTGAACTGTTAGACAGGATAATTTGGTTTGTTGCAGGCTGGCTGGTAAGTTGCGCCAGGAATTTTTCTTTGTTTTTGTTCAACTACTCAAAACCTGCCTAGGAGGAAATTATGGGAAGCAGAGCTCCATAGGACACACTGAGGAGCTTGATGGGAAAACCAATCGATGCAGAACTCCAGAATGTTGATTGGGAAATGAGATTCCTCTGGCAACCATGTCCATTGGGATTAACAAGGTGTCTAGGACTCTTCAGGGATCTTCCAAGAGAACAGAAGGATTTCCCCAATGTTAGAGATGGATTCCTGAGAGGTCAGGCCAGAGATAACCTGGTCTTGGGTTTTAGGCGAGTCAGTTTGTCTAGAAACAGAAACAATTAGATGCATGATGAAAGAATGTTGCATGGTGGGGTCTGGAGTGGAACTGAGGAAATGATACTGCCTTGAAGAAGGCTACCAACAAGTCCAGAATGCAGAATCATGGAGTTGGACATCTCCTGGACTGGGAGTGGAAAGTCCAAAAGTTTTTTATTGGGGAAAAGAAGAACTCTGGCTTGGGATGTGTCTGGGATGAGACCCAGAAACTCTGAGTCATGGGTCAGCTCAAATGCTGTCCAGGTTCAGGATCCAACCAAACCTTTTTAAGTCTGGACAGTCGGCAACACATTGTTGGTCAATATTTTTGCTGACTGTTCCTTCAGTAGAAGATCATTCAGATATACTACAATAGGATTTCCTTAGGGCTAGCACAGGTGCCTATACCTTAGTGAACATTCAAGGAGAGAAAGATGAACGATGGTGCTACAAGCTGCTGGTGTTGTGCTCCCACAGCAAATGGCTCCCAATGGAAATGTTGATCAGTGTTGCTCATCTTACTTTAAAAAAAGTAATTAGTTAAGTTACAAATTACTTCTCCCAAAAAGTAATTGCGTTAGTAACTCAGTTACTACATTGGAAAAGTAATTAGTTACTCAGCAAAGTAACTGACTTTTTTTTTTTAAATATTCTATACGTGTAACTAAGGGGCGGGTCTAGTATTACTGTAACCAAGGGGCGCATTTATTATTATTGTTATATATCGTGTAACCAAGGGGCTGCTCTATTACTCTAACCAAGGGGCAGATCTGTTATAGCGTGTAAGCAAGTGGCGGGTCTATTATTATTATTATTATATCGTGCAAGGGGCGGGTCTATTATTATTATATGGTGTAAGGGGCGGATGGCTACAGAAGAGGGCGAATGTTAAATTAATGGGCAGAGCTCGATATATAAAAATAATAATAAATGCGCCCCTTGGTTACAGTAATACTAGACCCGCCCCTTACACGATAGACGCCCCTTGCAGAGTAGCACGAGCATCGGGAGCGTGCCGCATCGCCTCGTACAATTACATGTTAACTGCGCCTGCGCGGTGTAGAGTTCACTCAGAGCTGTTTAGGTTCGGCAATTTTCGGAAGCTCCGTAGTCCTTCGTACTGCGCAAGCCCTGCGCCTGCGCAGTACAGGGGGTCCTTATCCGGCGGGGGAACTTTTTCGGCAGGACACCGGAATTACACTACTGCCATCTAGTGGCGGTAGATGTAATTGGGGTAACTAAGCCAAAGTAATGGGAACTGAGTTACCATGAGGGGAAAAGTAATCAGTTAGATACTCGTTACCCTCTAAAGTAACTGCGTTAGGTAACTCAGTTTATTTTAACTCAGTTACTTACATCACTGATGTTGATGTGCTGTAAAAATAGAGGGACATTCATGTATGCCTCCTTGATGTCTGTAGTGTTCCTGGTGGAGGCAGGCTATGACAGATCTACTGGATTCCCAGCACACTTTTTTTTGACTTGAATGAAGACATTTAATGTCTTCAGATCTAAGATGGGACAAATGCCCCCTTTCAGTTTTGGAACAGTGAAAAGATTAAAGTAAATCCCCTGAAACCGTTCTGCTGCTGGAACAATAGCAGAAACTCCCTGGCTGAAGATCTGCAAGAGCAGCATGAAGGTCCGATAGTCTGTATAAGGACTCAGGAGGGAGGTTGGATACCATGAAACGGGGTGGTGGCAGAGAGTAGAACTCCGGCGTGTAGCTCCAAGAAATCACTATTCTTACCCAATACTCCAACATGCTTTCTGATCAGGTGTCCTCAAAGCCCAAGAGACCTTTGAAAGGTGAAGGCATCCCTTCATGTCATAGAGGACTTGACTGAAGCTCAGACATTTAAGAACCTCTGTTTGAGTCCGGCCTTGGAGGTTGAAGCCTGAGAGTAATGAAAGAAAGGAACTCTTCTTGGCATCAGAAGGGGAATGAGTCTTCTCTATTTGTGGTTCAGGCTTCTTTTGTTGGGACAATCGAAGAACTTTTACCCCCAGTGAGATCCTTTATGAGGTTGTTTTTTTTTTTTTTTTTTAATTCAGTACTTTTTTTCTTTTTATTCTTTTCATAACAATACAAGTTATACATTTAAGCATACATTTCATCCCAGATACATAAACTTACTTCTAGCATTCATCTGCCACACCAGCCACCCACTCACCCCCCCCCCCCCCCCAAAAAAGGGGAATTTTTTCCTCTGCCGCCTCCAACTGTATTCACCTCCTCCAACCCCCTCAGCCCTCCTCCCGTCCTCCCATCCCCTCCAAATATCAACCCCTACCCATGTTGGTTCATCTTCATCTTCATCTCTCCATTCTTCAACCATCGGAGGATATATAGATATCCTTTTTTGGGCTATTAGTTTTCGTGCCTGAAATAGGCCTCTCGTCAGTGCGGTATGGATATTTTTTGAGATATTTGGTTCTTCCACTATATTTAATAAGCATAGATTTGGATCTAATAACATTTCTATACCTAGTACGCCATTTATATTTTGGATTATATCCTGCCAATATCGATGAAGTTTGGGACATTTCCACAACATGTGTATTAAATTAGCCGGTGCGCCACTACATCGAGGGCATAAAGGGGACTCCCTACGTTTCCACTTAAATAGTTTTTCAGGCGTATAGTATGATCTATGTGTAATGAAGATTTGTGTTAATTTTTGAGTATCCGACAGTGATACCTTTGGGATCGCAGACAAGACAAGAGCATCAGTCAGTGCTCCCAGGTCTCGCTCCCATTGCTTCCTAGCCGGCACCACTACCTCTTCCTCAAATTTTTTCTGCATTATCTCATATATTTTAGATATAAGTCCCTTCTTTTGGTCCCTTTTCTTCAACAGTGTTGTTATTTTGGATTCGTTTGGATTCGTTAAGCATAATCACAGATGTACGGGCCTGGACATGAAAGGCATGTCTAAGCTGGAGATGTTGAAAGAACCTCTGTCTTGGAATCCTGAATTCCTCAGATATTTGCGCAAATGATTTTATATTATCATTCCAAAACAGTTGTTCCACAAATCTCAGCCCCTGAGTTTGCCAAAACCCAAATCCCTCCAATCTCTGTACTTCCTCATAATTTGCGTTATTCCATATCTTTATGAGGTTGTTCAAAGAGCTATGAAAGAACATTTGCCATCAAGAAGCCTGGGTAGTCATTTATTTTTTACATTGCTGTTCAGACTATTATTTCAGCTAGATATCTCAGCATATTCACTGACAGGAGTCACATCTGGGAAACAAGATGGACAATCTCAAGTAAACCACAGTAGTGTAGGGTTGAAGGCATAAGCCATAAGCATTCTACAAATACAGTATCAGTGACTGGATCCTTTGACATTATTTTAGTATATTCCCCTAAGGTTTGATGGTTTGATGGAGTGATAGCACAGTTTCTGGAAGGTTGCATAGCAGGAACTTATAATTAAAACAATACTCTGGAAAGGGATTCCAAACATTTGTCAATGTCATCCTTAAACAATAGTTCTCCCCTAGGGATGAGCCGAACACCCCCCGTTCGGCTCGCACCAGAACCGCGGACGGACCTTAAGTCCCTGCGAGCTTTAGAACCCTATTAGTTATAGTGGATGCAAACTTTCGAAATCAAAAGTGATAATTTTAAAGGTTAATATGCATGTTAATGTCATAAAAAGTGTTTGGGGACCCGGGTCCTGCCCCAGGGGACATGTATCAATGCAAATTTTTTTTTTAAAAACGTCCGTTTTTTTCAGGAGCAGTGATTTTAATAATGCTTAAATTGAAACAATAAAAGTGTAATATTCCTTTAAATTTCGTACCTGGGGGGTGTCTATAGTATGCATGTAAAGGGGCGCATGTTTGCTGTGCTTAGAACTGTCCCTGCAAAAAGTGTCATTTTTGCAGAAAAGAAAGCTATTTAAAATCACTCGCGGCTAATGTGAATTGACGGCTCCCGTAATACAGAGAACAGTCATTCATTGAAAGTCATTCATAAAAAAAAAGTCATTGATAAAAAATAAAAAAATGAAAAAAAAAAAAGCGTGGGGGTCCCCCCAAATTCAATAACCAGGCTCTTGAGGTCTGGGATGGATTTTAAGGGGAACCCTAGCCAAAAAAAATGGCGTGGGGTCCCCCTCAAAATCCATACCAGACCCTTATCCGAGCACGCAACCTGGCAGGCCGCAGGAAAAGAGGGGGGGACGGAATCATTTTTTTAGTTTTTTATCAATGAATGACAGTTCTCTGTGTTACAGGAGCCATCAATTCATTAGCCGCGAGTGATTTTAAATAGCTTTTTTCCTGCAAAAATTACACTTTTTGCAGGGACAGTTCTAAGCACAGGAAACATGCGCCCCTTTACAGGCCACCTATAGACACCCCCCAGATGTGATACTGCAATGCTGTACTAACAGCACGCACACACAAATCCCCAGAAATAAAGCACATATTCTCACTTTCTCAGCAGTACACTGACACGCTGACACTGAAACATAAAATGCGAGGCCGCCGCCGCCGCGGCCTCTTATACCGTGGGGCGTGTAATTATGGCTCTCCTCGCTGCTGGCACTGTGATTGGCCAAGCATGCGGGGTCACAGTGCATGCTTGGCCAATCATCAGCCAGCATTGCACTGCGACTGGCGCAATGCATTGCGGGCCGCTCGCATAACACGAATTTGATGCGAGTGGCCCAAATAGTTCTGGGCTTGCCGAGCGGGCGAACGCCTGATGTTCGATTCGAACATGGGTTCGAATCGAACACCGGGCCCATCCCTATTCTCCCCTCAGTAGACACGGTCAGTGTTTTATTAAGATTTGATAACGTCAGATCCACAATGGAAATACCCGACTTCTTTATCAATGAATTCTCTAATGGGCATTGGTCTGTAAAGCATTTTGGAGGAGTGAATAGTTTTTGAAGAGTTTTCCAGTCACAATACAGAACTAGTTGAAGAAAAAAGGAGTGTAATGGAAAAGTTTTGAAAGTCTTGGGGCCTCCCGGGGGTTCCAGACTAGTAAAAGAACTAGTAGAAGCTACAGGCTATTGTTCTAATTTTAAGGTGATGCACATCACATTTAGAAGAACGGATAGGGTATCTAAGCCTAGGAGCGATGGCAGCTGCCTGCAGCTCCTCAGCAAACGAATTCATCCATCAAGGATTTGTGAGGCTCTTTGTCAGACACAGCTTCCCCAACAGAAGGCTCAACCCCTGCAGGTATGTCAGACAGGGATTCTAGAGGGAAAGGCGTCAGAGTACATTCTTAGTCATCAAAGATAGTTGAAATTTGGTCCATAAACTCAAACATGGCTGCTAAGAACTTAAAGTCACTTAAAGTCAGAGGAGGGGGGCCATACCTGAAAGCTGAGGAAGACACCAAGTGTATTGACAGGGGACAAGGATCCAGGCTGTTGGTGTCAAGTCCCTGCGAAGGAACACGGCAGGCCGCCCCAGCACTCTTGTCAAGTGAGCTGGACAGGCCCAATTCAGTGCGAATGCTTCTCCTGTGCGTCGGATGGGACATGTTGCAATCCTTAACACAGTGTAGGAAGGTTGAAATGTGTGGTTCTAGCAAATTAGCAGCTGGCCCAGACTGGGAAAGGGTTAACTATTGCAATCTCCGTTGTAGTTTCTTTTGGTCCTAGCCAGCCCACCTGTGCTATAAAAAGGGGAAAGGCTGAGGTCCAGGGTCATCTTCTTCTTCTGGGCCATAATGGTTGGTTCTGTTTGTGGTACTGGGACTGCTGCTGAAGACACCAGGACTTTCGGAGACAGCCAAGCCATGGACAATGCCATAATGGACTCTCACCTCACAGAGGTATGTCTGGGCAGCCGCACTACTATAGTTAGATTAGGGCTGGATGTTGTTCATATTAAAGAGTTATGCCACACTTATTCAGTAAAGTTACATTAACCATTTTAAGCCTGGTCTGAAGTCATTCAAGGAATGCATGTTGGTTTGGGCGTATTCCAAAAGAACTGGGGTCTGTAAAGCACATGTGGGGTATGAAGTAACACCACTACAAAGGGTTAACTCTGCAAGCATAAATTCAAGATGCAAAGCAACCAGTCATTAGGTGTGGTACTGGGTAAGGTGACAGGTCCTCCAGTAGCGAGGGAGTCGACATCTGGTTCCCTCCCTAGTGGTTGGAATCTAATAGCAACTGGATCCGAGATAAAGCCTTTGCCTTTGAGGGAGATCCCCAGTCTGGGGGGGGGGGGTGACCTTGGGCCTGGGCTCGGGTGCGGATGGGACCCTCGTACAAACCACAGAGGTGTCCTGGACAGGAGGCACAATAGGGGGGACTGGGAGGCATGCCTGAGAGGAGGGAGCGGTCTGGGATGGGAGCAGAGCCAGTCAGGAGGATTGTGGTGGCAAAGGCAGTGGAAAGGGGCAGCTGCAGCCAGGAGGGCTGCCAGTGCCTGAAGAGGTGGTACTGGGACCTTTCTACATATTTGTTACACCATAAGGGCCCGTGGCCCCTGCCTGCAAAGGGCATCTGCTTTGGGCCTGGCTGAGTCAGTGTCAGGCCTCCAGTGCTAGCTAGTCTGGGAAAGGAAGTGATGTCCATTGTCCAGGAGGAGAAGAGGAGAATGTATATACCGTAGTGTACATAGTCAGTCCCAATATGGACTCTCAAATTTATCTGGGCATTTCATGAATCCCCGAACCCTATCCAAGTTCAATTCCCCTCAATAAAACATAAAAACAAGTGCGGAGACTGCTTTCTTGTCTCTGAGTAGTGAAAAAGTGTGTGCCTGGCTGGGAAGGGTGACAGACGGACTCAGGGGCGGCCCATGTATTGTGGGCGCTCGGGCGCCGCCCCCCCCATCCATGCACCGACCCCTTTCAGGGCACCGGGCGCATGAATTACAGCGGCAGTTTTTTTTTTCTTAAGCACCTGATTAGAACCAGAGGCTCTAATAGGCTTTAAATTAGGGCGGGTTCAGGACGCAGAGCATTGCGTCTGGAGCCCACCCAGTTGTGTTGCAGCAGCGAATGAATATTTGCTGTTGCAACACTGATCCTCCTTCTTCCGGCCAATCGGGAAGCAGGACTGATACCCGTTACCCGATTGGCTGAAAGGACATTCGATCCTATTGGATGCCTAGGAGGAGGGAAGGAGATGCACGGCGGAAGCGAGGAGGAGAAGAGCCGCTGGCCAGATGCCCGATCCCAGACGCTACTCCTCGGATGCCCGATCCCAGACGCTACTCCTCGGATGCCCGATCCCAGACGCTACTCCTCGGATGCCCGATCCCAGACGCTACTCCTCGGATGCCCGATCCCAGACGCTACTCCTCGGATGCCCGCTGATACCGGATCCCCGGCGATGCAGCCCACCTAGATGGGTTAAGTGTCGGTAAACTGACCGGCAGCGTGGGGGGGGGGGTGGATGTATTTGGTTGCTTGCCACCCCCCTAAACAAAAAACCACCAGCCGCCACTAGATAGACTACTACACTCAGCAGCCCCTACGGGGGTACCGCTACACACGTACTGAAAACAATGTGTGCAATACATAGGCAAACCATCAAAATAGAATACTATTATTTACAGAATTTACAAATTCCCTTTACAATATCACTGGAAAAAGGAGATGATGATGGCACCCAACGATTGCAATAAACACAGTAGTTCCTGATGTTCAGCCCATACAGAGTCTTCAAAGATCAGGTCACACCAGAGGCTGTGCCATGGCTCAGGGCATAAAGGGTGCTATGTGATTGTGGAACCTTGTGATAGGGAGATCGTGTAATGGGGGGAGGGGTGCTATGATGGGGGGAACTGTGCAATTGGAGGGTGCTATCATGGGGTGGGGGGGGGGACTGTGCGATTGGGGGGTTCTTTGATGGGGGGACTGTGCAATTGGGGGGTTCTTTGATGGGGGACTGTGCAATTGGGGGGTTCTGTGATGGGGGACTGTGCGATTGGGGGGTTCTTTGATGGGGGGGACTGTGCAATTGGGGGGTTCTGTGATAGGGGACTGTGCGATTGGGGGGTTCTGTGATGGGGGACTGGGCGATTGGGGGGTTCTGTGATGGGGGACTGTGCCATTGGGGGGTTCTGTGATGGGGAGGCTCTGATGTGGTGGGGGGGGGGGGATTCACGTATAGGGACCCTTTGATGTGATGAAGAGCTCTCACATATAAAAGGAGGCCTCTGAAGCGATGGGGGGCCTATGATGTGAATAGGGGACTCTGACGTTATGGCAGAAACGCATTTATGTTTTTTTACATTTCAGACTGGGGTGCCGGAAGATTTTGTGTTCTTTTAAATGGTGCCACAACTAACAAAAGGTTGAGGAATGCGGATATAGATTATAGACCACACCAATGCTCCATGTACGTAAGATATACACAAACACAAGGTTTATAAACATGAACACACAATGATATGATTATGTGCATTGCACGGTTTATATTATATATTTCTAAAAATAATACTGTAAAAAACTGACCTCAATGTAGTTAATTTCATTGGTCACTTTGGAAAACATTGATGAGCCAATGTGCGATGGCCACTAAAGTTCACAAGCTAGAAACAAGCTATAATCTGCACTGGCCACTTGGAGGCATCACCTCATGTAATGTGTGAATGCTAACAGCAGAGGGCAGCAGAGTCCACTGTATAATCTGCACCTGGCATAATGGCTTCAGTATATTGAAGTAATATTTTTACATTAAAGCCACATGGGGGTAATCTATAAACTCTCACATGTCCTATAAATACTATATATTTCTCGAGCTCAGTCCATTTCATGGGGTTGGCTCTGCGGGTGATAAATGGAGTTAATATATAGTGCGGTCTCCGGGGTGCAAACTAAGTTTTACTGATTTCATTAAAAGAGAAGATTGTTTAGGAATAGGAGATGAGAGGCCAGAGGGCGAAGGAGACAAAGTCAGAGGAGGAGGCGAAGGCCTCATCGCATACAAATCTGACCTTCTCTCAGATTACTCCCCAGTCCTCACATCTTCTCTCTGATGAAATTTTATTGTTTCATTCATTTTTATTGAAAGAAATATTATCACAACATAGAAGCAAATCAACTGACCCATAAGCATAGATAGGGCATTCAATGGAAGGTACAATCTTTCAGATGGTAATTATTTAATACACTCCGATACAATGTTATTAAACTGGATTTTTACTCGTTCCTCTGACACATCCAGGACCTCATTTACTGAGATGTGAAGAACCTGTGCCTACACACATCCAGATGCAAGGAAATAAAAAAAAAAACAGAATCATGCTGACATTCTAATAGATGAACCCCTATGTTGAGGTTCTAGTGAAGTGTATCGGGGGTGACAGATGAGATGCCATCGCTGACGTTAAATAACTCTGTAGACAGAAAAATGAATTATTATTATCAGGGATCTTTTTCAGAGGGAACGTGGGGAAACGCAGCTCCAGCACCTCCAGCACTGAATGTATATAATGATCTCTTGTTGTAGGGGTGGTATTTTGTTGTGGAGGTCTATTGTTGCTGGGTGGAGAGTCTATTGTTGTGTGGGGGATCTATTGTTGCTGCAGAAATCCATTGTTGCTGGTTGGAGGGTCTATTGTTGCTGGGGGGGACCAATTGTTGCTGAGGTGGGGTCTACTGTTGCTGGGGGGATCAATTGTTGCTGGGGGGATCTATTGTTGCTGAGGAGGGGGTCACACGTCTGCTCTCCTCCCCCTTCTTCTTGTGACCCCGGAAAGCAACGTCTCTGAAGTCACTTGCGGGTCAAGCTCTCTGTGTCCCCGGCTCGCTTTGCCAAGAAAGGATGTTTTGCAATGCGATCTGCATTGAAAAACATTCAGTGGAGTACCGGTGAGACATTTGGGGGTCTTTTAGACCCTGCAAATCTCAATAAAGAAAACCTGTAACCTAAAAATCATCACATGGGGGACTGTTTGTCCCCTATGTGATAAAAAAAAAAGTTAAGTAAAAAAAATGTACATAAAATACCCACCCAAAACATTTTTTTAAGCCCCCCCCCCCCCCACATATACACACGCACGAATGTAAATGCATGCGTCGGGGGACACCTACGTGTGAAAACGTTGATTGCGATACACACGTTACATATCGCCGCACACACCGGAGTGAGAGCAATAACACCAGACCTCTTCCGTAACACTAAACTGGTACCTATAGGGGGCCTTTGAAGCAATGCCCATAGAAAATATAAGGTACTAAAGTTTGTGGCCATTTCACGGGCGCACGTACATTGTTGGGTATCTATTTACTCGGCGCAACCTCGTCTTTTATATTTTACCAAAAAAATTGGGTAATTTATTGTGTTTGTCCTAAAATTCACATTTGCGGTAATATCGTGTGACATTAAAAAAAAAATCGCAACTACCACTATTTTATTCTCTAGGGTGTCTGCTTTCAGAAATATATACTATTTGTGGGTTTTGTGCAATCTTCAGGCCTAAATTTTTTTTTTAAACATGTGTGCAAAAAAACCCCCCCGCAAACACGGCTCTGGCAGCGGAAGGGTTAAATGAGAAGCGGGATCCGGTGAGAAGAAGAGATTCTCATTTTCTTGCAGTGACGAGGGGGGGGGGGGAGGAGGAGGCATTCTGGGATATTATTCATGGAGAGAGGAAAGTTACAGTAAAAGATGAAGTAAAAATTGGAGGAGCGATACAAAGCCCGGTCACACCTCCCGTCTCCGCGTTCCATTAATTATCGCATTCCGAGTCGCGAATCCATCGCGCCAGCACCGGGTCGCCCCGTGCGCGAGCCGAGGGAGGCGTTCACACTCATACCTCTCAAATGTCTGGGACACCTTGCAGTATAAAAGAGAGAATACCAATGACAGGATACTAATTACACCCGCATTTCTACTGTCCGCCGGGCTCACGTTCTGGAATAGAGCGATCATCGGGTGCTGCCACCTCCTTCCTCTTCCTTTATATCAGTAATTGTACACGAGCAACATAATTACTGCCCTCCCCACATCACACCCCAGAACAATGTGTGATCGGGTAACAATGTAACACATACTGTATATACAGGGCCCGGGACAAGGGGTGGGCAGGAGGGGGCGGCTGCCCTGGGCACTGTGGTTTTATGTGAGGTAGGGGCGCACCATGAGGAGATTGGGGGGGAGGGGATTTGTGTTGGGAGGGGGAATGTGAGGGGCTTCGGGGGCTAAGAATTGTTCTAGGAGGGGAAATTTGGGAAGAGGATTTATGCTAGGAGGAGGGATTTGGGTGTGTGTGTGCTAGAAGAGGTGATATGGTAGAGGGGGAAGGGGATTCAATATAGATGAAGATCCGACTTGGAGGCGACTTCCATTGAAGTCTATGGGCACAAGTCGGATAAAAGTCGCCCTTGAAGTAGTACAGGAACCTTTTCTAAAGTCGGAGAAACTTCAGTAGTGCTAATTAACCACTTCAGCCCCGGAAGGATTTACCCCCTTCCTGACCAGAGAACTTTATGCGATTTGGCACTGCGTCGCTTTTACTCGTGGCCCCCAAACAAAATTGACGTCCTTTTTTTCCCACAAATAGAACTTTCTTTTGGTGGGATTTGATCACCTCTGCGTTTTTTTTTTTTTTTTTGCGATATAAACAAAAAAAGAGCGACAATTTTGAAAAAAAAAAAAAAAAACGCATTCTTTTTTTACATTTTGCTATAATAAATATCCCCCAAAAATATATAAAAAAATTTTTTTTTCCTCGGTTTAGGCCGATACGTATTCTTATACATATTTTTGTTAAAAAATCGCAATAAGCGTATATTGATTTGCGCAAAAGTTATAGAGTCTACAAAATAGGGGATAGATTTATGGCATTTTTATTAATCATTTTTTTTTTACTGTTAATGGCGGTGATCAGCGATTTTTATCGTGACTGCGACATTATGGCGGACACATCGGACATTTTTGACACATTTTTGGGACCAGTGTCATTTATACAGCGATCAGTGCTATGCACTGATTGCTGTGTAAATGACACTGGCAGTGAAGGGGTTAACCACTAGGGGGCAGTGTAGGGGTTAAGTGTGTACTGGGGAGTGTTTCCAACTGTGGGGGGGGGGGGGCGTGGCTACGTGTGAGACGTCACTGATTACCGCTCCCGATCACAGGGAGCAGAGATCAGTGACATTGTCACTAGGCAGAACGGGGAGATGCTTGTTTACATCAGCATCTCCCGTTCTTCTTCGGTGATCGAGTCTGCAGGACCCGACTGGCGGAGTTAGCCACGCGCGGCCGCAGGCCGCCTCTTAACCACTTCAATACCCACGTATAGTAATATGACGCCCGCAGATGGGATCTCCCATCCTGGGCGGGCGTCATATGATATCCTCCACTTCCCGGCCATCTAGGGGGCGCGCGCCCGGTGCGCATGCACAGCGTCCGCGATGTCCACCGGGCACCTGCGATTGCGATTATTGCAATATTTTTTTTACCAAAAATAAGTAGAAGAATACATATCGGCCTAAACTGAGGAAAAAATTATTTTTTTAAAAAAAATTGCAATATTTATTATAGCAAAAAGTAAAAAATATTGTGTTTTTTTTTTTTTTTCAAAATTGTCGCTCTTCTTTTGTTTATAGCGCAAAAAAAAAAACCGCAGAGGTGATCAAATACCACCAAAAGAAAGCTCTATTTGTGGGGAAAAAAGGACGTCAATTTTGTTTGGGTGCAACGTCGCACGACCGCGCAATTGTCAGTTAAAGTGTGACAGCGCTGGAAACTAAAAATTGGTCTGGGCAGGAAGGGGGTGAAAATGTCCTGTATTTAAGTGGTTAAAGGGCCACTTACCGGTACGTTAGTTTGCTGGTACGAGTCCTTCTGCCGACGTATATCTGCGTGAGGCGGTCAGCAATCGGTTAGGAGCGCTCTCATCTCCACTCCACAAGTCGCCTGAAAAAAGGCTCAAAAAAAGTTCTGGTGCTTTTTTTACAGCTCGAAACCGGGCAGATTTGAACGTTTTTGGACCCATAAAAATGATTAGAAACGCGCCATTCCTGTGTTTTTGCGCGCAGTCTCGCGTATGCGTGCAATTTTTTTGCTCAAACTAAAAATTGTAAAACATAAAATAGCAAAAATATTAGAATAAATAAATGTAAACTAAATTCACAAATAGCTAAAAATCATCATAAATAAATATAATAAATTAATAATTTGTAATAATACATAAATAAATGATAATTAACCCCTAACCATAAAAAAATATAAAATACATTTTTATAAATAATAATAATAATAAATAAAATAAATAAACATCCAAAGCCCAAAAAAAAGAAATTATTAAAAAAAAATAATAGTAATTTATTATGTGTTATTCCGCGTACACATGACCGTACACACGACTCTGACGGTTTTTCCGACGGAGTTCCCCTGAAACTGTCTCGCCTACACACGATCACACCAAAGTCCGACCGCCTAGAATGCGGTGGCGTACAACACGTACGACGGGACTAGAAAAAGGAAGTTCAATAGCCGGTAGCCAATAGCTTCCGTCTCGTACTTGCTTCAGAGCATGCGTCGTTTTTGGTCCGTCGGAACAGCGTACAGACAAGCGGTTTTCCCGATAGGAATTGATTCCGTCGGAAATATTTAAAACATGTTCTATTTCTAGGTCCGAAAAAAACAATTAAAGGATTAATTATTTATTTACTATTATTTAGTATTCATTTGTTGAATTTATTTATTATTTATTTACTATTACTTAGTATTCATTTATTTTATTTATTTACTATTACTTAGTATTCCTTTATTGAATGTATTTATTATTTATTTACTATTACTTAGTATTCATTTATTGAATTTATTTATTATTTATTTACTATTACTTAATATCAATTTATTGAATTTATTTAGTAGTAGTAGTAGTAGTAATAGAAACACCTTACACATAAAAAATAACCCTATGTCAGGAAGGTACATTAGCTAATACTAATTTTCATTAGCTGCATGTGAACTAGTATTAGGGAATGAGTAAATTAATAAATAATTGTAAAATAAATAAAAACAATCATAAATAAATAATAAATAAATTCAATAAATGAATACTAAGTAATAGTAAATAAATGATTAACCCCTAATCATAACACTAACCCCAACAACTCCTAATCCTAACCTTAACTCTAACCCCTTACCCTAACGCAAAAAAATTATAATAAATTAATAATAATAATTAAAAAAGAAATAAAAGCTAAAAAAGCTGAAAAATCTGGCAACAAATGAGGCAACAGATGATAGTTTTCTCTATTGGCTAATAAAAAAACGACAAAGCTCAAAGTCACGCATAAAAACGAACCAAAAATTGCACATAAAATGCTGGAAAAATGCAGCCTAAGTGCGCCACCAAAGAGAGTGCAAACAATATATGTAAAACACAACATTTTTATTTACAAAAAGGAGCAGCCCCAGCCCCCCCCCCCAATACTTACCTGAGCCCCATGTAAATCCAGCGATGTGCACGAGAGCCTCGGTCCTCCCACGTCTTTCCCTCCTCATCAGTTGAGAGAACAGCGGGAGCAATTGTCAATCACAGCCAATAAGCCAATGAGGAGAAAGCGGGGAGCGGGGCGGCTTGCTATAGGGGCCACTCGGAAGGAGGGAGAGGCCAGGAGGGCTGGCGGGGGGACCTGAGAAGAGGAGGATCCTCTTCTATAAGTGCCATATACATATTTCCACAGATATATCTATTGATGGAGTGTAAAAAAGGATCTAAATGTGTCGC
Organism: Lithobates sylvaticus; assembly: GCA_028564925.1. Classification (NCBI taxonomy): domain Eukaryota; kingdom Metazoa; phylum Chordata; class Amphibia; order Anura; family Ranidae; genus Lithobates; species Lithobates sylvaticus. The sequence goes on from CM053037.1 coordinate 3,050,594, forward strand.
ATACAAGTCCCTTCCTCAGGAAAAACTGATCAACGCATTTTGTGAACTCTCTTACTCAGGAAACGGATTGACGTGTTTCGTGAACAAGTCACTTCCTCAGGAAATTGACCAACCTGCTTTATAAACAAGTCGCTTCCTCAGCAAACAGATTGACGTGTTTTGTGAATAAGTCACTTTCCCAGAAGACAGATCGCCATGTTTTGAGAACGAGTCGCTTCCTCAGGAAACAGATTGACGTGTTTCATGAACAAGTCACTTCCTCAGGAAATGGATCAACATGTTTCATAAACAAGTCACTTTCCCAGGAGACAGATTGACGTGTTTCATAAACAAGTCGCTTCCTCAGGAAACAGATCAACGGGTTTTGTGAACAAGTTGCTTCCTCAGGAAACAGATTACGAAACACATCAAACAAGTCGCTTCCTCAGGAAACGGATCTACGTGTTTCATGACCAAGTCGCTTCCCCAGGAAACTGATTGATGTGTTTCGTGAACAAGTCAATTCCTCAGTAAAAGGATTGACGTGTTTCGTGAACAAGTCACTTTCTCAGGAGATAGATTGACACGTTTCATGAACAAGTCACTTCCTCAGGAAACAGATTGACGCATTTCGTGAACAAGTCGCTTCCTCGGGAAACGGATCAACATGTTTCGTAAGCAAGTCACTTCCTCAGGGCCCGTGCCACTTTATACTACATTCAACTGTTATCTATAAAGATAATTAATTACATATATCAAAGCCATACCATATAGACAAGTTTTTTATATATTTTCATGACAAGGTATCGTTGTGGTGAGATTTTACACAAGGATCGGGGACTTTTTCCCCTACATTTCTCACAGGAAGGGCAGCCTATTGAAAATATTAGACTGCCCTACATATGATACGCTAGAATTGTGTAAAACACCTACACAAGGCTAAATGAAGACGGGCACATTGTGGGAGAGTTCTTCATCACCTGACAAGAGGCTGACAGTGATTGGTGATCGCCCACCGCTAACCAACTGTGGGATGTGGCTTTATAAATCAGAGGGAGGAGACGGGATATGGCGGGATTAATGGAAGCCTGCTGACTGTATTAAGCTACAGCAACCTTTATTAAATACTTAAAGGCAAGAGAGCCCAGCGGTGATGAGAATGACCTGGGCGTTATAGGCTGATGCGGTGTGCAGACGGACGGACACAACGCACGCTCACCAGGTTATGTGGGTGAAGGCGATGTGCGGCAGAACGTTATATAAAAGGCTCTAATTAAAGAAAGGCCGCAGAGAGGCTTGTGGGAAGCAGAAGCAGAAAGGTCATCGCTGTCAGGACTGGTTATAATCGGCGCTGAGGAGACAGAGGACGGCAAACACAAACGGAGCCCAAAAATCCTACTTCTACTCCACAGACACAACCATTATCTGCAGGATATATATATATCTGCATATGTATGTGTGTGCATCTACATCTATATACTGTATATACACATCTCCTGACATTTCATCATCACATCCACTCACAGCAAGCTACTGCCTAGAGGGGGCTCTACTATCTCCATACCTTCTACATGAACGGCTCAGTGATCTCTGTACAGCACTGCGGTATATGTCAGAGCTATATAAATGTATAATAATAATAGTGTGTGACTGTGGGGGAGGGGACATTAGACTGTAAGCCTCTGTGGTACAGAGACTGATGTGATGGGTTCAGTGAACTCTGTACAGCACTGGGGTATATGTCAGAGCTATATAAATGTATAATAATAATAGTGTGTGACTGTGGGGGAGGGGACATTAGACTGTAAGCCTCTGTGATGCAGAGACTGATGTGATGGGTTCAGTGATCTCTGTACAGCACTGCAGTATATGTCAGAGCTATATAAATGTATAATAATAATAGTGTGCGACTGTAGGAGGAGGGAGTGTACATTTTTTGTTTATTAAAAATCCTACAAACATACAACATAATAAAACATATTTACATATATACAGAATAAATAAAATGATATATAAACAAAAATAGCTTACTTTGGCATAAAAAAAACAAACAAAGTCTTTTTATGCCAGAAAAAACAAACAAACAGAACTAAATATACAAACCAAGATATATGTTGTTAATATTATAATGCACCACAAAGCCCAAACCTTCACCTAAACACACCCTTAGGCCAAGGAACACATTGATCCCATGCATGTAGTCTTTTTCCAAAAATCTGATCCTATAAAAATCTAGGGGGATGTGAAAGGACAGAAAGAACACCAGAGACTGACAGACAGCATCTACGGGGACCTGACATTCCTCCGCGCCTTTGTCCAGGCCCCCGGGCCGCCACCTTTCCTTCTCAAGACCCTGAATCTTCCCAGCCTCATTACAGAATGTTGTGCATCACCACCTTGACAGGAAGGACTTTTTTTCCAAATGGAAACCTGACACTGTGCATTCCATGTGAAGAAATAGACTGCTGAGCTAACTAGAAAAAGTGTCTCAAAATCAAAATCCCAATGTGCCTCAAAGGCCCCGTATGAGCACTGTGCATAACTCAAGGGGGAAAGGAAAGGGATACCTAGAGCCCCACCCACCCACCTATAGACTTCCACATTGAAGGGTCACTGAAGCAAGAAATGGTCCATTGTCTCCTCCACCTCACCACACTCCACTCCACTCCACTCTTGGACAACCACGGTTCTCCGCAGTGCGATGCTTCAAGTTGCCCTTCGCATAGAGTCTGACATGGAACGAGCACCAGGCCAAACCCCAAAACTTTAAAGGGATTCTCTCTAGATTGATCAAATGCAGACCCTCCCTCATCCTCATAACAGGGCCTGGGCAATCCCTCAAGGCCAGTGGCTCTCTAAAGGCAGATTTAACAACCCTCCTCTCCAGGGCCTTAGTAGGAAGAGACAAAATTTTCTCTGCCGTCACTCGCCACTGCCGAAGCATTTTCATGCAGGGAGCAACATAAGCAGGGAACTCATCATGTTGGACCCTCAGGCTTTTCACTGGCCCACCATTCTCCCAGCTTTGCAGAAAAGGCCTAAACCAGGACTGAAAAATACCAACCAACCCTGGTGGTTCCTCTGCCAGCATGTTAGCAAAATTATATTCAAAAACATCAGAGAAAAAAAATACCACCGGGTTGACCATACCTAGGCCACCCATCCACCTGGGAAGGTAGGTTACAGACCTGTTAATGAGATTCAGTTTGTTCCCCCACAACAATTGGAAGAAACAGCTGTAGATTCTCACATAAAGAGACACTGGCAAAACACAGGCAAAGCTGACATACAGAAATACTGGGATCAGGTAAGTTTCAATCAGGTCAATCCTTTACCTGTAAGAGAGTTTCCAATCCTTCCAGCTGGCAACCTTGGCATCGACATATTGTAGCCTGCTTACCCAATTTGCAGGGCCATAAACGCCAGGACCAAATTTGATGCCCTAAACTCTAATTTCCTGTTGGGCTCTGGGAAGATGTCCAGAAGCTCAAAGCCGTCGCCTTCCTCTCCCATCCAGAAAATCTCACTCTTATCCTGATGGATCTTTGAGCCAGATACCTCAACATACTGCTCCATCACCAAAAAACACCTCCGTCCCAGAGATGAAAACAGACATGCCATTAGCATAGGCCACGACCCTCAGAGGGGGCTCGCCAGGAATGGCCAAAGGCACCCTGCACAACGGTTCACTCGCTAAACCTCTGGATGAAGGGATCGATTGCGAACGCGTATAGCAAAGGACCCCCCTAACGCACACCCGAGCAAACCACAAAAGGCCATACGATCCAACCATTCAAAGCATGAAGCTTTCAGCCCCTCTGTACAAGGTCTTCAGCCAATTGATAAAGCCCCCCTCCAGGTCATATTTTCAAAGAAACGGCCATAGGTACTCATGATTGACCCGATCAAAAGCTTTAGTCTGATACAATGCCAGCAAGTACTTTCTCTGGCCTGCAGCCCTGCAGCCCTGCACCATTCCAGGGCCTCCTGGACAGCTAACACCGCTGAAAAAGTGCTTCTACCCTGAACATTAGACATTAGAATGCAAGCTCCTCTGGTACAGAGACTGATGTGAAGAGTAAAATGTGGGTGAAAATGGGAATAATTATGGAATATGATAGAACTACATAAATGACAAGTAAAGATATTTCAGTACAATTATGTCATTGCAGGCGAAACGGCGTGGCAGTGATTCTCTATCATCCCCTCTAGGGGTCACTGTTGTCGGTTAGATATATATATATATATACACACATTTCCTATCTTCTTTGAAGGTGTTGAAGCTGTGATAACATTGCAGTGTTGAGGACCTCTAATGAACTCATACAGACGGGGCTGATAGCTTGTATTCGGATGTGCTGGACAGAATTTAAAGGGAATTTGAGGCAATTTCTATTTTTTGGGTTAGTTATACCCCTAAAAACAAAACATTTATTTGATGTAAATGACTCTGATCGTGTGATAGTGCTGTATAAATTTGGTTTATCTGTTGTTATATAGAATTATACAGGTACATGGGGGGGCAGACATATTTGTCCATCATACAAAGGCTTGGCATCCTGTTTTTGTTTTTTGATCTACGCAGAGTTAGTGCTTTCCTGCTCACAGTGCCAGTTTATGAGTTGGCTGAGTGAATGAAAACAATGCACTCCCTGTGTGGCTGATGTCTGATCTCAGCAGTTGTAAGGCAGATCCCACATCCGCTTTAATGGCCGGTCTACTGATCTCTACATTTAACACGATTACAAAGATGCAATTGTGTTACAATATTAAAGCAATAATGTTACAATGTTAAAGTCATCATACCTGGCCAACCCTGCTGGAGGATGGAAATGACTGAAGTTGACACTGCTACTACACCACTACTACAGTGATCTCCAGGTGCTTCTGGGGTCCTGTGCTGAGTGGCCGAGCGAATGTATTGTGAACACAGGAGGCCAGGAAGCTTGGCGCGGGCGCCATTCTGAGAATGTTTTTAATTTTCGGAATAAATGCAAAGCCTTCTCTGATTGGATGAGGCGCAGAGCGTGACATCGCCACCCCACCTCTCCACCTAGTCCAATCAGAGAATGCTTTGCATTCATTCAGAAAATGCAAAAAATTCTCCGAATGGCGCCCGTGCTGAGCGTCCCGACCTCCTGTGTACAATGCAGGAGAGCAGCAGCTCAACATGGGACCCGGAACCCAATGGAGATCACTGGAGTGGCAGCGTCTACTTTCCAGCAGCATTGGCAGGTATGGAATATACTGTACCCCGGTTGGCCTACTGTAACTGTGACGATGCCCAGGGTTACTCTTTAACCATTTAACGACATGGAGGCCCCCCTGCACAGAATCACGTATATATATACACGTCATTCTGCACTTTAGCCAAGGGAAGCCGATCTACGGGTAACGGTCATATACATACAATGGGGGGAAAATAATGATTGGCTCCCCTGCAGATTGTGTAAGTTTTGCCCACTTACAAAGAAATGAAGGGTCTATAATTTTTATCATAGGTGTATTTTATATGATAGAGACAGAATATCAACCAAAAATCCAAAAAAAAAAATCGCATGATACAAATGTTATAAATGGAGTTGCAGTTCAATGAGTAAATTAAGTATTTGATCCCCAAGCAAAACATGACTTAGTAGTTGATGGAATGAACTTGGAATGAACTTGAGTCTCCTCTTCAGCTGCACTCCAAAAAAATAGCCTTTATTTGTCAAAAAAGATCAAAAATACATGCTACAGCAGAACGGACAGAAGAGTTGACGCGTTTCACACTATCAAACAGTGCTTAATCATAGCTAACAATCACAGAAGTGAATATCATATATATACTAGTGTCTTTCGACCATGTGATCAGATGAGTGATTGATTGGCTCCAATCAACAAACAAATGCTGTGGACACAATCAAGGGCATGGATACCTGTGTGATTGAATAAGAGCTCAAAACTATTTGACTAGGTAAAGAAATGCAAGTGAAAATTGTGAACATTTAACCCCTAAATAAAGAGTTAATGTAAAAATATTAGTGTTAAATGGTGTCACATCATCAATACCAAATCAAACTAAATCTGTGCTAAGAAAATAGGAAAAAATATATATGTATATCTAAGTATAAATACTATGAATCCTTGTATATATATATATTGAATGTGAACATTATTCATATACATATAATATTTGTATTTATTGAATGCTTGCCAGCATAAAAAGAAAACATTTATGGAATATGTAGAATATGTACAATTATGTAAAAAAATATGTTATATATAAATGTAAACTAGACAACTAGAGGTGAGATGAACATTTGCATATATTAAATACATGCAGCGTACATAATATCTCAACGTTACTCATGCAAAGCATTCTAATGCTATAAAAACACCTCTCATACGTGAATAGTAATGTGCATGTAACAATAAAAGTGCCCTAATGAATGTTTTAATAATGAAAAACAATATTAGAATGTGTTTATAGGCTCGTGAATCTGACCTAGACAAGCCAAAGTAATATACATGAGAATAAGAAAATGGTCATATGCTAGTATAGATGCTTGAAAACAATAGAGACAAAAAATAAAAATGATAATAATGGTCTCTTATTGTATATAACCAAACTGTAAAAGTCAGCATGAAAGCCTAATCTAATCCTACTGTGTATGGCTGACTGTATGAACCACGGGTGCGGGTTAACCCCCGACTCGATAAACGAACGCCATGTTTCTGGTCAATCATCATTCCAAAAAGAAAATCATTATAAAAATATATAAAATAAAACAAATTACACACATATTATCCTCAAACCCATAAACCAATTAATACACACAAGATTTATAATGTGCACTAATGAACACTTATACCCTCATAGCTTTAATCTAAGCGAGCTCAATATATATCTATTGCAAATAGTTTACTAAAAATGTTGCAATGTGCTGTTAATGTAGATAATTATATTATAATGAGCCCGTACTTCAAAATGTCATAAGACTGGGGGGGAGTGTTAATAGAAAATAGAAGCAGAGCCCTCACTGCATATATATATAAAGCCTAGACCAGGCATACATTCCGAGCAGGGGCGTAACTAGAAATCACAGGGCCCCATAGCAAAATGTTGTATGGGCCCCCCCTGCAAACAGCCCCCACCCCCACAGCCGCCCTAGTGTCAATGCAGCGTCATCTGTGTCCCATACAGTGTGACCTGTGCCCCATGCAGCGTGACCTGTGCCCCATGCAGCGTGACCTGTGCCCCATGCAGCGTGACCTGTGCCCCATGCAGCGTGACCTGTGCCCCATGCAGCGTGACCTGTGCCCCATGCAGCGTGACCTGTGCCCCATGCAGCGTGACCTGTGCCCCATGCAGCGTGACCTGTGCCCCATGCAGCGTGACCCGTGCCCCATGCAGCGTGACCCGTGCCCCATGCAGCGTGACCCGTGCCCCATGCAGCGTGACCCGTGCCCCATGCAGCGTGACCTGTGCCCCATGCAGCGTGACCTGGCCCCATACAGCTTGACCTGTGCCCCATACAGCATGACATGTGCCCCATACAGCATGACATGTGCCCCATACAGCGTGACCTGTGCCCCATACAGCGTGACATGTGCCCCATACAGCATGACATGTGCCCCATACAGCGTGACCTGTGCCCCATACAGCGTGACCTGACCTGTGCCCAATACAGTGTTGCCTGCTTGTGCCCAATGCAGCATCACCTGTGCCCAATACAGCGTTGCCTGCCTGTGCCCATTACAGTCTCACCTGTGCAGAGGAAGAGGCAAGCCGCCCGGATCAGCAGAGAGCGGGATTGCCCACTGTAATAGCTTTCATTTGAATTTCCCATCTTCCTGGGGCTCATTGTCACATAGCCCCACCTCTTGGCCCAACACCTTTGATGACGTCACACGTCCTGCATTGGACCGGCGTTCTGTCTATCAAAGGCACCGGGCCAAGAGATGGAGCTATGCGACGTGAGCCCCGGGAACACTGGAAGTTCTAATGTAAGCTATTACAGCGGGCAATTCCGCTCTCTGCTGATACGGGACAGCTCGCCTCTTCCTCTCTTCTCTCTTTCCCTGGATGGGAGACTGTCCCGGCGGTGCTCTCATCTTCACCGGGCCCCACTCGGCTGCGGGCCCCATAGCGCCCACGTGGGTCGCTATGGCGGTAGTTCCGCCACTGATTCCGAGATAACAGAGTACTGCATCAAGGGCTAAACAGAGTGGAAGAAAGCTATATGTTTGGCCATTCTAACCCACAGAACAGAACACAGGTTCTAAAGCACACTAAGCTGATAATATGAAGATGAGTGGACACACTCTGTATTAAGTTTTAAACTAAACTGTATGCAATGAACAACTCCTCTTCACAACCATTAGTGACCGCATCCTTATTCCGGGACTTAATCTGGAAGAAGGGGCAGACCCGGATCAGCTTGCAAACAATGCAGCTCCCTGTTAGGGAGGGAGGGTTGGTGATCCCGTACCCGAGACTATATTTTTTGTCAGCCCAACTCCAGCACCTGGCCAGGGGTGGAATTCCAGGGTGTGAGAGCCCTAGTAATAAAATGGCGATTATTGGGTCACCCCACAACCTACTAGTTGAGTTACTGGAAGCCGATTAATTTGCTCATAGGTGTCCTACAAGAGACTTAATGAGCAGAGTGTGGCAGGCAACAAAGTCGCTAATGGGTTATACCGGGGTGACTGAATACACACCCCTATGGTGTAATAAGAATTTAATCGAAATAACAAATATAGAAAGACCTTGAGAATGGGAAAGACAGGGTATTAGCCGGCTGACCCAGTTATATGATGGTAACCTTATGAGGCCATTTGAAGATCTAAGACGAGAATTTAATATCTCAAGCAGGGCGTTTTATAAATATCTACAGATCAGGCATGGAATTCAGGCCCAATTTAGATCTTTAACTATTGAAAGGGTAAAGACTCCCTTACTTCAAACAATTGTGGAACGGAAAGCAATCAAAGGCCTGATTTCCAAACTATACGTCAACTTGGGAGATAAAATAAAGAGCGGAAAAGGTCCCGAAAAGAGTAGAGCAGGGTGGGTTCGAGATATAGGGCCGATAACTCAGGAACAATGGAATAAGATCCTAGAACAGGGAAGCCTGGTCTCAATATCCCCCTCACAAAGGGTGTCTCATTTATTCCTTGTTTATAGAACTTACCATACCCCTCGAATTTTCGAGGAGGACAGAATTCCACCCTTGACAAAGATCGCAGTATTGAGATGCCTGTACCAGGCAAGGCGACTGATACCGCTGAACTGGACCGAAGCCATTGGCTCTATGATTTGGTGTGAGCGGACGATGTATATTAAGCAGAACAACTTCTGCTTAGCACTCTCACCTAGCAGTAAGAAAGGTCGCTGGTTCGAATCCCAACCACGACACTACCTGCCTGGAGTTTGCATGTTCTCCCTGTGCCTGCGTGGGTTTCCTCCGGGTACTCCGGTTTCCTCCCACAATCCAAAGACATGCAGGTAGGTTAATTGGCTTCTGTCCAAAAAATTGGCCCTAGTATATGAATTGGGGGCCTTGGATTGTGGGCTCCTTGAGGGTAGGGACTGATGTGACTCACTCAGGTTGAACTGGATGAACTAATGTCTTTATTCAACCTTACTAACTATGAAACTTAAAGAAGCTCCGGGGCTTATGGACCCTTTGGCTGAGTGAGATGGGCTGTTTGAAGCGGGGGGATACCGGCGGGGCGGACTGAGTCGCCCACAAATTTCCTTCTTTTTTTTCCTTTTTCCCCTTTTTTTTTTTCTCTTCCTCTTTTTACCCCCCCCCCCCCTTCCTCTTTACCAGCCCGATTTCCCAGCTATATTATAGAGTCGAGCTGGGAGTCTCCCCCCCTCTTCCTGTCACCGTCGTTGCTTCTTACCTCTATTACCAACAAATGAATGGACCGATTGGAACCATTCGGATTATGTAGTGTGCAGTTGGGGGGTGGGATGGGGAGGGTTAAGGTGGCACAAAAAAGAGCACATAAAATATTAATTGTTTTAATGTAACTCGCATGAAGTGTTGTACACTAATTTGTGTAAGACATGTTGTCACTTTTGATGTTTGAAACTTAATAAAAAGCAAGAAGTTTAAAAAAAAAATCAGTGTCCGCAAGAGTATGCATGTACAAAAACTACAATTGGCCTAAATTCACCCTAAACGATATTGGCCGGCAATCACGCAACAACAATGCAGGACATCGGGCTTCGAGACACACGGGAAAAGAAGGAGAACAGCGGCAGATAGAGAATGTTCCAAGCAACCCAAACAAAGGAAAAGAAGAGTTAAATAGGTTTGGCCATTCTAACCCACAGGACACGACACACAGTTCTGAGGCACACTAGGCTGATGATATGAAGATGAGTGTACACACACCGCACTAAGCTTTTAACTAAACTGAATACAATGAACAACCCATCCTCATAGCCATCAATGTCCGCAAATGTATGCATGTACAGAAACTACAACCAATTGGCTTCAATTGATCCTAGAATAGAGGCTTGGGAGTCTGGACTCCAACCAAGACCCACCAAGAGGGTGGAGCATGCAGACTGTCTCGGTACAAGTTTGAGGCCACGCTATTCAATTGATCCTAAGCGATCCTGGCTGGCATACACGCAACGACAATGCAGGGCATCGGGCATCGAGGAGAACAGGAAAAGAAGGAGAAAAGCAGTAAATAGAAAATGTTTCAAACAACCAAACTATTGAATAGAGGGGTCAATCATAATAGTGGGATTTGATCCCCAAGCAAAACATGACTTAGTAGTTGGTGGAGAAACCCTTGTTGGCGACCACAGAGGTCAGACGTTTCTTGTAGGTGGTGATCAGGTTCGCACATCTCAGGAGGGATTTTGGTCCTCTCTTCTCTACAGATCTTCTCCAAATCCTTAAGGTCTCTTGGCAACTCAAAGTTTCAGCTCCTTCCATACATTTTCTTTAGGATTAAGGTCTGGAGACTGGCTAGGCCACTCCATGACATTAACCACCTGATTATTTTGCACTTAAACCCCCCTCGTGACCAGACCAATTTTCAGCTTTTGGCGCTGACGCACTTTGAATGACAATTGCGCGGTCATACAACACTGTACCCAAATTAAGTTTTTATCATTTTTTTCCCACAAATAGAGCTTTCTTTTGGTGGTATTTAATCACAGCTGAGGGTTTTTATTTTTTGCTAAACAAACAAAAAAAGATGGAAAAAAAAAAAAAAAAAAATCATGTTTAATAGTTTGTTATAAAATTTTGCAAACAGGTAATTTTTCTGCTTCATTGATATGCGCTGATGAGGCGGCACAGGTGGGCACTGATAGGCTGCACTGGTGGGCACTGATAGACTGCACTGGTGGGCACTGATAGGCTGCACTGGTGGGGACAGATATGTCGCTACTGATGGGGACAGCAAAGATGGCACTGATGGGCATGGATGGGTGGCATGGATGGGTGGCACGGATGGGTGGCACGGATGGGTAGCACGGATGGGTGGCACCGATGGGCACTGATGGATGACACTGATGGGCACTGATGGGTGGCACTGATGGGCACTGATAGGTGGCACTGATGGGCACTGATGGGCACTGGTAGGTGACACAGATGAGCACTGGTGGGTGACACAGATGAGCACTGGTGGGTGACACAGATGAGCACTGGCAGGTGACACTGATGTGCAGCACTGGCACTGTGGGCACTGAGAGATGGCACTGTGGGCACTGGTAGGCGGCACTTTAATGGGGCAAAGGTCGGCACCATGGATTGGGCACATTGCAGTGAGAGGGACTGATATCCCTCTCACTGCCGCCGGTGATCGGCTGTTTTTTTTTCTCCTCGCGCTATCAGCGCGAGGAGGAAAAAAAGCCGATTACCGGCTCTGTTATTATCACATGATCAGCTGTCATTGGCTGACAGCTGATCACGTGTTAAGGGGTCGGGATCGACCCCTTACTCGGATCTGTGATCCTGCGAGTCTTCAGGGGGCGTGCAGGCAGCTCGTGGCCGGGATGACGTCAATAGATGTCGTCCCGGCACATCAGATCCGCGCTGTAGCCGTCATTTGGCTATAGCGCGGATCTCAGGTAGTTAATGTGCTTCTTCTTGAGTAACTACTTTGTTGCATTGGGTTTGAGTCATTGTCATGCTGGAAGACCCATCCGTGACTCTTCTTCAGTGTTCTGGCTGAGGAAAGAAGGTTCTCCTTCAAGATTTTACAATACATGGATCCCTGTCCACTGGCCCCTCAATGCGACAAAGTCGGCCTGTACCGATATAGGAGAGATTAGCAGAGAAACAGCCCCAAAACATAATGTTTCCACCTCCGTGTGACTGTAGGGATGGTGTTCTTAGGGTCATAGTCAGTATTTTTCTTGCTGAAAACACGGCGAGTCGAGTTGATGCCAAAGAGCTAAATTTTGGTCTCATCTGACCACAGAACTTTCTCCCCAATCCTTCTCTGAATCATTTAGATGTTCATTGGCAAACTTCAGATGGGCTGCACATGTGTCTACCTGAGGAGAGGGACCTTGCGGCTCTTGGCAATCTTCTTATAGCCTCGGCCATCTTTATGTAGAGCAGCAATTATTTTTTTCAGATCCTCAGAGAGTTCTTTGCCATGAGGTGCCATGTTGAAGTTCCAGTGACCAGTATGAGAGAGTGAGAGCGATAACACCAAATTTAACACACCTGCTCCCCATTCACACCGAGACCTTGTAACACTAACGAGTCACATGACACCGGGGGAGGGAAAATGGCTAATTGGGTCCAATTTGGAGATTTTCACTTAGGGGGTGTACTGACTTTTGTACATTCATGGCTGTGTGTTGAGTTATTTTTAGGGGACAGCAAATTTACACTGCTATACAAGCTGTACACTCACTACTTTACATTGTAGACAAGTGTCATTTCTTCAGTGTTGTCACATGAAAAGATTTACAAAAATGCGAGGGGTGTATTTACTTCAATCCCATAAACATTTAGTGTCCCTTTTCCCCATTACAGGAGGTGTGTGGTCGGGGTATTGGGTTGGGGACAAAGTTGTGTGTTATTAATGAGAGGACGGTGGGGCGGTGGAGTGACACCCTGGGATCTCCTGGGAAGGGGTCACAGATGTTCAGGCTCAGTGTGTGTCAGGAGCAGCTGACTGGCCGCAGGCGCAGCACACGCCAAACACAGCACCAACCTGATGAATAATAGACCATGGCGGCTTCTTATTATGAGGCTGGAAATTTGTGGGATTTCACAAACCAAATTGGGGGGAGGGGGGGGGGATTAACCTCTTCATCACCATGACTCTGAAGGACCTAGTAATAAAAGGTTACAGCTGATATTACATTGTATAGGAAATGGGGACTGTAGCCGTCTGACATTTATGAAGCTTCTCTGAGCGTTTTCTCACCTTCCTCATCTCATCGGCGGCACATTTCAGGATAGACGCAGAGATCTGGGGCAGGGAAAAGTTCACCAAGAAAAGTCGAGGAGAGCAGCGGACGGCCATGACACTTCATTGAGGAGGGACATTGGGATCCAGCCATAGTCCCTATACTCTCTGAATGATACGGACTACCAGCACCCCCACCTTCTACACAGAATGTACAGAGGGTGCTTCTCCGCTGATAATGGAGACCAGGGGTCCCCAAACTACAAGAGCCACATTAATCATGGGCCAAACAAAATCCCCATATGGGTCCTTCTTACATCAGGGTCCCCATTAGAATCCCCTCTTACATCAGGGTCCCCATTACAGTCACCCCCTTATCAGGGTCCCCAGCAGAGTCTCCCCTTACACCAGAGTCTGCCTTAAGAGTCTCCCCATACATCAGGGTCCCTATTAAAGTCACCCCTTATCAGGGTCCTCATCAGTGTCTCCCCTTACATCAGAGTCTGCCTTAAGCGTCTCCCCTTACATCAGGGTCCCCATTACAGTAACCCCTAATCAGGGTTCCTATTAGAGTCACCCCTTATCAGGGTCCCCATCAGTGTCTCCCCTTACATCAGAGTCTGCCTTAAGCGTCTCCACTTACATTAGGGTCCCAATAAGAGTCCAGCTTAAATTAGGGTCCCTATCAGAGTCCCCCTTTACATCAAAATCTGCCTTAGTAGTCCCCCCTTACAGCAGAGTCTGCTTTACGAGTCCCCCCTTACATTGGGGTCACTATTACAATCACCCCTTATCAGGGTCCCCATCAGAGACTCCCCTAACATCAGGGTCCCCATCAGAGTCTCCCCTAACATCAGGGTCCCCATTAGAGGACCTTTTACATCAGGGTCCCCATCAGAGTTCCCCCTCCATCAGGGTCCCAATCAGAGTCTCCCCTTACATCAGAGTCTGCCTTAATAGACCCCCCTTACATCAGAATCCCCAATGCAGTAACCCCTAATCAGGGTCCCCAGCAGAGTCTCCCCTTACATCAGGGTCCCCTCAGTTATGGCTCAGTTATAGGGGATGGAGAAGCTCAGTTATGGGGGATGGAGGAGATCGGTTATGGGGGATGGAGGAGCTCGGTTATGGGGTATGGAGGAGCTCAGTTATGGGGGATGGAGGAGCTCAGTTATGGGGGATGGAGAAGCTCAGTTATGGGGGATGGAGGAGATCGGTTATGGGGGATGGAGGAGCTCGGTTATGGGGGATGGAGGAGCTCAGTAATGGGGGATGGAGGAGCTCAGTTATGGGGGATGGAGGAGCTCAGTTATGGGGGGATGGAGGAGCTCAGTTATGAGGGATGGAGGAGCTCAGTTTTGGGGGATGGAGGAGCTCAGTTATGGGGGATGGAGGAGCTCAGTTATGGGGGATGGAGGAGCTCAGTTATGGGGGATGGAGGAGCTCAGTTATGGGGGATGGAGGAGCTAAGTTATGGGGGATGGAGGAGCTCAGTTATGGGGATGGAGGAGCTCAGTTATGAGGGATGGAGGAGCTCAGTTATGGGTGATGGAGGAGCTCAGTTATGGGGGATGCAGGAGCTCAGTTATGGGGCATGGAGGAGCTCAGTGATGGGGGATGGAGGAGCTCAGTTATGGGGGATGGAGGAGCTCAGTTATGGGGGATGGAGAAGCTAAGTTATGGGGGATGGAGGAGCTCAGTTATGGGGATGGAGGAGCTCAGTTATGAGGGATGGAGGAGCTCAGTTATGGGGGTGGAGGAGCTCAGTTATGGGGGATGGAGGAGCTCAGTTATGGGGGATGGAGGAGCTAAGTTATGGGGGATGGAGGAGCTCAGTTATGGGGATGGAGGAGCTCAGTTATGGGGGATGGAAAAGCTCAGTTATGGGGGATGGAGGAGCTCAATTATGGGGGATGGAGGAGCTTGGTTATGGGGGATGGAGAAGCTCAGTTATGGGGGATGGAGGAGCTCGGTTATGGGGGATGGAGGAGCTCGTTTATACGGGATGGAGGAGCTTGGTTATGGGGGATGGAGGAGCTCGGTTATGGGGGATGGAGGAGCTCGGTTATGGGGGATGGAGGAGATCAATTATGGGGGATGGAGGATCTCAGTGATGGGGGATGGAGGAGCTCAGTGATGGGGGATGGAGGAGCTCAGTGATGGGGGATGGAGGAGCTCAGTGATGGGGGATAGAGGAGCTCAATTATGGGGGATGGAGAAGCTCAGTTATGGGGGATGGAGGAGCTCATTTATGGGGGATGGAGGAGCTCAGTTATGGGGGATGGAGGCACTCAGTTATGGGGGATGGAGGAGCTCAGTTTTGGGGGATGGAGGAGCTCAGTTATGGGGGATGGAGGAGCTCAGTTATGGGGGATGGAAAAGCTCATTTATGGGGGATGGAGGAGCTCAGTTTTGGGGGATGGAGGAGCTCAGTTATGGGGGATGGAGGAGATCAATTATGGGGGATGGTGGAGATCAATTATGGGGGATGGTGGAGCTCAATTATGGGGGATGGAGGATCTCAGTGATGGGGGATGGAGGAGCTCAGTGATGGGGGATAGAGGAGCTCAGTGATGGGGGATGGAGGAGCTCAGTGATGGGGGATGGAGGAGCTCAGTGATGGGGGATAGAGGAGCTCAGTGATGGGGGATGGAGAAGCTCAGTTATGGGGGATGGAGAAGCTCAGTGATGAAGGGATGGAGAAGCTCAATGATGGGGGATGGAGGAGCTCAGTTATGGGGGATGGAAAAGCTCAGTTATGGGAGATGGAGGAGCTCAGTTATGGGGATGGAGGAGCTCAGATATGGGGGATGGAGGAGCTCAGTTATGGGGGATGGAGGAGCTCAGTTATGGGGGATGGAGGAGCTCAGTTATGGGGGATGGAGAAGCTAAGTTATGGGGGATGGAGGAGCTCAGTTATGGGGATGGAGGAGCTCGGTTATGGGTGATGGAGGAACTCAATTATGGGGGATGGAGGAGCTCGGTTATGGGGGATGGAGGAGCTCAGTTATGGGGTATGGAGGAGCTCAGTTATGGGGGATGGAGGAGCTCAGTAATGGGGGATGGAGGAGCTCAGTTATGGGGGATGGAGGAGCTCAGTTTTGGGGGATGGCGGAGCTCAGTTATGGGGGATGGAGGAGCTCAGTTATGGGGGATGGAAAAGCTCAGTTATGGGGGATGGAGGAGCTCAGTTATGGGGATGGAGGAGCTCAGTTATGGGGGGATGGAGGAGCTTGGTTATGGGGGATGGAGAAGCTTGGTTATGGGGGATGGAGGAGCTCGTTTATACGGGATGGAGGAGCTCGGTTATGGGGGATGGAGGAGATCAATTATGGGGGATGGTGGAGCTCAATTATGGGGGATGGAGGATCTCAGTGATGGGGGATGGAGGAGCTCAGTGATGGGGGATAGAGGAGCTCAGTGATGGGGGATGGAGGAGCTCAGTGATGGAGGGATGGAGGAGCTCAGTTATGGAGGGATGGAGGAGCTCAGTTATGGGGATGGAGGAGCTCAGTTTTGGGGGATGGAGGAGCTCAGTTATGGGGGATGGAGGAGCTCAGTTATGGGGGATGGAGAAGCTAAGTTATGGGGATGGAGGAGCTCAGTTATGAGGGATGGAGGAGCTCAGTTATGGGTGATGGAGGAACTCAATTATGGGGGATGGAGGAGCTCAGTTATGGGGGCTAGAGGAGCTCAATTATGGGGGATGGAGGAGCTCGGTTATGGGGGATGGAGGAGCTCAGTTATGGGGTATGGAGGAGCTCAGTTATGGGGGATGGAGGAGCTCAGTAATGGGGGATGGAGGAGCTCAGTTATGGGGGATGGAGGAGCTCAGTTATGGGGGATGGAGGAGCTCAGTTTTGGGGGATGGAGGAGCTCAGTTTTGGGGGATGGAGGAGCTCAGTTATGGGAGATGGAGGAGCTCAGTTATGGGGGATGGAAAAGCTCAGGTATGGGGGATGGAGGAGCTCAGTTATGGGGATGGAGGAGCTCAGTTATGGGGGATGGAGGAGCTCAATTATGGGGGATGGAGGAGCTCGGTGATGGGGGATGGAGGAGCTCGGTTATGGGGGATGGAGGAGCTCAGTTATGGGGGATGGAGGAGCTCAGTGATGGGGGATGGAGGAGCTCAGTTATGGGGGATGGAGAAGCTCAGTTATGGGGGATGGAGAAGCTCAGTGATGAAGGGATGGAGAAGCTCAGTGATGGGGGATGGAGGAGCTCAGTTATGAGGGATGGAGGAGCTCAGTTATGGGGGATGGAAAAGCTCAGTTATGGGAGATGGAGGAGCTCAGTTATGCGGGATGGAGGAGCTCAGTTATGGGGATGGAGGAGCTCAGTTATGGGGGATGGAGGAGCTCAATTATGGGGGATAGAGGAGCTCAATTATGGGGGATGGAGGAGCTCGGTTATGGGGGATGGAGAAGCTCAGTTATGGGGGATGGAGGAGCTCAGTGATGGAGGGCTGGAGAAGCTCAGTTATGGGGGATAGAGGAGCTCATTATGGGGGATGGAGGAGCTCAGTGATGGGGGGATGGAGGAGCTCAGTAATGGGGGATGGAGGAGCTGGGTTTTGGGGGATGGAGAAGCTCAGTGATGGAGGGATAGAGAAGTTCAGTTATGGGGGATGGAGGAGCTCAGTGATGGAGGAGCTCAGTAATGGGGGGATGGAAGAGCTCAGTGATGGGGGATGGAGGAGCTTGGTTTTGGGGGATGGAGAAGCTCAGTGATGGAGGGATAGAGAAGTTCAGTTATGGGGGATGGAGGAGCTCATTATGGGGGATGGAGGAGCTCAGTGATGGAGGAGCTCAGTAATGGGGGATGGAGGAGCTCAGTAATGGAGGATGGAGGCACTCAGTGATGGGGGGTGGAGGAGCTCAGTTATGGGGGATGGAGGAGCTTGGTTATGGGGGATGGAGGAGCTTGGTTATGGGGGATGGAGGAGCTTGGTTATGGGGGATGGAGAAGCTCAGTTATGGGGATGGAGGAGCTCAGTGATGGAGGGATGGAGAAGTTCAGTTATGGGGGATGGAGGAGCTCATTATGGGGGATGGAGGAGCTCAGTGATGGAGGAGCTCAGTAATGGGGGGATGGAGGAGCTCAGTAATGGGGGGTGGAGGCACTCAGTGATGGGGGATGGAGGAGCTCAGTTATGGGGGATGGAGAAGCTCTCTGTGCCCTGAGCCCACCCTATTTTGAAGCCTATTAGAGCCTCTGGCTCTAATCAGGTGCTTCAAAAAGTACCTCCCCTACCACCCCCGCCATAGGAATCCATGCGTCCCGCATTCCCAGTGCACGGGCCGCTACTGTGGACTCATATGGACTGATTAATTTCCAGGTGTAAGAAGAAGATCAAGATTCATCGAGGAGCACATGGGAGAATATGACAAAGAGGAGGGACTGTTGTGGAAATGTTATGACCCAGTGCCACTGGAAGCCATGCAAGCCCATGCCATCACACTGCAAGCTCCACGTGTGACCACAGATGATGTTGTGTGCTTTGGATCATGAGCTCTTCCAAGCCTTCTCCACACTTTTTTCTTCCCGTCATTCTGGTACAGATTAATCTTAGTTTCATCCGTCCAAACAATGCTTTTCCAGAACGGCTCTGGCTTTTTTTGATGTTTTTTTGGCAAAGTCTAACCTGGCTTTTCTATTCTTCAGGCTTCTGAATGGTTTGCACCTTGTGGTGAACCCTCTGTATTTGCTCTCGTGAAGTCTTCTCTTGATTGTAGACTTTGTGTCAGGGCTGGGCTCAGCCCTCCTTCTCTGAGCTGGCCGCTCAGCTGTCGGCTAATTGCCAGCTCCTATCTCTCCACAGTGACTCACCTGTTGATGATATCCTGCTCGTCAGTCCTGCCTACTTAAGCCATCCAGTCCAGATGATCTCTGCCTTCGCCTTGGTCCCATCTCTAGAAACGCTCTCCTGTGTTCCTGTTAAAGACTTGCTTGGCTGACATTCCTTCTGGATCCAGATCCTGCTTGCTGTTCTACTACGCTGTTCTCTGGCTTCCTGACGTTTTAGCTTGTCTGACTATCTGTTCTGGTTCCTGAACTCTGGCTATGTTTTGACTACGTTTACTCTGTTTACCTTTTTTTATTATTATTAAACAAGTGTGATTTAACTGTACTTCTGTCTCAGTCCGATTCATGGTTTCTGACATTTTGACAATGATACGCCCCCCTCCCGAAGAGTGTCCTTCACTTGTCTGGATGTTGTGAATGGGTTTTTCTTTACCATAGGGAGGATCCTGCGATCATCCTCCACTGTTGTCTTCTGTGGATGTCCAGGCTTTTTTATGTTGCTGAGCTCACCAGTGCGTTCTTCTTTCCTCAGAACGTACCAACCTGTTGATTTGGCCACTCCTAATGTTGCTGCTATCTCTCTGATGAATTTGTTTCGTTTTTTTATGCCTTACAATTGCCTGTTTCACTTGCATGGACAGTTCCTTTGAACGCATGATGTAGGTTTGCAGCAATAGATTCCAAACGCAAATACCACACTAATGCCCCATACACATGGTCAGAAAATCCGACCACAAAACCCATCGGATTTTGTCCGACAGATTTAGTCCGACACTGGTGTTGCATACACACGGTCGGACAAAGTTGTCGGAAAATCCGATCATTCTGAACGTAGTGACGTTTGTTGCCTACGACGGGACTACGTAGAGGCTAGTAGCCAATAGCTTTGGTCTTGTAATGTGATCTGAGCATGCGTGGCACTTTGTCCGTCGGAATTCGCTACACACGATCGGAATTGGTGTGATCGGACTTTGTTGTCGGAAAATCTATCCAGCAGGAGATAGAACTTTGTCCGTAGGACAATCCGATGGAAACTGTCCGATGGTGCCTACACACGGTCGGAATTTCCGACAACATTGTCCGATAGGACAAAATCCATCAGAAAATCCGACATTTTGGGGCATTAGAATAAACTCCCGAGCTTTTACCTCCCTTTTGTTGCCAGCGGTTCAGACATTAATGGCTGTGTTGTTGAGTTATTTTTAGGGGACAGCAAATTTACACTGTTATACAAGCTGTACACTCACTACTTTACATTGTAGACAAGTGTCATTTCTTCAGTGTTGTCACATAAAAAGGTCTAATAATATCTTTACAAAAATGTGAGGGGTGTACTTACTTTTGTGAGATACTGTATATATGGACCTAACTGTATATGTGAATGTGTCCCCATCGGGGTTTATAAGTGTAGAAAAGTTTCCACTTTGTTTCCATCGTCACCTGCAACTTTTACAGAGAACCAGAAGGGATGTGTGAAACAACGGTTGGTGAAAAAAAAAAAAAAAAGGTTTACAAGCGGAGTTTTCCTGCGGTTGAATTCTGTACAGCGGGATGTTGGCGCCCTAACATGGAAGATTTGTTTTATGCCCCAGAGTTCTGCCAGGAAATGTGTGATCTGCACCAGATGAAGGAACGTCTGATCATTAATATTTCACCAACTGAGAATACTGGAAAAAAACATTTGGGAGCCGAGGGGGTGCAGCGCTCCAGTTTGGGGGGGGGGTGCAACGCTCCAGTTTGGGGGGGGGGTGCAACGCTCCAGTTTGGGGGGGGGGTGCAACGCTCCAGTTTGGGGGGAGGAGGGTGCAGCGCTCCAGTTTGGGGGGAGGGGGGTGCAGCGCTCCAGTTTGGAGGGAGGGGGGTTCAAGATTTAAACATTTCTTCCGGGGTCTAAAAAAAATTTCAGATCTCACGCTGCTTATAAATTCTTCTTCTGTAAGACATTTGTGATTTTTCTCACTCATAAAAGGGATACAGACATTTCTCTCAGTTTCGTGAATGTCATGAAAAATTGATACAAATATATATATAAAAAAAAAGAGAGCGAAAGCGTCAGAAGATCTGACATTTATAAAATAAGTTCGGGTGAATTCACACATATACACGCATGATTGCATTGTAATGCGTGTCTTCATGGCGGCGCACATGTGCGATGTGCGTATTTCATGCAGTGGACCTTCCATGCACATTTATGCTTAAAAAAACGCACTTTAAAGTGGAGTTCCACCCACTTTTACAACTCTTCAGCATCCCTCACTAAACTGTGCACTGTAAGCAAATTGGATATTTTTTTTATTTTTTTTTTCAGCACAGACTGTATATCTGCTGTATTCATTTTTCACTTCCTCCTCCCTGGCCGCGGCCCATCGCATCATTTCCTGTTTGCAATGCCTCCTGGGAAGGGGCAGCAACTTCCTCTCAAACTGCCGTTGCTATGGAAACCTGACCTGAAACCTATTACACTGCTTATGCTGCACTGAGCATGTGCGAGACCTGCAAGGATGAGATCCAGGAAGAAATACAGTCTGGCTTCAGATGCCCACACTTAAGATGGCCACGGCCTGCTGCAAGTTTATAAAATAACAAACTACTGCTAAAAACTAACAAAACAGACCTTAGTTTACAGAGTAACTTTACTAGAATACATTAAGCTTGTGTATTATAGGGGTATTTTTATTTAAAAAGTATAATTTCGGCCGGAACACCGCTTTAATAAAAGGTCCAGAATACGTCCTACAGCTCTCCCCCTCACCTGATGCAATGGGGGTCTTGGAGAAACCTCGAATACAATGAAGCCGGCTACTCAGTAACATTCATTGCAGCAATGCTTTTACTGGCTACAAGGCGGGATGCAGCAGTAACACTGTAATGCGTTTCGGTCAAAGCCTCACTCGTGAGTTAGGCTTTGGCTGAAACGCGTTAGCATGTTACTACTGTATCCTGCCGTGTGATCAATAAGGAAATTGCTGCAATGGACGTTACCAAGTAGCTGGCTTCATTGTATTAGAGCAGGGGTCTCGGAAAATTTCTGAACATTTTTTCAAGCTTGAGCATTTTCCTTTCAGACAATGAAAAGTTATTTGTATGAGATGGTTGTTAGTTTCAAAAATGCACGTCAAGTGCGTTTTACAGCCAAGTCAGCCAAAAACAAGCAATCAAGGAGCCCCCCCCCCCCCAAAAAAAGTGCTTGCATTTGTATTTTTAGCATTTAGCAACAGCATATAGCACAGGCGTACACAGGCACAACCGGGTAACATGGAAATGTGGTGACAAGTGGACATGTGCAATTCGTTTTGTTTCGCATTAGTTTTTGAACAAATTTAGACAAATTTGTTAATTCAGAGATATCAGAATTAAAGAAAACCCATTTAGCGAATTTCTCAGAATATTCGTGAATTCAAATATTAGAAAATTCGTAAATCCGTGTATTCGAACATTCGGAAATTAAAAAATCTGAAATAATAACTAACTAATAATAGCTTAAAAGGGTTTTAAACCCTCTTGCATCATATGCATTAATGTGAAAAAACACCTGGCAGTGACCGCCCCCCCCCCCAGCCCCCCCGTTTTACTTACCAGAGCCCTGGAACTTGACCCAGTGGGGACGCTCCGTCTCTCTGCCCGGGGTTCTTAGCTCTTGATTGGATAGATTGATAGGAGGGCAGCCATTGGCTCCCGTTGCTGTCAATCAAATCCAATGATGCGAGCGCCGGGACCGAGTCATACATTCAGCGTCTATGGACGCCGAATGCTGGACTCGGGAGCGCGCCCGCAAGGTAACCCCTCGGGAGAGCGCTTCTCCTAGGGGGTTGTCTGGTGTGGGGAGGAGCTGCAAGAGCTGCCGGGGGACCCCAGAAGACAAGGATCGGGGGCCACTCTGTGCAAAACGAGCTCCACAGTGGAGGTAAATTTGATATGTTTGTTATTTAATAAAAAAATAAAAAAATACTTACAATCACTATTACCAACTAATAAATTATAGGTATTGGAATTTCCTTTCAAATCTGGCTGCTAGTGAACATAACAAATACGAATTTATTCGGAGTTACGAATTATCCGAAATAACGAATGCCGTATCTAAACAAATGGAACATAAAAAATGAATAATAATAAATAACAATAATAATAATAAAAACGTATTATTATGATTTAGTACTAATTAGTTCCATTCCATTCGTTATTTCGGATAAATTCGTATAAAGCCAGATTTCAAAGGAAATTCCAATACCTATAATTTAATAGTTAGTTATTATTAGTTAGTTATTCTTTTGAATTTTTAGATTTTCTTTCTTATGTTCCGATTTTCGAATTTACGAATTGCGATCATAGCGAATGACCCAAAAAAAACGAAAAAAAAAGGTGGTGTGTGGTGAGGTGTGAATGGGGGCTTGGGGTGATGTGCGTGTTTGTTTGTTTTTTTGAAAAGAAGAGACTTGATGAAACAAAATGATTGCACCCCTAAAATGCACTAATGACTCTTAGGGGGGTAAAACCGCACCACGAGCGACCGAATCCCACAGGCAAAACGACGGTAAAGCAGCGCTAAATATAGCGCTGCTTTACCGTCACCTCGGCTCCCGCCCCAGTGTGAAAGGGGCCTTATATGCTGCGCCCTCCATGAAAAATGCAGTTTACAATGATCTCTCCCACACAGAGGCGGCTGGTGCACAATATTTTTTTTGGGGGGGGGGGGGGGCAGCAAACCAATGCCAACTCCCCCCCCTCCGCGAAAGACGGAAGGGAAAGCGGCGATCCAAAACCCCCTCCCCCCGGATGGGAAGGTGGCGATTAGAGGCCTCCTTACCGTAGAAGGCAGGTGGTGGGGCTGCTGCTCCTCGCTCCTCGTTGCTTCTCCTCCTGGCCGAAAAGGATGTGGGTCCTGAGACCGGATTGGCCGGGAGTAATAAGGCTCCCTGGCCAAAATCCGGTCTCAGGACCCGCTTCCTGATTGGCCTGGGAGGAGGGCCGCCACTGATCCCACCCTTGATAACACATAGGTGTGAACAGGACCAATGTGACAGACCGAGCGTCACAGAAGACTGGTGAAATGGGGGGGGGGGGGGTCTATGGTGTCAGAAATAACATCTAGAACTGAGAAGGGGAACAGTAGCTTAGATTGAGAGGGAACAAATATTTTAAAGGCACCACATCCAATTTACATCAAAATGGTGGAATCTCCACCTCTAAGGCAGAAAAGGAAGGGAGGGGAGAAAAATGGCGGACACTGTGGACTTCTTCTGGTGCGTTGGGAAAACGGACAGAAAAGATCTTTACCAAATTTTATTGACAATGACAAATAGTTAAAATAAATAGATAAATTAAGATTAAAATTAAAGGCCATGAGTGGTACATCGGGGGGTCCTCGTCCACCTTGTTGTTGTCTCTAAAGATTGAACCGAACGCAATCAATGGACACTGTGAAATGAACCAATGTATGGGATTGTGTTACAGAAGTTGCATTAGTGACATGCGTGGCCTTTGCTTTCCTGGTTATTCGAGGTGAGTCTTCTGCATTGGTGGTATTCAATAGATCAGCTTAGGAGGACTCTAGGAAGCGGCACCATGTCCCCCATGCCTCGGTGATCCTGCACATGGCACCCAGCTGGAATTTTTGGTTTTCTCTGCCTCGTCTCTCCGAATCTCTGCCCCACATCTTCCTCAGTCATGTTTATCTTTATTAAACACGGTGCCAGCTTGTCTGATTTCACACCCCACAGGACTTCAGCTGCCACAGAGCCAAAGAATTCCCTTCAGGTGTGTGGGAAACGGAGGACGTGATGAATGGCGGATGAACGCACAAAGCCAGTATATGGAAAGGCTGCGCCCGTTCCAGGCACTGGTGCCGTGTAGAGGAAGCTGAGGACGGGGGATTCAGCGGAGATTCGGGCCAATATTAAACACTTCCCAATTATGTCTTTATTACAAATTCCTTCAGTGCATTTTAGAATGCTGATATAACCGGTGGCGTATCGTTATATGGCGTAGCGTGGATTGTCAGCACCCGGGGCATGGCAAGTAATTTGAGCCCCCTAACCCGTGGACTTTTATATATCGCCACCCTGATCACACCCCCAGATACCCCCACCCTGATCACACCCCCAGATACCCCCACCCTGATCACACCCCCAGATACCTCACACCCTGATCACACCCCCAGATACCTCAAACCCTGATCACACCCCCAGATACCCCCACCCTGATCGCACCCCCAGATACCTCACACCCTGATCACCCCCCCAGATACCTCACACCCTGATCACACCCCCAGATACCTCACACCCTGATCACACCCCCAAATACAGATTCCTCCACTCTGATCACATCTCCAGATACCCCAACACATTCCCCCACTCTGGACACCCCCCTGATCCCTCCATTCTGATCACACCCCCAGATCCCCCACCAAATCCCTCCACTCGGATCACACCCCCAGATCCCCCCCACCCCCCAGATTCAGATTCCTCCACTCTAATCACACCACCAGATACCCCTGTAGCGCTGGTGTGGCGGATCTCGGATGCCTCTTCTGAGAATCTCCGCCAGACCTGTGTCTCCTGTCCTCCAAATGCACCCGCAGCCTGCAGATTCGCCATAACCAGCCCTTAACCCCTCAATCACGAGACAAGCCACACAGGAGTTGAGGGTTAAACATCCAGAGCATAAACTCTTTATTAAGTTTCAAACATACACTTTTAAACACAGTTGGTGATACCCCCCTTAGCCTTGTCATAGAGGGGGTAGGGGACAAGGAAGAACCAATGGAAACTCAACACTTGTGTATTCAAACAGCTACAGTTGAAACACAAAGGGATTATGATAAGCAGGCAGCCCCTCCTAACAGATCCCCTGCTGGGAGATGTCTCCAGTCCAGACCTTTCGTCTACATGCCATGACCCAACACAATTAACACAGCAACAAGAGGGGGGGGGGGGGGGGGGAGAAGGGATGCAGCATTACATCGCATTATCTCAATGGCACTTTGTCCCCAAGTCTCTCCCAAGTCCATTCTGGGCCATAGTCTGTGGGTAGGAGGCCAACGCAGAGCCCCTTCCAAAACACACAGTGACAGTGGGTTCTGTCACAGCTGGTATTTTTGCCTATTAAAGTAATGCAATGTAAACCTATGAACAGTGTCATAAATTAGTATTTGGCGCCATCTAGTGGCCAATACAGGAAATGGACTTCATGGAATTATTTTCTTCTCCAGCAGTACTAGAAAGATATCAGGAAGTGACTGTTCTGTTTACATTTTACTGTGACCTACCTACCCAGAATGCCAAGTGATCACACCTACAGATCCTCCACCTAATCCCTCCACTCTGATCACACCTCTAGATCTTCCACCTAATCCCTCCACTTTGATCACACCTCCAGATCTTCCACCTAATCCCTCCACTATGATGACCCCTCCAGATCTTCCACCTAATCCCTCCACTTTGATCACACCTCCAGATCTTCCACCTAATCCCTCCACTATGATGACCCCTCCAGATCTTCCACCTAATCCCTCCACTTTGATCACACCTCCAGATCTTCCACCTAATCCCTCCACTATGATGACCCCTCCAGATCTTCCACCTAATCCCTCCACTATGATGACCCCTCCAGATCTTCCACCAAATCCCTCCACTCTGATCATATCTCCAGATCCCTCACCACATCCCTCCACTCTGATCACACCTCAAGATCCCTCCACTCTGAACACCTTCCAGATCCCTCCACTCCGAACACACCCCCAGATCCCTCACCACATCCACCCACTCTGAACTCCCCCTCACCAGATCCCTCCACTCTGATCACACCCCAAGCTTTCTCACCCATCCTTCCACTCTGATCACACCTCCAGATCCCCCTCATGCCTCAACTCTGATCACAACCTGAACCCCCCCCCCCAAACCCCCCTCCCCCATCTCACTGTAGCAGCAGCACCAGGGACAGGAAGGTTAGCTGTGTCCTGCGCAGGCAGGAAAATATCTACAGCAGGACTTACAGTGCAGCTGCAGCAACCAGTGGGGCGCCTCCTCAATCCTGACCTCCCCCTCTGCCGGTGTCTTGCCGAGTTGGTTCCCCTGGCGGATTGGTTCCTCTCTGTACTGCGCAGGCGCAACGCTTGCGCAGTACGAACGACTAGGCATCGCCACAAACTATAACAACCTAAAACCGAAAAACCGAGCACACACACTCCACATCAAACAGAAAATTAGGAGGTTCTGCATTTTATAGCCACAACTTTGTAAAGTTAGAAAAAAAATGACACCTCCCCATTACGTTTAATGAAATTCAAAGTCAATCAAGTTCCCCTGTGTTGCATATGGAAAAGTTTAACATGTTTCAGGCACTAGGGGCAGACAAACCATTCGATCACAGGCTGTGTGCTGGAGCTCCCTCCCCTGTAACCTTTTTAGCTCTTGGTGTCAGGAAAACTTGTCACACTGACATCTAGGAGTCCAGAACAATGACATACTGACACTTGGGGGGTCCCAAAACAATGACACCCTGACACTTGGGTGTCCCAGAACATTGACACCCTGACACTTGGGGGTCCCAGAACAATGACACCCTGACACTTGGGGGTCCAGAACAATGACACCCTGACACTTGGGGGATCCAGAACAATGACACCCTGACACTTGGGGACCCAGAACAATGACACCCTGACACTTGGGGGTCCAGAACAATGACACCCTGACACTTGGGGTCCCAGAACAATGACACACTGACACTTGGGGACCCAGAACAATGACACCCTGACACTTGGGGGATCCAGAACAATGACACCCTGACACTTGGGGGTCCAGAACAATGACACCCTGACACTTGGGGGTCCCAGAACAATGACACACTGACACTTGGGGGATCCAGAACAATGACACCCTGACACTTGGGGACCCAGAACAATGACACCCTGACACTTGGGGACCCAGAACAATGACACACTGACACTTGGGGGATCCAGAACAATGACACCCTGACACTTGGGGACCCAGAACAATGACACCCTGACACTTGGGGGATCCAGAACAATGACACACTGACACTTGGGGGTCCAGAACAATGACACCCTTACACTTGGGGGTCCAGAACAATGACACACTGACACTTGAGGGTCCAGAACAAAGACACACTGACACTTGGGGGTCCAGAACAATGACACCCTGACACTTGGGGGTCCAGAACAATGACACACTGACACTTGGGGGTCCAGAACAATGACACACTGACACTTGGGGGGTCCAGAACAATGACACACTGACACTTGGGGGGGTCCAGAACAATGACACACTGACACTTGGGGGTCCCAGAACAATGACACACTGACACTTGGGGGTCCCAGAACAATGACACACTGACACTTGGGAGTCCCAGAACAATGAGCCACTGACACTTGGGGGTCCAGAACAATGACACACTGACACTTGAGGGTCCAGAACAATGACACCCTGACACTTGAGGGTCCAGAACAATGACACCCTGACACTTGAGGGTCCAGAACAATGACACCCTGACACTTGAGGGTCCAGAACAATGACACCCTGACACTTGAGGGTCCAGAACAATGACACCCTGACACTTGAGGGTCCAGAACAATGACACCCTGACACTTGAGGGTCCAGAACAATGACACACTGACACTTGGGGGTCCCAGAACAATGACACACTGACACTTGGGGGTCCAGAACAATGACACACTGACACTTGGGGGTCCAGAACAATGACACACTGACACTTGGGGGTCTAGAACAATGACACACTGACACTTGGGGGTCCCAGAACAATGACACACTGACACCTGGGGGTCCAGAACAATGACACACTGACACTTGGGGGTCCAGAACAATGACACACTGACACCTGGGGGTCCAGAACAATGACACACTGACACTTGAGGGTCCAGAACAATGACACCCGACACTTGGGGGTCTAGAACAATGACACCCGACACTTGGGGGTCCAGAACAATGACACCCTGACACTTGGGGGTCCAGAACAATGACACACTGACACTTGGGGGTCCCAGAACAATGACACCCTGACACTTGAGGGTCCAGAACAATGACACACTGACACTTGGGGGTCCAGAACAATGACACCCTGACACTTGAGGGTCCAGAACAATGACACCCTGACACTTGAGGGTCCAGAACAATGACACCCTGACACTTGAGGGTCCAGAACAATGACACCCTGACACTTGAGGGTCCAGAACAATGACACCCTGACACTTGAGGGTCCAGAACAATGACACCCTGACACTTGGGGGTCCAGAACAATGACACACTGACACCTGGGGGTCCAGAACAATGACACACTGACACCTGGGGGTCCAGAACAATGACACACTGACACTTGAGGGTCCAGAACAATGACACCCTGACACTTGGGGGTCCAGAACAATGACACACTGACACTTGGGGGTCCCAGAACAATGACACCCTGACACTTGAGGGTCCAGAACAATGACACACTGACACTTGGGGGTCCCAGAACAATGACACACTGACACTTGGGGTCCAGAACAATGACACACTGACACTTGGGGGTCCCAGAACAATGACACACTGACACTTGGGGGTCTAGAACAATGACACACTGACACTTGGGGGTCCAGAACAATGACACACTGACACCTGGGGGTCCAGAACAATGACACACTGACACTTGAGGGTCCAGAACAATGACACCCGACACTTGGGGGTCTAGAACAATGACACCCGACACTTGGGGGTCCAGAACAATGACACCCTGACACTTGGGGGTCCAGAACAATGACACACTGACACTTGGGGGTCCCAGAACAATGACACCCTGACACTTGAGGGTCCAGAACAATGACACCCTGATAGTTGGCGGCCCAGAACAATGACACACTGACACTTGGGGGTCCAGAACAATGACACACTGACACTTGGGGGTCCAGAACAATGACACCCTGACACTTGGGGGTCCAGAACAATGACACACTGACACTTGGGGGTCCCAGAACAATGACACCCTGACACTTGAGGGTCCAGAACAATGACACCCTGATAGTTGGCGGTCCAGAACAATGACACACTGACACTTGGGGGTCCAGAACAATGACACCCGACACTTGGGGGTCCAGAACAATGACACCCTGACACTTGGGGGTCCAGAACAATGACACACTGACACTTGGGGGTCCCAGAACAATGACACACTGACACTTGGGGGTCCAGAACAATGACACCCTGACAGTTGGCGGTCCAGAACAATGACACCCTGACACTTGGGGTCCAGAACAATGACACCCTGACAGTTGGCGGTCCAGAACAATGACACCCTGACACTTGGGGGATCCAGAACAATGACACACCGACACTTGGGGGTCCCAGAACAATGACACACTGACACTTGGGGGTCCAGAACAATGACACCCTGACAGTTGGCGGTCCAGAACAATGACACCCTGACACTTGGGGGTCCAGAACAATGACACCCTGACAGTTGGCGGTCCAGAACAATGACACACTGACACTTGGGGGTCCAGAACAATGACACCCTGACACTTGGAGGGTCCAGAACAATGACACCCTGACACTTGGAGGGTCCAGAACAATGACACACCGACACTTGGGGGTCCAGAACAATGACACACCGACACTTGGGGGTCCAGAACAATGACACCCTGACACTTGAGGGTCCAGAACAATGACACCCTGACACTTGGAGGGTCCAGAACAATGACACCCTGACACTTGGGGGTCCAGAACAATGACACCCTGACACTTGGGGGTCCAGAACAATGACACACTGACACTTGGGGGGTCCAGAACAATGACACACTGACACTTGGGGGTCCAGAACAATGACACCCTGACAGTTGGCGGTCCAGAACAATGACACCCTGACACTTGGGGGTCCAGAACAATGACACCCTGACAGTTGGCGGTCCAGAACAATGACACCCTGACACTTGGGGGTCCAGAACAATGACACCCTGACAGTTGGCGGTCCAGAACAATGACACCCTGACACTTGGGGGTCCAGAACAATGACACCCTGACACCTGGGGGTCCAGAACAATGACACACTGACACTTGGGGGTCCAGAACAATGACACCCTGACAGTTGGCGGTCCAGAACAATGACACCCTGACACTTGGGGGTCCAGAACAATGACACCCTGACAGTTGGCGGTCCAGAACAATGACACCCTGACACTTGGGGGTCCAGAACAATGACACCCTGACAGTTGGCGGTCCAGAACAATGACACCCTGACACTTGGGGGTCCAGAACAATGACACACTGACAGTTGGCGGTCCTAGAACATCATGGACTCCATTTCTATTACTGAACAGTATATGATGAGAAATTTGGAGTGGAGAATAATGAAGGGAAATGTCTTTGAGAAGATCTCACACAAAGTGAAGGAGAAATGATTAGAAGAAGGAATAATCGGCAGTGACGGAGCTCCTCGGTGAGCGGACTCTGACTCACTAGCTGCGGGGTACACTCCGATGTTGCGGCACATTCTTCAAAACTCCAGAATCTGTCAGATCAACCGACGGCTTGGAGAACTCTGCAAGGGCCGAGCAGTAAGAAGACGTGACAGTTCGGGGGCTCGGGCCCCTCCGCCACTGCATCAGAATCCTTCCCCACCCCCATCAGCTCCACATACTAGGGATGAATACAGTCACTGCTGCATACAAGTCTGTTGGAGGAGCAATGGAAGGAGGTTGTAGCCTCTGTTGATGGTGGAGATCACAAGGTGAGAGGCTGCCGCAGGGGCTGATCTGTGTCAGACATTTGTAAACACAGCCAAGAGCATACCAAAGTCCCTGACAGGTTTATGTAAAATAAAGGAGGACCTGTCCACAGAGTACACAATATTTTACAGAATTCAGTCTAATGTATTAGTATGTACAAGGCTTTCTTCTCAGGGAATAGGTGCAGGTAACCTCCCGCCCAACCCCTTGTCTCTGCCCCCTATCCCACTCTGAGCACCAGCCCTTGGCTCCACCCCCTACCCACCTCCCAGTACCGCCCTACTTAGAGAATACAGTACAAAGTATCATTTTGTGGTGTTAAGTAATTTGTATGGAATTTGTTAAGAAAAGTAGTAAAATAAATACTCTCCAGCAACAATAGACCCCCCCAGCAACAACAGACTCCCCTCACAACAAGAGACCCCCACAGCAACAACAGACTCCCCCCAGCAACAAGAGACCTCATCAGCAACAAGAGACCCTTCCCACAACAAGAGACCCTTCCCACAACAAGAGACCCTTCCCACAACAATAGACCCCCCCAGCAACAATAGACCCCCCCCGCTACAAAATACCCTCCAGCAACAATAGACCCCCCCAGCAACAACAGACTCCCCCCAGCAACAAGAGACCCTTCCCACAACAAGAGACCCCCACAGCAACAAGAGACCCCCACAGCAACAAGAGACCCCCACAGCAACAAGAGACCCCACCAGCAACAATTGACCCCCCCAGCAACAATCGACCCCCCCAGCAACAATCGACCCCCCCAGCAACAACAGACTCCCCCCAGCAACAAGAGACCCTTCCCACAACAAGAGACCCCCACAGCAACAAGAGACCCCACCAGCAACAAGAGACCCCCCCAGCAACAAGAGACCTCATCAGCAACAAGAGACCCTTCCCACAACAAGAGACCCCCACAGCAACAATAGACCCCCCCCCAGCAACAATAGACCCCCCCAGCAACAAGAGACCCCACCAGCAACAAGAGACCCCACCAGCAACAAGAGACCCCACCAGCAAAAAGGGACACCTCCACCCAACAACAGATCCCTCCCAGAGACAAATGAGCAACAAAGGAGCACACAACAAAAGATTCCACAGCAGCAAGCACTAATAAACCCTCCAACACTTCTGAGCAGATGCCAAACACCCCCCCCCCCCCCAAAAAAAAATATGAGCACTCATCTTCACACTTACCCGCTAAGCATACATTCCCTTTGCAAGCTAACATTGTTCCCAAACAAAAACTCCCCTCTTCCAGTACAAATCCACCCTTGTAAAGGCAGGCGTCCCAATACTTTTGGTAATTCAGTGCATGTTTGGGGGGTTCCAATGATGCGGGAGCCGGGGTCTGTGTTGATAGATGCATCAGCAGGACACGGGAGCCCAGAGAGAGAGCGCGTCTCCAACGGGGCACTTGACAAGCGGTGGAGCCAGGAGAGGGCCGCAGAGGGACTCCAGAAGAGGAGGATCGGGGGCCACTCTGTGCAAAACACACTGCACACAGGTGGTGAGTGTGACATGTTTGTTTAAAAAATAAATTAAACTGAACATTTAGTTATCCTTTAAAACAGGGGACTCCAAACTGCGGCCCTTTGCTTGCTTTTATATGGCCCAATGAAGGGGCACAGTTCCTCCCAATAACATCGACCACGAGGCACAATTCCTACCAATGAAACCATTGATGGGACAAATTTCCTCCCAATGACACCAACAATAGGGCCCAATGCCACCAATGATGGGGCACAATTCCTCCCAATGACACCAACGATAGGGCCCAATGCCACCAATGATGGGGCACAATTCCTCCCAATGACACCAACGATAGGGCCCAATGTCACCAATGATGGGGCATAGTTCCTTCCAATCACAACAACAATGAGGCCCAAATGACACCAAGGATGGGGCACAATTCCTCCCAATGACACCAACGATGGAGCCAAATGACACCAAGGATGGGGCACAATTCCTCCCAATGACACCAAGGATCGAGCAAAATTCCTCCCAATGACACCAACGATGGGGCCAAATAACACCAAGGATGGGACACAATTCCTCCCAATGACACCAACGCTGGGGCCAAATAACACCAAGGATGGGGCACAATTCCTCCCAATGACACCAACGATGAGGCCAAATAACACCAAGGATGGGGCACAATTCCTCCCAATGACACCAAGGATGGAGCACAATTCCTCCCAATGACACCAACGATGGAGCCAAATGACACCAAGGATGGGGCACAATTCCTCCCAATGACACCAAGGATCGAGCAAAATTCCTCCCAATGACACCAACGATGGGGCCAAATAACACCAAGGATGGGACACAATTCCTCCCAATGACACCAACGCTGGGGCCAAATAACACCAAGGATGGGACACAATTCCTCCCAATGACACCAACGATGAGGCCAAATAACACCAAGGATGGGGCACAATTCCTCCCAATGACACCAAGGATGGAGCACAATTCCTCCCAATGACACCAACGATGGGGCCAAATAACACCAAGGATGGGACACAATTCCTCCCAATGACACCAACGCTGGGGCCAAATAACACCAAGGATGGGACACAATTCCTCCCAATGACACCAACGATGGGGCCAAATAACACCAAAGATAGGACACAATTCCTCCCAATGTCACCAACAATGGGGCCAAATAACACCAAGGATGGGACACAATTCCTCCCAATGACACCAACGATGGGGCCAAATAACACCAAGGATGGGACACAATTCCTCCCAATGACACTAACGATGGGACCAAATAACACCAAGGATGGGACACAATTCCTTCCAATGACACCAACGATGGGGCCAAATAACACCAAGGATGGGACACAATTCCTCCCAATGACACTAACGATGGGGCCAAATAACACCAAGGATGGGACACAATTCCTCCCAATGACACCAACGATGGGGCCAAATAACACCAAGGATGGGACACAATTCCTCCCAATGACACCAACGATGGGACCAAATAACACCAAGGATGGGACACAATTCGGCCCAATGACACCAACGATGGGGCCAAATAACACCAAGGATGGGACACAATTCCTCCCAATGACACCAACAATGGGGTGCAATTCTTCTCACTGACAACAAAGATGGGGCATTGTTTACTCCAACTGATGCTAGGACATTTTCTACTCCCGATGGCCACAGTCCGGCCCCCCTAAAACCTGAAGGACAGTAAACTGGCCCTTTGCTTAGAAAGTTTGGAGACCCCTGTTTTAAAAATGGAAGTGATGTGTAGACTGGCTTTGCTCTGATGAAGAAGGTTGGCCCCTGGAAACACTTTAGCTGGTGAGTTTCGGTGACACTAGGTTTGTGTTGATACATCACCATACTCAGGTCTATAATGCTGTATTAGGCTATTGGGAATATACACTCCTTACTGGTCCTATTCCAGTAAAGTTTGGTCTGGTAATGCACTTGGGGTCTTTGCACCCCTTCTTTTCATATCTTTGCACTCACAGAAAGGTTGAAGGATTGCCCCCATCTAGACGACAAATTTTCCTGGTCATCGGATGAAGAGATCCGCAGTGTTGGTCATCTTACTTTAAAAAAGTAATTAGTTAAGTTACAAATTACTTCTCCCAAAAATTAATTGCGTTAGTAACTCAGTTACTACATTGGAAAAGTAATTAGTTACGCAGCAAAGTAACTGACTTTTTTTTTTAATATTCTATACGTGTAACTAAGGGGCGGGTCTAGTATGACTGTAACCAGGGGGCAGATCTGTTATAGCGTGTAGGCAAGGGGCGGGTCTATTATTATTATATGGTGTAAGTGGCGGGTCTATTATTATTATATCGTGTAAGGGGCGGGTCTATTATTATATTGTGTAAGGGGCGGGTCTATTATTATTATATTGTGTAAGGGGCGGGTCTATTGTTATTATATCGTGTAAGGGGCGGGTCTATTATTATATTGTGTAAGGGGCGGGTCTATTATTATTATATCGTGTAAGGGGCGGATGGCTACAGAAGAGGGCGAATGTTAAATTAATGGGCAGAGCTCGATATATAACAATAATAATAAATGCGCCCCTTGGTTACAGTAATACTAGACCCGCCCCTTAGTTACACGATAGACGCCCCTTGCAGAGTAGCACGAGCATCGGGAGCGTGCGGCATCGCCTCGTACAATTACATGTTAACTGCGCCTGCGCGGTGTAGAGTTCACTCAGAGCTGTTTAGGTTCGGCAATTTTCGGAAGTTCCGTACTCCTTCGTACTGTGCAAGCGCTGCGCCTGCGCAGTGCAGGGGGTCCTTATCCGGCGGGGGAACTTTTCCGGCAGGACACCGGAATTACACTACTGCCATCTAGTGGCGGTAGATGTAATTGGGGTAACTAAGCCAAAGTAATGGGAACTGAGTTACCATGAGGGGAAAAGTAATCAGTTAGATACTCGTTACCCTCTAAAGTAACTGCGTTACGTAACTCCGTTTATTTTAACTCAGTTACTTACATCACTGGAGATCCGTGTCCTCATATCATTTCATAAAAACGCTAAAATTAAAGTCCGGCTGCTAAATATCAGCCATTTCCAGCGGCAGCCGAGGGGTTGGCAGGACTCAGACATCACGTTTTATTACTGGTACAATGACAGTGATTGGTGACAAGGCGTTTTCCATGTCACTCACAATAGCTATTCAGATCAGAGCGGTACGATGAGGTGGGGGAGGGGGAGATCTGCGCCTGAGAGATTGTTTAGATCTTTACTCCTCGGGGGACTCTTTTAAAAGAAAAGCGAGTCGGGCCTCTCGCCTTCCCCGCGGTAAGCGGAGATGGCGATATTGTCTCTTAATTGATAAGAGGAAAGCGTCGCCCCGCAGTGTTTAAATGTCAGCCGGAGGGATTTGTCTTCTGCATCTCGGAGGCACAATGAAGGAGACGTGCGGCTTTCTCCGGGAACAATTCTCAGATGAAGGCTGAGCCGAGGCTTCATTAAAAAAGACGATGACTTCATGAACGCCGCCAAAAGCCGATCCACGAAAAAAAGGAAAAAGCGTAAGAAACGCACAAAGACATCGGAAAGCTCGTACTGGCCAATCGTGTTTACAAAAATAATAGTCATGGCGTCAATTTATTCATCAAAACCTTTCATTGATGTCGTTCCAGCAAATTGCGTGATACACATTAATGGCAGACATAATCGGTGGGGGGCGGACAGACCCGGGGGTGTCAACTAATGAACTAAAGGGGGCCCAAATGTGGCCCCGGACATCACCAAAGGGCCATAATGTTTAATTATGGTTTATAATTATGGATTATGGTGTTGGGGTGGAGGGGGGATTATGGTGTGGAGTTTGCTTCTCAGGGGTTGGGCTTGGCCCCTTAGTTCCAGTGAAAGAAACTCTTATGCCCCGTACACACGGTCGGAAATTCCGACCGCAAAATCCATCGGATTTTTTCCGACAAATTTTGTCCGACACTGGTGTTGCATACAAACGGTCGGACAAAGTTGTCGGAAAATCCGATCATTCTGAACGTGGTGACGTTCGTTGCGTACGACGGAACTACGTAGAGGCTAGTAGCCAATAGATTAATGCGGCGTACACACGGTCGGAATTTCCGATGGAAACAGTCCGATGGGAGCTTCTCATCGGATTTTCTGACCGTGTGTACGCCCATCGGTCTTTTTCTGTCGGAATTTCCGACAGACTTTGAATTGAGAACCTCCGACGGAAAACCTTTCTATCGGATTTTCCGATCGTGTGTATGCAATTCCGACACGCAAAATTCCGACGCATGCTCGGAAACAATTTGACGCATGCTCAGAAGCATTAAACTTCCCTTTTATAG
This sequence comes from Lithobates sylvaticus, assembly GCA_028564925.1. Classification (NCBI taxonomy): domain Eukaryota; kingdom Metazoa; phylum Chordata; class Amphibia; order Anura; family Ranidae; genus Lithobates; species Lithobates sylvaticus. The sequence continues at coordinate 3,088,326 of CM053037.1, forward strand.
TGCTGTCGAACGTGTTTTATGCCGCTGTGTTATTGACCGTCGGAATTTGGTGTGACCGTGTGTAGGCAAGACAGCTTCAGCGGAATTCCGGCGGAAAAACCGTCAGAGTTTTTTTCCGACGAGAATTCCGATCGTGTGTACGCGGCATTAGTCTCGTAATTTGATCTGAGCATGCGTGGCGCTTTGTCCGTCGGAAATTCTCTACACGCGATCGGAAAAAGTCCGATCGGATTTTGTTGTCGGAAAATTTGAGAGCAGGATCTCAAATTTTTTTCCATCGGAAATTCCGACGGAAAAAGTCAGATGGAGCCCACACACGGGCGGATTTTCAGACAACATAGTCCGATCGGACATTTTCCGTCGGAATTTCCGACCGTGTGTACGGGGCATTAAGGAAAAGTTTGGGGACGGCCCATTCCTCTTCCAACATAACTGTGTACCAGTGCGCAAAGCAAGGTCCATAAAAACCTGGATGAGCGAGTTTGGGGTGGAGAAATTTGACCTCAACCTGATAGAACACCTTTGTGGTGAATTAGAGCGGAGACTGTGAGCCAGGCCTTCTCGTCCAACATCAGTGCCCGACCTCACAAATGCGCTTCTGGAAGAATGGTCAAACATTCCCATAGACACCCTCCTAAACCTTGTGGACGGCCTTCCCAGAAGAGCTGAAGCTGTTATAGCTGCAAAGGGTGGGCCAACTCAGTATTGAACCCTCCGGATTAAGATTGGGATGCCATTAAAGTTCATGTGTGTGTTAAGGCAGGCGTCCCAATACTTTTGGTAATATTGTGTATGTTTGGGGATTCTAATTCTGAAGAAATGATTGTGTGTAAGCAGGTGTTAGTATCCCTTTTAGGGAAAGCCCTCCCCTGGGTGGACATGGCGAGTGTGGCTACCCCATAGATGGGGTGCAGCGTGGTGTGGTAGCAATAATACACTCAGTCCAAGTGTGATGTAAAGAACTTGTATTGAAGTATTGCAAAGACAGTTCACAATAAACATGGTGGGAATACATCCCAACTGTGAGCACTCACGGGTCCCCTGGTTGTCTTGTGCCCAAGCGGGAAGATGTCCAGAGAAGCTGCAAACCCTACGCTTTCCCTCCTAGCCAAAAACCCTTCCCTGCCGCTAGATCTGTCCCGAACAGATGGGGAACCTGTCCCTACTCTACCCACGCGCAAAAATGCACGCCAAGTCTAAAATATGCTCTGCCAGACCCAAGATGGACTTCAGAGTCACATGGGCAGCAGCATCCAATTGAATAGCTTCCCCAGTGACCCAGGAAACCATAGAGCAGGTGGTCTCAAACTGGCGGCCCTCCAGCTGTTGTGAAACTACAAATCCCATCATGCCTCTGCCTGTGGGAGTCATGCTTGTAACTGTCAGTCTTGCAATGCCTCATGGGACTTGTAGTTTTTCGCAACAGCTGGAGGGCCGCCAGTTTGAGACCCCTGCCATAGAGGAACCACAACGTTCCTCCTGACTTCCTCTCCAACTGCAATGCCACTGCAGACAAGCGCCATCTACAGTGGAGAAAGTAGACTGCAGCTGCCTACAAGCTTAGCCCTTTTATATGCTAGAAGTTCAGGAGCCTGGGGTAGAGGGTGATGGGAAGAGACTACCCTGAGTACAGTGATATGTAAGCTTGTAGTCTCAGGAAGTGAGCCCCTTGGGTTGGGCCTGATTATGGCTGGGTTGGAAAGCCCATTTCTGCGGACATACTATGAGGAAACTGGAAGAGCTGGGTGGCAATGCTATCTTGAAGGGAAATGTGAACAGTATTGCTGATTGGTTGTAAAGAGGGAGACGCGAAGAACCGTACATTATGTTCCTGCTACAGTAAAATGTTAGAAGGCTGAAGATGTGGACATGCCTTATTTCTGTAGGTGGACCTCAGGCCAGGAGAACGCGAGTGACCAAAGATAGCGGGGGTCTCTCCATGTTTCAGATTCCTGTGCAAGAAATATGATGGGAGGGACCCCAGACCAGCACGACCGTAGCTGCTGGCGAATCAGGGGACCTGCTTACATACAGGGCCATCTTTAATATTGATTGTACCCCGGGCAAACATTTTCTCGAACCCCCTGAATCCACTTATCAACTATTTGCAGGCAGCTCAGACTCAAGGGGCAGCTGCATTGGGCCCCACAACAATGACCGGGCCCAGGGCAGCTGCCCCTTTTGCCCCGTGTTAAAGATGGCCCCGCTTACATATATAACAATTTAGAAAGAATCTGATCTGAAAGTTATGGAGCGTAAGCTCTTTGGTCCAAGGATTAAAGGTTGCTTTCCTACACCTATGAATAATGCCTCAACCCAGGTTTAGGGAGGTGGAAATCCTTGGTGATAAAACAAGTGACAATCTTCACGAACTGGTGAAATATGGGAAGAGATTCATCTCTGCAGGATCACATTCACCTTGGCTGACATAACAAGAAAAAAAATATATTTATTATTAGAACTTATACTTCCCATAACAAGTACAGCAAAGTATAAATTTAAAACTGTTATGCCGCGTACACATGAGCAGATTTTCCGTCGGAAAAATCTTGGATGGTTTTTCAGACGGAATTCCGCTCAAGCTTGGCTTGCATACACACAGTCACACAAAAGTTTGCTGAATCTTCGACCGTCAAGAAAGCGGTGATGTACAACACTACGACGAGCCGAGAAAATGAAATTCAATGCTTCCGAGCATGCGTCAAATTGTTTCCGAGCATGCGTAGGAATTTTGCCCGTCGGAATTGCTACAGACGATCGGAATTTCCGATCAGAATATTTTCCGACCGAAAAATTGAGAACATGCTCTCAAACTTTTGCTGGCGGAAATTTGGCCAGCAAAAGTCAGATGGAGCGTACACACGGTCGCATTTTCCGACGAAAAGCTCTCATCGGTCTTTTGCTGGCCGAAATTCCGATCATGTGTATGCAGCATTATAGGAAAATACGTTGGTTGGTACAATTTGTTACATAGTTATTTATTGATTGATTGAACAGGGCGGAGGGGGGTTTCCTGTACTGGTGTCAGAGATCCAAGGGAGAGTTCCTTGTATTGTGTCAGATCCATTAAGAGATGATTCCTGGTTGGTTGTGGCGGTGTCCCCCCGTCACTTTCTTTGGTTGTGGCGGTGTCCCCCCGTCACTTTCTTTGGTTGTGGCGGTGACCTCCCTTCATTTTCTTTGGTTGTGGTGGTGACCTCCTGTCACTTTCTTTGGTTGTGGCGGTGTCCTCCCGTCACTTTCTTTGGTTGTGGCGGTGACCTCCCTTCATTTTCTTTGGTTGTGGCGGTGACCTCCCGTCACTTTATTTGGTTGTGGTGGTGACCTCCCTTCATTTTCTTTGGTTGTGGCGGTGACCTCCCGTCACTTTATTTGGTTGTGGCGGTGACCTCCCGTCACTTTCTTTGGTTGTGGCGGTGTCCCCCCGTCACTTTCTTTGGTTGTGGCGGTGACCTCCCGTCATTTTCTTTGGTTGTGGCGGTGACCTCCCGTCACTTTATTTGGTTGTGGTGGTGACCTCCCGTCATTTTCTTTGGTTGTGGCGGTGACCTCCCATCACTTTCTTTGGTTGTGGCGGTGACCTCCCGTCACTTTCTTTGGTTGTGGCGGTGTCCTCCCGTCATTTTCTTTGGTTGTGGCGGTGACCTCCCGTCACTTTATTTGGTTGTGGTGGTGACCTCCCGTCATTTTCTTTGGTTGTGGCGGTGACCTCCCGTCACTTTCTTTGGTTGTGGCGGTGTCCTCCCGTCACTTCCTTTGGTTGTGGCGGTGACCTCCCGTCACTTTCTTTGGTTGTGGTGGTGTCCTCCCGTCACTTTCTTTGGTTGTGGCGGTGTCCTCCCTTCATTTTCTTTGGTTGTGGCGGTGACCTCCCGTCACTTTCTTTGGTTGTGTCGGTGACCTCACGTCACTTTCTTTGGTTGTGGCAGTGTCCTCCCTTCATTTTCTTTGGTTGTGGCGGTGACCTCCCTTCACTTTCTTTGGTTGTGGCGGTGTCCTCCCGTCACTTTCTTTGGTTGTGGCGGTGACCTCCCTTCATTTTCTTTGGTTGTGGCGGTGACCTCCCGTCACTTACTTTGGTTGTGTCGGTGACCTCACGTCACTTACTTTGGTTGTGTCGGTGACCTCCCGTCACTTTCTTTGGTTGTGGCGGTGTCCTCCCTTCATTTTCTTTGGTTGTGGCGGTGACCTCCCGTCACTTTCTTTGGTTGTGGCGGTGACCTCCCGTCACTTTCTTTGGTTGTGGCGGTGACCTCCCGTCACTTTCTTTGGTTGTGGCGGTGACCTCCCGTCACTTTCTTTGGTTGTGGCGGTGTCCTCCCGTCACTTTCTTTGGTTGTGGCGGTGACCTCCCGTCACTTGCTTTGCTTGTGGCGGTGACCTCCCGTCACTTTCTTTGAATGTGGCGGTGACTTCCCGTCACTTTCTTTGGTTGTGGCGGTGTCCTCCCTTCACTTTCTTTGGTTGTGGCGGAGTCCTCCAGTCACTTTCTTTGGTTGTGGCGGTGTCCTCCCGTCACTTTCTTTGGTTGTGGCGGTGTCCTCCCGTCACTTTCTTTGGTTGTGGCGGTGTCCTCCCGTCACTTTCTTTGGTTGTGGCGGTGACCTTCCGTCACTTTCTTTGGTTGTGGCGGTGACCTCCCGTCACTTTCTTTGGCTGTGGCGGTGTCCTTCCGTCACTTTCTTTGGCTGTGGCGGTGTCCTTCCGTCACTTTCTTTGGTTGTGTCGGTGTCCTCCCGTCACTTTCTTTGGTTGTGGCAGTGACCTCCCTTTATTTTCTTTGGTTGTGGCGGTGACCTCTCTTCACTTTCTTTGGTTGTGGCGGTGACCTCCCGTCACTTTCTTTGGTTGTGGCGGTGACCTCCCGTCACTTTCTTTGGTTGTGGCGGTGACCTCCCGTCACTTTCTTTGGTTGTGGCGGTGACCTCCCGTCACTTTCTTTGGTTGTGGCGGTGACCTCCCGTCACTTTCTTTGGTTGTGGCGGTGACCTCCCGTCACTTTCTTTGGTTGTGGCGGTGACCTCCCGTCACTTTCTTTGGTTGTGGCGGTGTCCTCCCGTCACTTTCTTTGGTTGTGGCGGTGACCTCCCGTCACTTGCTTTGCTTGTGGCGGTGACCTCCCGTCACTTTCTTTGAATGTGGCGGTGACTTCCCGTCACTTTCTTTGGTTGTGGCGGTGTCCTCCCTTCACTTTCTTTGGTTGTGGCGGAGTCCTCCAGTCACTTTCTTTGGTTGTGGCGGTGTCCTCCCGTCACTTTCTTTGGTTGTGGCGGTGTCCTCCCGTCACTTTCTTTGGTTGTGGCGGTGTCCCCCCGTCACTTTCTTTGGTTGTGGCGGTGACCTTCCGTCACTTTCTTTGGTTGTGGCGGTGACCTCCCGTCACTTTCTTTGGCTGTGGCGGTGTCCTTCCGTCACTTTCTTTGGCTGTGGCGGTGTCCTTCCGTCACTTTCTTTGGTTGTGTCGGTGTCCTCCCGTCACTTTCTTTGGTTGTGGCAGTGACCTCCCTTTATTTTCTTTGGTTGTGGCGGTGACCTCTCTTCACTTTCTTTGGTTGTGGCGGTGACCTCCCGTCACTTTCTTTGGTTGTGGCGGTGACCTCCCGTCACTTTCTTTGGTTGTGGCGGTGTCCTCCCGTCACTTTCTTTGGTTGTGGCGGTGACCTCCCGTCACTTTCTTTGGTTGTGGCGGTGTCCTCCCGTCACTTTCTTTGGTTGTGGCGGTGACCTCCCGTCACTTTCTTTGGTTGTGGCGGTGTCCTCCCGTCACTTTCTTTGGTTGTGGCGGTGTCCTCCCGTCACTTTCTTTGGTTGTGGCGGTGTCCTCCCGTCACTTTCTTTGGTTGTGGCGGTGTCCTCCCGTCACTTTCTTTGGTTGTGGCGGTGTCCTCCCGTCACTTTCTTTGGTTGTGGCGGTGTCCTCCCGTCACTTTCTTTGGTTGTGGCGGTGTCCTCCCGTCACTTTCTTTGGTTGTGGCGGTGTCCTCCCGTCACTTTCTTTGGTTGTGTCGGTGTCCTCCCGTCACTTTCTTTGGTTGTGGCGGTGACCTCCCGTCACTTTCTTTGGTTGTGGCGGTGACCTCCCGTCACATTCTTTGGTTGTGGCGGTGACCTCCCGTCACTTTCTTTGGTTGTGGCGGTGAGCTCCCGTCACATTCTTTGGTTGTGGCGGTGACCTCCCGTCACTTTCTTTGGTTGTAGCGGGGACCTCACGTCATTTTCTTTGGTTGTGGCGGTGACCTCCCGTCACTTTCTTTGGTTGTGGCGGTGACCTCCCGTCACTTTCTTTGGTTGTGGCGGTGACCTCATGTCACTTTATTTGGTTGTGGCGGTGTCCTTCCGTCACTTTCTTTGGTTGTGTCGGTGTCCTCCCGTCACTTTCTTTGGTTGTGGCAGTGACCTCCCTTTATTTTCTTTGGTTGTGGCGGTGACCTCTCTTCACTTTCTTTGGTTGTGGCGGTGACCTCCCGTCACTTTCTTTGGTTGTGGCGGTGACCTCCCGTCACTTTCTTTGGTTGTGGCGGTGTCCTCCCGTCACTTTCTTTGGTTGTGGCGGTGACCTCCCGTCACTTTCTTTGGTTGTGGCGGTGTCCTCCCGTCACTTTCTTTGGTTGTGGCGGTGACCTCCCGTCACTTTCTTTGGTTGTGGCGGTGACCTCCCGTCACTTTCTTTGGTTGTGGCGGTGACCTCATGTCACTTTCTTTGGTTGTGGCGGTGACCTCATGTCACTTTCTTTGGTTGTGGCGGTGACCTCCCGTCACTTTCTTTGGTTGGGGCGGTGACCTCCTGTCACTTTCTTTGGTTGTGGCGGTGACCTCTCTTCACTTTCTTTGGTTGTGGCGGTGACCTCCCGTCACTTTCTTTGGTTGGGGCGGTGACCTCCTGTCACTTTCTTTGGTTGTGGCGGTGACCTCACGTCACTTTCTTTGGTTGGGGCGGTGACCTCCTGTCACTTTCTTTGGTTGTGGCGGTGACCTCCCGTCACTTTCTTTGGTTGTGGCGGTGACCTCCCGTCACTTTCTTTGGTTGTGGCGGTGACCTCATGTCACTTTCTTTGGTTGTGGCGGTGACCTCATGTCACTTTCTTTGGTTGTGGCGGTGACCTCCCGTCACTTTCTTTGGTTGGGGCGGTGACCTCCTGTCACTTTCTTTGGTTGTGGCGGTGACCTCCCGTCACTTTCTTTGGTTGTGGCGGTGTCCTCCCGTCACTTTCTTTGGTTGTGGCGGTGACCTCACGTCACTTTCTTTGGTTGGGGCGGTGACCTCCTGTCACTTTCTTTGGTTGTGGCGGTGACCTCCCGTCACTTTCTTTGGTTGTGGCGGTGACCTCCCGTCACTTTCTTTGGTTGTGGCGGTGACCTCATGTCACTTTCTTTGGTTGTGGCGGTGACCTCATGTCACTTTCTTTGGTTGTGGCGGTGACCTCATGTCACTTTCTTTGGTTGTGGCGGTGACCTCCCGTCACTTTCTTTGGTTGGGGCGGTGACCTCCTGTCACTTTCTTTGGTTGTGGCGGTGTCCTCCCGTCACTTTCTTTGGTTGTGGCGGTGACCTCATGTCACTTTCTTTGGTTGTGGCGGTGACCTCCTGTCACTTTCTTTGGTTGTGGCGGTGACCTCCCGTCACTTTCTTTTGGAATAAGCCTTCCATTTATGATATCATTGGTCCTCGGCGAGCTCTGCCCAGACTACAGAGAACAGTTAACCCTTCCACAGCCAGCAATCCATTGCTGAACAGTCTTCAAAGTAATTACACAAATTCACAGCATACCTCTAAATCAGCCCCCCCCCCCCTATGTTATCTGTAAATGCCCCTCCCCCCACCACGGCAAACAAAGAAGAGGGGTCTGCGATGAGTTCTGCTCCGATATGCAGGATCAGCTGCTCTGTCACCTTACTAAGTGAAAAGGGGGTTAATAACGGGGTGAGGATTTAACTCTTTACATGAGATGTAAAGTGATGGTGCTGGGCTCACATGTGACATGTATGTGAAGTGATGGTGCTGGGCTTACATGTGACATGTATGTGAAGTGATGGTGCTGGACTTACATGTGACATGTATGTGAAGTGATGGTGCTGGGCTTACATGTGACATGTATGTGAAGTGATGGTGCTGGGCTTACATGTGACATGTATGTGAAGTGATGGTGCTGGGCTCACATGTGACATGTATGTGAAGTGATGGTGCTGGACTTACATGTGAGTTGTATGTGAAGTGATGGTGCTGGGTTTACATGTGACATGTATGTGAAGTGATGGTGCTGGACTTACATGTGACATGTATGTGAAGTGATGGTGCTGGGCTCACATGTGACATGTATGTGAAGTGATGGTGCTGGGCTTACATGTGACATGTATGTGAAGTGATGGTGCTGGGCTTACATGTGACATGTATGTGAAGTGATGGTGCTGGGCTCACATGTGACATGTATGTGAAGTGATGGTGCTGGGCTTACATGTGACATGTATGTGAAGTGATGGTGCTGGACTTACATGTGACATGTATGTGAAGTGATGGTGCTGGGCTTACATGTGACATGTATGTGAAGTGATGGTGCTGGGCTCACATGTGACATGTATGTGAAGTGATGGTGCTGGGCTTACATGTGAGTTGTATGTGAAGTGATGGTGCTGGGTTTACATGTGACATGTATGTGAAGTGATGGTGCTGGACTTACATGTGACATGTATGTGAAGTGATGGTGCTGGGCTCACATGTGACATGTATGTGAAGTGATGGTGCTGGGCTTACATGTGACATGTATGTGAAGTGATGGTGCTGGGCTTACATGTGACATGTATGTGAAGTGATGGTGCTGGGCTTACATGTGACATGTATGTGAAGTGATGGTGCTGGGCTTACATGTGACATGTATGTGAAGTGATGGTGCTGGGCTCACATGTGACATGTATGTGAAGTGATGGTGCTGGGCTTACATGTGACATGTATGTGAAGTGATGGTGCTGGGCTTACATGTGACATGTATGTGAAGTGATGGTGCTGGGCTTACATGTGAGTTGTATGTGAAGTGATGGTGCTGGGTTTACATGTGACATGTATGTGAAGTGATGGTGCTGGGCTTACATGTGACATGTATGTGAAGTGATGGTGCTGGGCTTACATGTGACATGTATGTGAAGTGATGGTGCTGGGCTTACATGTGACATGTATGTGAAGTGATGGTGCTGGGCTTACATGTGACATGTATGTGAAGTGAGGGTGCTGGGCTTACATGTGACATGTATGTGAAGTGATGGTGCTGGGCTTACATGTGACATGCATGTGAAGTGATTGTGCTGGGCTTACATGTGACATGTATGTGAAGTGATGGTGCTGGGCTTACATGTGACATGTATGTGAAGTGATGGTGCTGGGATTACATGTGACATGTATGTCAAGTGATGGTGCTGGGCTTACATGTGACATGTATGTCAAGTGATGGTGCTGGGCTTACATGTGACATGTATGTGAAGTGATGGTGCTGGGCTCACATGTGACATGTATGTGAAGTGATGGTGCTGGGCTTACATGTGAGTTGTATGTGAAGTGATGGTGCTGGGCTTACATGTGACATGTATGTGAAGTGATGGTGCTGGGCTTACATGTGACATGTATGTGAAGTGATGGTGCTGGGCTTACATGTGACATTTAAGTCATGTGTGCAGGCTCTTCACATTGCTCTCTCCTGATACTGGAAGAAAGGGGGCTGTGTTGTTTTCCTCTATGTAGACTTCCCTGGGGGTCTCATCCAGCCAGAACCCCACATGCCTATTTGCATATCTCTTGTCTGATTGGAGCAGAGGGAAGAAGGGGAGTGTCTGAGGTGGAGGGCTTCTACCCCAATGAGTTAACATTAGGAGAGGCTCTGATTAGCAGACACTTTTTTTTTATTGTCAGTGATAAGACTCCCTCTGTGTTCCCCATAGAAGAAGGGTAGCTGTTAACCCTTTGCTGGGAGGAGGAGTGGAAGGGGCACCCATGCCCAGCTGCTTTCCTTTGTCTGAGGTTGCTGTGGATGGAAGCATTGTCTGTGGCTGGGCTCCCAGGGGACTCGCCGCGCTCCGCTCCTGTTGCTCAGTCTCGCTCCACCTCCAGCCTGGGCTTCTGGAATATGAGGCACCATGGTCTGGTGTGATCGTGGGGTCCAGATGCTGCTGACCACCGTAGGGGCTTTCGCAGCCTTCAGCCTGATGACCATAGCCATTGGCACCGACTACTGGCTCTACTCCCGGGCTCACATCTGCAACGGGACCAACTTCACCATGGATGACCCCCAGAGCCAACCTAAGAAGACCAAGGGGGACCTCACCCACTCAGGACTCTGGAGGATCTGTTGTATTGAGGGTGAGTGAGGGGCCCTTCATACTAGAAATGATATCATTGCAGCTCTCAGAGGGCCCCCTGTTGGCTCCAAGCTGATCTTGACCAGGTGGTACCTCAGTCTTTTTTTATTGTGTTTTTGATGTGGTTGCTTAGTAACCAGCATCTGGAGATCCAGCAGCATCCCTGTGATAGATAGCAAGACATTACTGGGATCTTTACACATCTTTGTGTGCCCTGCTGTGAGAATCCTCCCTTCAACCCTGTACTTAGCTATAGAAAGTAATACACCAGCATGCCTTACATTGTGATAGAATAACATGTTTAACTGGCCCCTGTATAAGAATACTCTGCAGAACTCTGGTGGGATCAGCTCTTCAGGTCTGTTCATGGCTCAGAGGAATATTCTGCAATATAATAGGATGTTTTATCTAATATACAATAAGTTTATACAGACTCTGAAAGGGAAAGACTTTCACATGGTAATGGAAATAATTTTCTATCTATCTATCCTGACAACACAGACGGTGTTACAGTGTGCATTGATGGGGGGGGGGGGGGGGTCGGGTGTCATGAAATCTTGATGGGAAGCTTGTTTAGGTGAGTTTGGATGGAGGAGCTGTCCAACGGCTCTGGTGCTGAAAAAGACCAGCTGTTACGTGATGGAGATGCAAATTGACCGTGGTGCTGAAGCTGACGAGCTGTTAGGTGATGGAGGCGTCCATTGACTGTGGTGCTGAAGTTGACCAGGGATGGAGATATCCATTGGCTGCGGTGCAGAAGCTGACGAGCTGTTAGGTGATGGAGGTGTCCATTGACTGTGGTGCTGAAGTTGACCAGGGATGGAGATATCCATTGGCTGTGGTGCTGGAGCTGACGAGCTGTTAGGTGATGGAGGTGTCCATTGACTGTGGTGCTGAAGTTGACCAGGGATGGAGATATCCATTGGCTGTGGTGCTGGAGCTGACGAGCTGTTAGGTGATGGAGGTGTCCATTGACTGTGGTGCTGAAGTTGACCAGGGATGGAGATATCCATTGGCTGTATTGCTGAAGCTGACCAGCTGTTAGTTGATGGAGCTGTTCATTGGATTGTTGTGCTGATGCTGCCCAGATATTAGGTGATAAGAGATTGTCCATCGGCTCTGGCGCTGTTTTAGGTGATGGAGCTGTCCATCAGGTCTGGTGCTAAAACTGTCCAGCTGTTAGGCAATGGAGCTGTCCACTGACTTTGGTGCTGAAGCTGACCAGCTGTTAGGTGATGGAGATGTCATTCACTGTGGTGCCAAAACAGCCAAGCTGTTAGGTGATGGAGAACTCCATTGGCTGTGGTGCTGAAGTTGACCAGCTCTTAGGTGATGGAGATGTAATTTGCTGTGGCGCTGAAACAGCCAAGCTGTTAGGTGATGGAGAACTCCATTGGCTGTGGTGCTGAAGTTGACCAGCTCTTAGGTGATGGAGATGTAATTTGCTGTGGCGCTGAAACAGCCAAGCTGTTAGGTGATGGAGAACTCCATTGGCTGTGGTGCTGAAGTTGACCAGCTCTTAGGTGATGGAGATGCCATTTGCTGTGGCGCTGAAACAGCCAAGCTTTTAGGTGATGGAGATGTCGATTGGCTGTGGTGCTGAAATGGCCCAACTGTTAGCCAATGGAGATGTCCATTGACTTTGGTGCTAAAGCTGACCAGCTGTTAGGCAATGGAGCTGTCCACTGACTGTGGTGCTGATGCTGCCCAGATATTAGGTGATAGAGATTGTCCATCGGCTTTGGCGCTGAAGCTGACCAGCAGTTAGGTGGTGGAGATGTCCATTGGCTGTGGTACTGACAAGCTGTTAGGTGATGGAGATGTCCATTGGCTGTGGTGCTGACAAGCTGTTAGGTGATGGAGATGTCCATTGGCTGTGGTGCTGACAAGCTGTTAGGTGATGGAGATGTCCATTGGCTGTGGTGCTGATGCTGCCCAGATATGAGGGGATAGAGATTGTCCAAACCATAAGCTTGGGAGCTGAAGCTGACCAGCAGTTAGGTGATGGACCTGTCCATCAGGTCTGGTGCTGAAGCTGTCAATTGCCTCTGGCACTGAAGGTGACTGAGCTATCCATTGGTTCTGGTGTTGAAGCCAAACATCTATGAAGTGATTGAGCTGTCCATTGGGTCTGCTGCTAAAACTGTCCAGCTGTTAGGCAATGGAGCTGTCCACTGACTGTGGTGCTGAAGCTGACCAGCTCTTAGGTGATGGAGATGTCCATTGGCTGTGGTACTGAAGCTGACCACCTGTTAGGTGATTGAGATGTCTATTGGCTTGCCGCTGAAATGGCCCAGCTGTTAGGCAATGGAGCTGTTAAAGTGTGTGTAAACCACCACCTTGTAAAATAACCCAGTGTAAAATAGAAATAAAAGGCAAAACATTTGTGTATAGATAAAAAAAAAAAAAAAAAAAAAAATATTCTAAAAACTTTTTTTAATAAGTGATCACATTCCTCTGTTCTCAGCTGCATGGGAGCTGGGGGAGGAGAAACAGCAGCACACTTAGCTTCCCAGTGAAAGACTGTGTAAAAAGGAGGGGCATAACGTGGTCAGTTTTTCATAGGAAAGCAAAAAGGACTGGCAAAAACACCAGGGATTTCACACAAAGGAAGCAATACAAAGCTAACAGGAGGACTTTCTCATACAAGTACATGGTAAAGCAGCCACATATCAGGAATATGAAATGCTGGGTTTACATATTCCTTAAGTGATGGAGTGCTGAAGCTGAGCAGTCAATTGCCTCTGACACTGAAGCTGAGCAGTCAATTGCCTCTGACGCTGAAGGTGAGCTATGAAGTGATTGAGCTGTCCATTGGGTCTGCTGCTAAAACTGTCCAGCTCTTAGGTGATGGAGATGTCAGTTGACTGCAATGCTAAAACTGTCCAGCTGTTAGTTGATGGATTTGTCCATTGACTGGTGCTGAAGCTGGCCAGCTGTTAGGTGACTAAGCTTCCTATTGGCTATGGTGTTGAAGCTAAACAGCTGTAAAATGATGGAGCCATCCATTGGGTTTGGTGCTAAAGCTGCCGAGCTGTTAGGTGATTGTCCATTGGGTCTGGCGCTGGGTTCATTATGTCTGATGCGTAAAGTGGTATTAAAGGGGTATTGCATGAAGGTTAAAAATCTTCTGTAGTGCAGCAGCCCCCCAGAGCCCCCCTTTTACTTACCTAAACCCGATCTTTCCAGTGATGAGAACGAGCCCAGCAGCTCCAGTCACTGTCTCGGGTCCTCATTGGACAGATTCATAGCAGCGTGAGCCATTGGCTCCCGCTGCTGTCAATCAAATCCAGTGACACAGGAGCCGGGGGCGGGGCCGAGTCCTGCTGTCCGTGTCAATGGGAGCGCGCCTGCACAAATGCCCCCATGGAATGCAGCTCTCTGTGGGGGCACTCGATGCACGAAGGAGTCAGGAGCGCCGCTGCGGGACCCCAGAAGAGGAGGATCGGGGTCACTCTGTGCAAAACCCTTGGAGGCAAGTATGACGTTTGTTATTTAAAAAAAAAAAAAAAAACCTTTACAACCCCTTTAAGCTCAAAAAGAAAAATGTTATATATTACAGCTTAACAATCATTAGATGTGGCGGCTGCATTCATTTTCTTTTTTAGGTTATTTCCCTCTGTTTTCATCTGGTTATCTGGTCAGTAACACATTACTTGTATTAGAGGGCCCCCACTCTGCATGAAGGAGCACAGGGGGCATCTTTGGAAAGCAGCATTCTTAGTCTGGGGGGAGGGTTCTGGACTAGCAGATTTAAATACACTAACAAATTGAAGCCGCACTCCAGCTCACACTTTATAATCAGATAGATTTTTTTTTTGTTTTTTTTTCTTTTGGGTCTGGTGGTGAAGCTGGCCTGCGGTTGTGGTGCTAATGCTGGTCTGTGGTTGTGCTGAATAAAGGTATAAAGGAAGGCAAGGATTATTGATAGTTACCCCCAATGCTGCCCCCTCTCCATCCACTGAGTGGGCGGAAGCCCTATGAACAGGAGTGGGGAGTAGACAAGGAGGAGGCCTGTATGGATTTCTACTTCTTATCCTTCGATTTCCCTTTACTTTCCTAATTAGCAGCCAAGCTGTGGCATTAATGATCTCCTCCAGGGCATTTTGTTCTGAGCGGCTGAATCGTACTTGTTAGAGAATTGCAGCTCAGGTTGGACAGCTTGGTGGTCTTGCTGGTGGCACAGTGACTGGAATCAAAAGGTTTTATGTCATGGAACGGATCTAGCCCACCTGATCTGGGGGTGCAGGAAAAAAGTCAGGGGGGGTACGGGGTCAATGCTGTGTGTGAGTCCCTGACAGTCTGTCACACAGTGTGGTAGAGAAGCCGCATTTCCTGTTCACCCGTCGCCCTTCTCTACCACCAGTCACCACCCGGAGGTAGACATTGTGCAATTCATTTCCTTCCGAATTAATATTCAGACAGATTCTTCGTAATTCGGAGATTCGTATATATCAGAATACCTGAATTACAATATAAACAACATTTAACCAAAAACTCAGAATAACGTAATGAAATTCGTCCGGATTTTGGAAATTCGGACTGAAATTCGAATCGAATTTTACATTGAACTCCAGCCGAATTCTAACTACACATTTTGCTGAAATCACAAGACTGTGTGTGTTATTAGAGCACCATTTCCAAATAATGCTGTTTTTGTTCATCGAAAGGTGATTTAAAGAGTCATTGTAATTATTTTATTTTTATTTATTATTCTTTTTTTATGGTTGAACTGGAGGACTTGTGTCTTTTTTCGGCCTAGCTAACTATGTAACTATGTAATCATTTGATGAAGATTTTTTGTTTGTTTGCTTTACTGCATTCAAATCGAAAACAATATAATATTTTCATTTCGACCAATTCGAAAATGTATCGATTTGAACTTTTCAAATCGAAAAAGAAAACGGTAAATTCGAAGAAAATTTGAGAATTCCGAATATAATTTGAACAAATCAACCGAATTGAACTAAACGAAATAACTAAAATTAACTAATCAAAACAAAACACATTTTTTCATCATGCGCATGTACCCTGGAAGTAAAGTCTGACAGGTAGTGCAGAGGGGGTGCAGGCGTGCACAGGGAACAATGGTATGTATTATCAGAGTCCTCTTTCTATCAGGTGTCCCTATCAGAGACCCCCCCCCCCATATCAGGGTCCCCATCAGGGCCACACCTTATGTCAGGGTCCCCATCAGAGTTCCCATTTACATCAGGAGTCGCTATCAGAGTTCCACCCATATCAGTATCCCCATCAAAGTCCGCCCTTTACATCAGGGGTCCCTATCAGAGACCCCCCCCCCCCCATATCAGGGTCCCCATCAAAGACTCACCTTATGTCAGTGACCCCATCGGAGTTTCTACTTTTATCAGGTGTCCCTATCAGAGTTACCCCCATATCAGGATCCCCATCAAAGTCCCAACCTTACATCAAGTGTCCCTATCAGAGTCCCACCCCACATCAGGGTCCCTATCGCTATGACCCCTTAATTCACAGTTCCCCTCAGAATCCTACCCCACATCAGGGCCCCCATCAGAGCCCCCCCCCTCCTTACATCAAGGTCCCTATGAGAGTCCCTCTTACATCAGGTGTTCCCATCAGGTTGGCTCATGGACCAGTGGACCACTAAAATCTGGGAGGGGCACGGCCACCCCAGCACCCCCCTAGATCTGGGCCTGTTTTATGTATGGACTGTATATGGTCTGGAGTGGAGATGAAGGCACCTGCGGTGAGAGGTTGACCTGGATTATGTAACTTAACGCCCCCCCCCCCCCCTCATCTGGAGCACCACAGATACAATACAGATCAAACCGCAATGTAAAAAAATGAATACAATTATTAGAATCTGAAATCACAACTGTCTCTGTTCCCTACGGCAACCATCACATTCCTTCCATCCTCCTCTACTGTAGATTGGGGAACCTGGATATATATATATATATATATATCGATATGACTGGTGCCCATCATAGCTAGGAGCAGGAAATGTCTGATGCTACATTGTATCATTAATGAAGGTAGGAATACCCTAGTGAGACACAAACTAGACGCTCTCTTTCTTCTCGCTCTCTGTCTTTTCTTTTGCTCTCTACCTCTCCTCTTCTTCTACTCATTCCTTTGTCTCTTTTTCCTTCTATTTTCTCATTCTTCCTCTCTTCTCTTTTTCCTCATCTTTTCTTTCTCTAGCTCTCTCTTTATTTTTCTAATTTCTCTCTCCCCCGACTCTTTTTCTCTTCTCTCCTCCAGTTTACTCTTCCCTTTCGATTTCCCTAATACCCCTCCTCTCTCCATGTTCCCCTCTCTTATTCCTTTATCTTTCTTCCCCTTTCTCTTTATTTCTGCTCCCTCTCTTTTTTTTTCTCCTCTCTTACTCTTTTCTTCTCCGGCTCACTTCTCCATTTCTAGCTCTACTAACCCCCCCCCCCCCAAAAAAAACGTTCACTCTCTCATTCCCCCCTCTTTTTCTCCACCATCTTTTCTTTCCCTCTCTTTCTTTGTTTCTCACTTCTTATTCCACCTCTTCTCTCTCCGCTCTTTCTCTCATCTTCTCCATCTCACTCCTCCCCTTTTCTTTCTCTTAACCCCCCCCCCCCCCCCCCCAAACCCTCTTACTCTCCAGGTTCCTCCTCTTTCATTCCCCCTTTTCTTTCCCCACCATCTTTTCTTCCTCTCTCTATCCCTCTCTTTCTTACTCCTTTTCTCACTTCTGTTTCCTGCACTGCCCCCCACCCTGCCTCTTTCTTCTATCTCTCTCTCATCTTCCCCATCTCTCTCCAGTTCTCTCTCTATCCACCCTCCACCCCCCCCCCCCTTTCCATGTTCCATTCTAATTCACTCATCTCTTTCCTTCTTTCCTCCTCTATCCCTCTCTTTTTTTACTCTGTTTCTCACTTCTCCATTTCTCTCTCAACCTTCCTCCACCCCCCACCCCCCCCCCCCCATACTCTCTCTCCATGTTCCTTTCTAATTCACTCATCTCTTTCCTTCTTTTCTCCTCTATCCCTCTCTTTTTTTTCCCTGTGTTTCTCACTTCTCCATTTCTCTCTCGACCTTCCTTCACCCCCCAACCCCCCCCCCCCGTACTCTCTCTCCATGTTCCTCTCTCATTCTCTCTTCTCTTTTTTTCCTATCTTTTCTTTCCCTCTCTACAGTATCTCTTTTTCTGCCCCCCCCCCCCCGTGTCACCCACCCTTCATCTTTCTACTCTTTTCTCTCTCTCTTCTTCTCTCATCTTCTCCATCTCACTCCTCCTTTTTCCTTCTATTACCCTCTCCCTCTATCTCCATGTTCCTCTCTCATTCCCCTTTCTCTTTCCCCCACCATCTCTTCTTTCCATCTCGCTCTCTCACTTTATTACTTTTCACTTCTCTTCCCTCTGCCCCCCCCCCCCCGCCCCTTTTCCCTTTTCTCTTTTTCTGTTCTTCTCTCTCATCTTCCCCTCCTCACTCCTCCCTTTCTCTTTCTAATACAACCCCCAGACAGACCTCAATCTCACACTCCATGTCCCTCTATCTCCCTTTCTCTCTCTTCATCTTCTCTTCTCTCTCCTCCCTCTTTTTCTTCTCTCTCCTTCCCTCAATTCAAAGCAGGAAAATCTGGAATAACTCAGGTAGTATCAGTATTCATACAATGCCAGGGATATCACATTCACACTGCACAGCTCTCTACAATGAGATCAGATTATATAAAGTCTCACTGTGGGAAAAACTGATAGGATTTCACAATGACATAATCCGCATGCCAGTCACTTGTGTGCAACCCGAATACCCCCCCCATAGGGCAATTTTATTTATTTATTCTGGGTGCTGTATGGGTCAAAAGAGACACCAATCATAGAGTTAGTGATGGAAATCTCCCAGCATGCTGGCCAATCCTTGCAACTTATCGTGTAATCATGAGAAAAGCAAACAGCTCTTTCCCATTGCCTGCACTGAGTGTTACATTGTACCAGGGTAACACTATGAAGTCATCATAGTGGCTGGTGCTCTGCGATTGGCCAGTCAGTGGTGGTAACTACCTTCACTGCAGCCTTTGCCTGAAGTGTCTCATGTTTTAGAGAGTTCAGGAAATGAGAATCTGTGCCTTCCGCTTAGGTTTGGTGTGAAGGTGGCCATACACAGATAAATCTGATAGGCAGACAGGTGCCCGGACAGTTCTTGGTTCACCCAATGGGCACACTCAGTGTCAGTGCATGTTGGACGCCCTTTCTTTCCAGGTGGTGGCTAAACTACCCTAGAAAATGGTGGTGGTACTTTCAAACATATTATTTCAGCCCCTACTGGCTTCCATAGGAATGACATAGGAAGAGATTATAAAGCAGAGAATAGTCAGCTTCAGCCCCCAAGATTTCCACATCCTGAATGGCCTCCCCACAGCAGAAGATTGGAGTGCTCACACATGGTACTATCTGTCTGCAGGATTTCAGATTTCTAGTTATTCCTTAACCCATTGATGACCAGTGGTAGCTAATCATAACCAACTGAAATGTTCATCTGGACTGAACACCAAATTTACTATGAAGTGGAAAATGTCTTCTTGTATTATAAGGAATTGTAATGCAAGTGGTAACACCCGCTGTGCCCATTATGAGGGGTTTAAACCACCCCTGTGCTGAATTCCCGGGACTGTTCCCCCGCTGTGCCCATTATGAGGGGTTCCCACCATCCCTGTGCTGAATTCCCGGGTCTGTTCCCCCGCTGTGCCCATTATGAGGGGTTCCCACCATCCCTGTGCTGAATTCCCGGGTCTGTTCCCCCGCTGTGCCCATTATGAGGGGTTCCCACCATCCCTGTGCTGAATTCCCGGGTCTGTTCCCCCGCTGTGCCCATTATGAGGGGTTCCCACCATCCCTGTGCTGAATTCCCGGGTCTGTTCCCCCGCTGTGCCCATTATGAGGGGTTCCCACCATCCCTGTGCTGAGTTCCCGGGTCTGTACACCCGCTGTGCCCATTAATAGGGGTTTGCACCATCCCTGTGCTGAGTTCCCGGGTCTGTACACCCGCTGTGCCCATTATGAGGGGTTCCCACCATCCATGTACTGAGTTTCCGGGTCTTTACACCTGTTGTGCCCATTAATAGGGGTTCCCACCATCCCTGTGCTGAGTTCCCGGGTCTGTACATCCGCTGTGCCCATTATGACGGGTTCTCACCATCCCTGTGCTGAGTTCCCGGGTCTGTACACCCGCTGTGCCCATTATGAGGGGTTCCCACCATACATGTGCTGAGTCCCCGGGTCTGTACACCCGCTGTGCCCATTATGAGGGGTTCCCACCATACATGTGCTGAGTCCCCGGGTCTGTACACCCGCTGTGCCCATTATGAGGGGTTCCCACCATCCCTGCACTGAGTTCTCGGGTCTGTACTCTTGCTGTGCCCATTATGAGGGGTTTCCACCATCCCTGTGCTGAGTTCCCGGGTCTGTACACCCGCTGTGCCTATTATGAGGGGTTCCCAAAATCTCTGTGATAAGTTTCCGGGTCTGTACACCCCTGTGCCCATTATGAGGGGTTCCCACCATCCCTGTGCTGAGTTCCCGGGTCTGTACACCCGCTGTGCCCATTATGAGGGGTTCCCACCATCCCTGTGCTGAGTTCTCGGGTCTGTACACCCACTGTGCCCATTTGAGGAGTTCTCACCATCTCTTTGCTCAGTTCTCAGGTCTGTACACCCACTGTGCCCATTATGAGGGTTCCCACCATCCCTGTGCTGGGTTCCCGGGTCTGTACACCCGCTGTGCCCATTATGAGGGGTTCCCACCATCCCTGTGCTGAGTTCCCGGGTCTGTAAACCCGCTGTGCCCATTATGAGGGGTTCCCACCATCCCTGTGCTGAGTTCCCGGGTCTGTAAACCCGCTGTGCCCATTATGAGGGTTCCCACCATCCCTGTGCTGAGTTCCCGGGTCTGTACACCCGCTGTGCCCATTATGAGGGGTTCCCACCATCCCTGTGCTGAGTTTCCGGGTCTGTACACCCGCTGTGCCCATTATGAGGGGTTCCCACCATCCCTGTGCTGAGTTTCCCGGTCTGTACACCCGCTGTGCCCATTATGGGGGGTTCCCACCATCCCTGTGCTGAGTTCCTGTGTCTGTACACCCGCTGTGCCCATTATGAGAGGTTAAATTTATTTATTGAAAAATCTTACAAACAACAACTTATATACAATAAAATCATAATAAATAAATAAAACATATTTACAAAATAATTGAATATGACAAAAAAACAAGAACATAATAAACGGTACAAACCAAATTGCACACAACATATTCCCTACGGGAGAGTCAGACTAAGGAACATCACCTCAGGCATGGAGCCTTTTATCAAAAATATATATTTAATCTGAAAATCTAGGGGAGTGAAACAAGAATACAAAGAAAAGCTGCACACCCCGAGATCAACAGGCAGCAGCTACAGAGTCCTGATATTCCTCCATGCCCTTATCCAGGCCTCCCGCTGCCACCTGTCTTTCTCAAGACCCCGAATCTTCCCAACCTCACCCAGAATGTCCTGCACCACCACTTCCACAGGGAGGATTTTACTCTGTAAGGATACCTGACACTGCACTCCACATGAAATAACGGACTACTAGACTAACTAAAAAAAGTGTTTCCAAATCATAATCCCGACGAGTCTGGAATGCCCCATACACCCACTCTGCATAACTCATATGGGGGAGGAAGGGTATACTCAGAGCCCTCCCCACCCTCTTGTACACCTCTATATTAAAAGGGCACTGAAGTAGAAAGTGATCCATGAACTCCACCACTCCTCCACACTCCACTCTCGGGCAGCCCCGATCACTCATGGAAAGAAACTTCAAGTTGCCCTTCACATATAGTTTTCCATGAAAGGCAAGCCAAGCCTGATCCCTAAACTTCATTGGGATTCTCTCCAAATTAATCGATCGCAAACCCACCCCCAAAACCAGGCTTGGGCAATCCCTGAAGGCCAGTGGCTCGCAAAAAGCAGAGCTCATGATCCGCTTCTCAAGAAGTTTCCTCGGAAGAGATCTGACTTCTCCTGCTGTTACTTGACACTGCTGAAGCATTTTCAAACACGGGGCAACATAAGCTGGGAGCTTATCATGCTTGACCCTCAGGCTTTTCACTGGCCCACCATTTTCCCAGTCTCGCAGAAAGGGCCTAAAACAGGACTGGAAAATACCAACCCACCCAGGTGGGCTCTCTGCCAACATGTTACCAAGATGGTACTTCACAAACATCAGAGAGAAAAAGACTACAGGGTTGATCATCCCTAGACCACCCTCCCGCCTAGGAAGGCAAGTCACATTCCTTTTGACGAGGTTTATTTTGCTCCTCCATAACAGCTGGAAGAAACAACTATAGACCCTGGTATAGAGAGAAACTGGCAAAACGCAAACAAAACTGACATACAGAAAAATCTGAATCAGGTATGTCTTGATCAGACCTTTTCCCTCAAGGAAAGCCGCCAACCTTTCCAGCTTGCCATCTTGGCATCGGCATTCTCCAGCCTGTTCACCCAATGTGCATGACCATAGTCACCTGGGCCAAATTCAATGCCTAGAACTCAAATTTTTTGTTGGGGCTCCGGGAAGTCATCCGGGAGAACGAAGCTCTCACCTTCCACGCCCATCCAGAAGGCTTCACACTTGTCCTGGTTGACCTTTAACCTGATGCCTCTGTATACATTCTATCAACATTAAGAAGACTAATGGGGCGCCAAATCCCAATCGTTGAAGGATCTTTACCCTTTGACAGAAGGATCACTGCAGATTGCCTCATGGAGGGAGGGAGAGAACCCTCATACAAACAGCCATTAAAAACCTCCGCAAGGTAGGGAATAAGACCATATGACAAGCACTTACTGATCTTAAGCTGGCAACATTAATGGTTGCCACTTTTAACGGATTGGGAACTGCCATTAGGGTAATTGAGGCAGCCGTTTCTTAGCCTGACTAATCCCTCTCCCTGGAGAACCAGCGCTCTTCATTGCACCCTGGGAATCATCATCCATAGAGGATGCCGTACTCAACGAGTCCCATTCATCATCATCATCTGACAGGACCTCAAACTTATTTGCCAAAGGCAAAACCTTAGGATTTAAGGTAACTGTACCTCTTTTTTTTTCTTTCTTTTGCCCCTCCTCCTTTTATCCTCCAACCACTCCATATCATCCTTGGACAAACTGGAATCAACAGCTTCCCCACTCCTATCCTCCCCCCACTCTCCCTTCCCTTATCTACCACCAGACCAGCCTCTTCACCATCTTCCCCACTCCTATGCACCCCATGATCCTCAATAGAAACCCTGCAGCTTCGGGGGAGGGGGGGACTGGCACTGTACTTGATGCACCTGCCTCAGCACCTCTTGCTGCCTCTGCAATTTTGGAAGACACAGAAGGATTGGACACATTCTTGGTAACTGATACCTTACATACAGACTGGGAAGACATGGGCCCACTAGGTAAAACGCACAGACTGGGGCACCACAGACTGGGAAGACACAGACATATTGGGTACAGACTCAGATGGAATCACAGTCACTCCAACTGCTGAGCTCTGGGAATCCTCCATGTCCAGGCGGAAGAACTCTCTCATGAGCTCAGGCTTGTTGTGCATTGCCTCAGGACACTGACTGTAAGGATGTCCCACCACATTGCACATATTACACCTTATGATGTTACAATTAGGGTTGTCCCGATACCACTTTTTTAAGACCGAGTACCGATACTTTTTTTCAAGTACTCGCCGATACCGATTACCGATACTTTTTTTTTAATGTCATGTGACAGTTTTCAAACCACAGTACAGACTAATGATATCTTCTTAATCTTAACGCACTGATGGGTGGCACGCACTGATGGGTGGCGGGCACTGATGGGTGGCGGGCACTGATGGGTGGCGGGCACTGGCTGCATGGCACGCACTGATGGCTGGCTGCATGGGCACTGGCTGCATGGCACGCACTGATGGCTGGCTGCATGGGCACTGGCTGGATGGCACGCACTGATGGCTGGCTGCATGGGCACTGGCTGGATGGCACGCACTGATGTCTGGCTGCATGGGCACTGGCTGGATGGCACGCACTGATGGCTGGCTGCATGGGCACTGGCTGCATGGCACGCACTGATGGCTGGCTGCATGGGCACTGGCTGCATGGCACGCACTGATGGCTGGCTGCATGGGCACTGGCTGGATGGCACGCACTGATGGCTGGCTGCATGGGCACTGGCTGGATGGCACGCACTGATGTCTGGCTGCATGGGCACTGGCTGGATGGCACGCACTGATGGCTGGCTGCATGGGCACTGGCTGCATGGCACGCACTGATGGCTGGCTGCATGGGCACTGGCTGCATGGGCACTGGCTGGATGGCACGCACTGCTGGCTGCATGGGCACTGGCTGCATGGGCACTGGCTGGATGGCACGCACTGATGGCTGGCTGCATGGGCACTGGCTGCATGGGCACTGGCTGGATGGCACGCACTGATGGCTGGCTGCATGGGCACTGGCTGCATGGGCACTGATTTATGGCTGGCAGTGGCACTTATGGGCAAGAGGATTTAGTTTTGCTCTGCAACGGCCATCTTGGTACACCTAGCACTCAGCCTCAATAAAGAAGCAGCGGACATCTTGTTACACCCAGCCCCAACTATATGGGCTGGGTGTAACAAGATGTCCGCTGCTGCTTTATTGAGGCCGAGTGAGTGCAGGGTGTACCAAGATGGGCGTCAGGATTTTCAACCACGTGTAACGGCAACACGGAGCGTCACTTGCATTACTGAATGTGACGCTCCGGTCGCCGATTAAGTTACATCCCTGCTGGGAACACGGAGTACTCACTCTCTGCTGGGCTCTCCGTACTGTTCTGCCCTCCGCACTGTTCTGCCCTCCGCAGCGCCCGCTGACTCCGCCCTCCGCATCGCCCGTTGACTCCGCCCTCCGCAGCGCCTGCTGACTCCGCCCTCCGCAGCGCCCGCTGACTCCGCCCTCCGCAGCGCCCGCTGACAAGTGACAAGGTATCGGCTAAGCATCGGGAGCATTTGTGCGAGTACAAGTACTCGTGCAAATGCTCGTATCGGTCCCGATACCGATACTAGTATCGGTATCGGGACAACCCTAGTTACAATCCTTCGCCAAACGTCCTACACCCTGACACAGAGATCACTTTATCACTGGACAGGAGGATGCAAGATGCCCTTTATCTCCACACTTATTGCAGAGCTTTGCTTGGCCCGGGTAGAAGATGGTCAGCCCGTCCCTCCCCAGAAACGCTGAGGATGGCAGATGCTGGACAACATTATCAATGACTTTTAATTTTACCGGAAAAAACCAACACCCCCCCCCTGTCCATATTCCCAGATCATCCAAAATCTTCTTTAGGAGGCTCAGGACGTCTTCATCATACCTCCTCAACCATACAGATAAATCCTCTTGTGGTATAGACTTTTGCGGACAAGAATTGTCACCATTTTAATGAGTGGCTGGCATGGGCGTCCGCAGAACTTTTTTCAGGGGGGGGCATCATTTTAAGGTCTGGTCGTGTGATCTTACCTGTGTCAGTCAACAGCGGCTGCAGGGGAGAAAGCGCTTGGCGACGGCTGATTATGCCTGATGAGGTGATGTCACCCATAGGTTCCCATGTCACAGTTGTTATTGGTGCTCCCTCCTCTCCCCTGCATACGCTGCTGGATCACACAGGTGAGATAACATGACCAGATTGGAACAGTCTGAAAATAGGTTAGTCTGCATAGGTGTTAGGGGTAAGGGGACGGGGGCAGTTTTTAAGGCTAGCGCAAGCTGGAAATCTACTTTCAATCTACCCTCCCTATTGGTGGCTTGTGGCAGTGTTAAAGCAGAGCTCCACCCAAAAGGGGAAGCACCACTTGTTTGCACCCTCCCCCCTTCCACTGCCACATTTGGCACTTTTTGGGGTAGAGAGTGTACCTGGTTTTGCTGTGGTGATCTGAGCCACATGCAAAACCATGCAAAATATGCTGCGAGCGACCACAGCAAGTAAAGGTATAAATAAACATACAATTAGGCAATCAATCAATTACAAAAAATAAATAAAAAATACACCTGCATGGTGCAGCATTGGCTTAAGACAGTGGAGATTTTAAAATCTGTATGGACACAATAGCATCTTTATGCTGTTGTGCCCATATAGCTGCTTTTGTGCCCATATAGATGCTGGTGTGCCTCAATAGCAGTTATATGGGCACAATAGCATAAAGATGATAAAAGGGGAATGCATCTCCAATGGTTGAGACGCAGGATCTTTCATTCTTTTACCAGTGTAGGACCCACTAATTAAGGGGTACTTTGACGCAGTAAGTGGGCTGCCATATAGTGTGACCAAATCCCCATATTTTTTGAATATATTCAGGTGTTTTTAAATAGCCTTGCAGGATTTAAATGTAATTTTTGTATATGTGCAAGACACATTACAAGAGACGGTCAGAGACTGCAGACATGCTACAGGAGAGGGTCAGAGACTGCAGACATACTACAGGAGAGGGTCAGAGACTGCAGACATACTACAGGAGAGGGTCAGAGACTGCAGACATACTACAGGAGAGGGTCAGAGACTGCAGACATACTACAGGAGAGGGTCAGAGACTGCAGACATACTACAGGAGAGGGTCAGAGACTGCAGACATACTACAGGAGAGGGTCAGAGACTGCAGACATACTACAGGAGAGGGTCAGAGACTGCAGACATACTACAGGAGAGGGTCAGAGACTGCAGACATACTACAGGAGAGGGTCAGAGAGTGCAGACATACTACAGGAGAGGGTCAGAGAGTGCAGACATACTACAGGAGAGGGTCAGAGAGTGCAGACATACTACAGGAGAGGGTCAGAGAGTGCAGACATACTACAGGAGAGGGTCAGAGACTGCAGACATACTACAGGAGAGGGTCAGAGAGTGCAGACATACTACAGGAGAGGGTCAGAGAGTGCAGACATACTACAGGAGAGGGTCAGAGAGTGCAGACATACTACAGGAGAGGGTCAGAGAGTGCAGACATAATACAGGAGAGGGTCAGAGAGTGCAGACATAATACAGGGGAGGGTCAGAGAGTGCAGACATAATACAGGAGAGGGTCAGAGAGTGCAGACATAATACAGGAGAGGGTCAGAGAGTGCAGACATAATACAGGAGAGGGTCAGAGAGTGCAGACATAATACAGGAGAGGGTCAGAGAGTGCAGACATAATACAGGAGAGGGTCAGAGAGTGCAGACATGATACAGGAGAGGGTCAGAGACTGCAGACATGATACAGGAGAGAGTCAGAGACTGCAGACATGATACAGGAGAGGGTCAGAGACTGCAGACATGATACAGGAGAGGGTCAGAGACTGCAGACATGATACAGGAGAGGGTCAGAGACTGCAGACATGATACAGGAGAGGGTCAGAGACTGCAGACATGATACAGGAGAGGGTCAGAGACTGCAGACATGATACAGGAGAGGGTCAGAGACTGCAGACATGATACAGGAGAGGGTCAGAGAGTGCAGACATACTACAGGAGAGGGTCAGAGAGTGCAGACATACTACAGGAGAGGGTCAGAGAGTGCAGACATAATACAGGAGAGGGTCAGAGAGTGCAGACATAATACAGGAGAGGGTCAGAGAGTGCAGACATAATACAGGAGAGGGTCAGAGAGTGCAGACATACTACAGGAGAGGGTCAGAGAGTGCAGACATAATACAGGGGAGGGTCAGAGAGTGCAGACATAATACAGGAGAGGGTCAGAGAGTGCAGACATAATACAGGAGAGGGTCAAAGAGTGCAGACATAATACAGGAGAGGGTCAGAGAGTGCAGACATAATACAGGAGAGGGTCAGAGAGTGCAGACATAATACAGGAGAGGGTCAGAGAGTGCAGACATAATACAGGAGAGGGTCAGAGATTGCAGACATAATACAGGGGAGAGTCAGAGAGTGCAGACATAATACAGGGGAGGGTCAGAGAGTGCAGACATAATACAGGAGAGGGTCAGAGAGTGCAGACATAATACAGGAGAGGGTCAGAGAGTGCAGACATAATACAGGAGAGGGTCAGAGAGTGCAGACATGATACAGGAGAGGGTCAGAGACTGCAGACATGATACAGGAGAGGGTCAGAGACTGCAGACATGATACAGGAGAGGGTCAGAGACTGCAGACATGATACAGGAGAGGGTCAGAGACTGCAGACATGATACAGGAGAGGGTCAGAGACTGCAGACATGATACAGGAGAGGGTCAGAGACTGCAGACATGATACAGGAGAGGGTCAGAGACTGCAGACATGATACAGGAGAGGATCAGAGACTGCAGACATGATACAGGAGAGGGTCAGAGACTGCAGACATAATACAGGAGAGGGTCAGAGACTGCAGACATAATACAGGAGAGGGTCAGAGACTGCAGACATGATACAGGAGAGGGTCAGAGACTGCAGACATGATACAGGAGAGGGTCAGAGACTGCAGACATGATACAGGAGAGGGTCAGAGACTGCAGACATGATACAGGAGAGGGTCAGAGACTGCAGACATGATACAGGAGAGGGGTCAGAGACTGCAGACATGATACAGGAGAGGTCAGAGACTGCAGACATAATACAGAAGAGGGTCAGAGACTGCAGACATGATACAGGAGAGGGTCAGAGACTGCAGACATGATACAGGAGAGGGTCAGAGACTGCAGACATGATACAGGAGAGGGTCAGAGAATGGATGTATGGCTGAACTCAGTGTAAAAGTGTATAGTAGGGCTGCACCACTCTACTTAAAGCAGCTCTTCAAGATTAAGTTAGTAATCCTCCTTTTAAAGTACAACCAAGTGCCAGAAGACAGCAACACATCCACTTTCCAAAATTCAAATGGTCTTACAGTGATCTGGTCAGGATTAGTGGAGAAAAGTAAACAGTTAATGAGTCTGTGAAGCTTCTAGCCTGAATTAGCAATAAATCATCCAAAAAACATCAAACTGCAGCACACAGAGCTCTGGCTTAATAGCTGAGCTGAAATGGTTAACAGCCAAACGTGTGACCCCTCACTGGACACAGAATGCCAGCCGGCTGCAGCGTCTCCCAGAGATCTTATCAGCAGGTTAGGAAGCTAAAAAAAGAGAGTACAGAGCCAGACAAGAGGGAGAGGAGGCTGATCAGTAACATGCACACTGACAAGGCAAAGATTTCTGGATGACAGCGGCCGGCCAGCATTACATATGACATTACTCTGTGTGCTGCAGGATTAGTTTTGCTGTGGTCATACCATCCTCTATCTCCTCGGCTTCAGGTACTGTGTATCTCCCTCCCGACGCCCCCATTCATCCCCGATCCAGCACCTGTGTACATTTAAATGTGGCGG
This sequence comes from Lithobates sylvaticus, assembly GCA_028564925.1. Taxonomy (NCBI): domain Eukaryota; kingdom Metazoa; phylum Chordata; class Amphibia; order Anura; family Ranidae; genus Lithobates; species Lithobates sylvaticus. The sequence goes on from CM053037.1 coordinate 3,117,013, forward strand.
GCTGCAGGGGGGGGGGGTTACACTGTCTGCTGCATGATGGTTATTTGCTCCTCCGACCCTCGCTGCTACACATTTCCTCAGCCAGCCCCTCCTCCTGTTCACTGCACAGCCGTGCTTCTCGCTCAGCTGTTCTTTACAAAAAAAAAAAGTTCCAGAGCTCCTAGCTGACAGCGGCCCCGATTCCAGGGGGGGGCACTTGACCCCCCTTGCCTCTATCTGCGGACGCCCATGGTGGCTGGTGTGATACAAGCTTGGGGATGAGCCCTTTCCAGTCCGGCGGGCCCCTACACACATGCTCATATTTCTACCAAAATATGTCCAAAGACTCCGGACGGATAAAGGACAAATCGTACTCATAGGAACCTGACGGACTGATGAGGGCGGATATATGAAGATATCTGTGGGCCTAAACCCCATCTGCAGAATCATATCCACCACTGGCCTCCTATGCGGAGGAAGTCCTCCACCCTACCATTTAAGCTGCACAACATTCCTCCTTTTAAACATTGAGGAAGATAAAACACTTCCATGCTCCTTCCCTGCTTGCTCCCCCTTCCCAGATCCTGTAGCAGCAACACCAGCATAAGTTTTTCTTACAGACACACCAATTGCAGTCTTGTCCTTAGAAACAATCAAACCTGCTGGCAGAGAGTCTCATTCAGCTGGGTTAGCAGTCTTTGGATCAACAGAGAGGAGACCCACCCTCTACCTCTGCTCTGAACACGCAGCTTCTTTCCTAGGTTCCAGCACAGTCCTGTCCACTGCAGACTCCTGGAGAGTTGTAGCACTACTGCTCCGAGCATCTCCTCCACCATTCTCAAGAACAGCCGCTGTGTCTGGTCCAGGCAAAGTCACTGTATTGTCTGTGGCGCTCCTCTCTGCAGACTCTTCCCCCAGTAGCTGTACTCTCACCAATTTCAGCTTTGTTTTCAGCAGGTAAATCAGATTGTTTTGCATGCTGTACATTGTCTATGGGTCTGGGCTGATTGCCCGTAGCACTACAACCCTCAGCAAGCCCATTGTCAGTAAAGTTCACATCACCATCCTGCACACACACTGTACCTGCTTGCTGTGCTGTTACCTTTGCAATGTCATGGCTGATGGTGGGATCAGACTACCTCTCACTTGTTGCCGAATTCATGGTAGAACTTGCTCTCTCGACAGGTCTCTCTTTCAAAGGACGAGGAATGGTGTCCATCTTCTCATCATCATCTGAGGAATCCGCACCCAAAGGGGATTCCAGCTTAGTAATAAACTCCAGCATGCCAGTACCTCCCTCAACCTCCTGCTCAGATGTTCCATTTTGCTGCTGCAGAGGGAGGGGGACAGAGGCCTCCACCATTGAGGGCTCAGCAGATGCCTGAGGTGTTGAAGAGCTGGGCTCATCCTCCGGGCCCACATACTCAGTCTCTGCTGACTCTGTCGGTACCTGCATCTCCTCATTGATTGGGTCACTTTCCATGCAGGAAGCGGCTCCTCTCTTCATTCGGTTCCTCGTTTCTATATTTTTCTTTAAATATTCCGCTATTCTCCTTCAGGGAACTCACCAGTTCTTTCTGCTTCCTCACAGCTTGCTCCAAGTCCTTCAACTCAGGGCTCAGAGACGATCTCTTCTTACTGTATACTTTGGCACAAATCATTTTTTCCTTCTTAAATTCAGCCATCAAAGCTAACAATTTATCCTCTTCTTTCTCAATACATTTCAGCTTACCGACAATCCTATGTCTAAAGGCAGACAGGGACTCATCTCTCCTTTGGCCAGGCCCAGTATCTTCCACAAGCCTATATAGGGGGCCCTGGTCTCTGGCAGTACAGGAGCTAAGGAATCAGCAACCTCACACCTCACTGTCAAGGAGCAGAATGGCAGTTTCCCACCATCCCTGTGCTGAGTCCCCGGGTCTGTACACCCGCTGTGCCCATTATGAGGGGTTCCCACCATCCCTGTGCTGAGTTCCCGGGTCTGTACACCCGCTGTGCCCATTATGAGGGGTTCCCACCATCCCTGTGCTGAGTTCCCCTGTCTGTACACCCGCTGTGCCCATTATGAGGGGTTCCCACCATCCCTGTGCTGAGTTCCCGGGTCTGTACACCCGCTGTGCCCATTATGAGGGGTTCCCACCATCCCTGTGCTGAGTTCCCGGGTCTGTACACCCGCTGTGCCCATTATGAGGGGTTCCCACCATCCCTGTGCTGAGTTCCCGGGTCTGTACACCCGCTGTGCCCATTATGAGGGGTTCCCATCATCCCTGTGCTGAGTTCCCGGGTCTGTACACCCTGCTGTGCCCATTATGAGGGGTTCTTACCATCCCTGTGCTGAGTTCCCGGGTCTGTACACCCGCTGTGCCCATTATGAGGGGTTCCCACCATCCCTGTGCTGAGTTCCCGGGTCTGTACACCCGTTGTGCTCATTATGAGGGGTTCCCACCATCCCTGTGCCGAGTTCCCGGGGTCTGTACACCCGCTGTGCCCATTATGAGGGGTTCCCACCATCCCTGTGCTGAGTTTCTGGGTCTGTACACCCGCTGTGCCCATTATGAGGGGTTCCCACCATCCCTGTGCTGAGTTTCTGGGTCTGTACACCCGCTGTGCCCATTATGAGGGGTTCCAATTTTCCCTGTGCTGAGTTTCTGGGTCTGTACACCTCCTTTGCCCATTATGAGGGGTTCCCACCATCCCTGTGCTGAGTTCCCGGGTCTGCACACCCGCTGTGCCCATTATGAGGGGTTCCCACCATCCCTGTGCTGCGTTCCCGGGTCTGTACACCCGCTTTGCCCATTATGAGGGGTTCCCACCATCCCTGTGCTGAGTTCCCGGGTCTGTACACCCGCTGTGCCCATTATGAGGGGTTCCCACCATCCCTGTGCTGCGTTCCCGGGTCTGTACACCCGCTGTGCCCATTATGAGGGGTTCCCACCATCCCTGTGCTGAGTTCCCGGGTCTGTACACCCGCTGTGCCCGTTATGAGGGGTTCCCACCACCACTGTGCTGAGTTCCCGGGTCTGTACACCCGCTGTGCCCATTATGAGGGGTTCCCACCATCCCTCTGCTGAGTTTCCGGGTCTGTACACCCGCTTTGCCCATTATGAGGGGTTTCCAAAATGAAAAAAAAAAAAGTGTGGGCTTTAGATATTCAGCCCTTTAAGGGATCACTGTGGGGATGATCTGTTAAATGTTAGGAAGATAAGGTTTTGGTGTTAGGTGGATTCTCGCAGATTTAAGAGGTGGCTAAAATATATGTAAACCTAATCAATAAATGTCATATTATGGTGATCCTGCCATGAAGGTCCTTAGCCACTTCCTGTTCGGGTCTCATTTAGATTTGCGGTGGAATTAAAAACACGTGGGTGCGCCAGGTTTTTAGAGCCTCCCCAACTACCCCCCTTCCCTCAAGTGAGTGGGGTTGAGCTGCAAACCAACCCCCCCCCCCCCCAACTGTGTGTAACACGCGCTCTTGTGGAGCATTGGTGCGGCAATTACAGGGCTAAAACATCTCACTGCCTGTCAAATGTCTCTGAAAAGCAATCCAAACGTGGATCGCTTTTCAGAAGCAAGGCAGTTTAGGTGCAAAACGTATGCTTAGAGAGTGAAAACGGTCTGTTCTCTGTCTCCCAGTTGTGCTTTTGCGTTGTCACCCTGTCACATGCTCAGACATGGTCCATTGATGTCACCACCAGAGAGCTGGCCCAGATCAATGAAGTGCAGCCGACTCTATAGCAAGTGCATGTGGACAAGAAGTGACTGAAAGAGGCCGCAGGGGATCAACAGCACTGAGACAGAAAAAAAAGAAAAGGTTAAAAAAATACTTTAAATCAGGCCAATTGTTAATAATTCTGTGCATAGAAGAAGCTAAATGTCGCAGATTTCTCATTTACATCTACTGGCTTGTTTTAGTGTTAGGTCTGGCGGGTTTAGGCGGGGAAGGGGGGGAGGGGGGAGGGTAGTTGTTAAGGGGGAGCGGTAAGATTAAGGACACGTTTTAGCTCAGGGACACTTCGGGGAGATTTCCACTTGATTTCAGCGCTGAAAGCCAAATACAGCGAAAACTAACAAGCAGCAATTAATGCAGCTCTGTGTTCATTAAAAGATAATGAAATGTATTTTTTATTGTGTAAGGATCAGAATTGTACTTTGTATCAGCCTCTTGTATTCTCAGATACAGCAGCACTCTAACAGGGAAAGGCCGTACCACCAGGGCCGGGACAAGGGGTGGGCTGGGTGCAGCAGTTGGCGGGCCAGGGCCGCTGATCAGGCAGTACAGCCATCCCTCCTGTACCGGGCCCAGGCCCCATCACTTCAAACTGGGGGCCCAGATACCTCCCCAGCAGGAGTGATGGCTGCACTGCCTTTATACCAACTCTTGTGCCCCCCCCCCCTGCAGCTCTGCCACCTTCTCCTCCCTTTTCTCCCACCAGCTGCACTACAGGGGGGATTGGTATCTTGGCCTTCATCCAGCTGTCCTGGCCCCCCCCCCCTCCAGTGCTGCTGGGTTCCATCCTCTCCTCTTCCACCAGCAGATGCTGAGGGCACACGGGGGGGGGGGGTTCAGGATGGAGAGCGGAGGGGGGGGGGCATTAAATATGTCTTGTTTACCAGCCCCTTCCTTTCATCAATGAACACAATGAGCAATTGGTGCCGATCACGAACGGTGTTCATTCATCACTGATTCATAGTAGGTTGTGTTTACTATGCTTCACTTTGTGAATGAACAGGAAACCGCAGAGCACTTCCCATTCATTCCCTGTCCAGTGCAGGTAAAATAAATGGTAAAACAGATTTTTTTTCTGCCAGTAAATACCTTATACAGCCCACTTCCTGTTTCTTTTCTGGTCATTAGCCTTATAAGCTCTCTCTTACACTCTCGTGAGAGTTTTCCGGGAGGAGGGGGGGGGGGTGTGAGTCATAAAAGGGCCAATGAGAGCTGCAGGGCTGCAGAGCTGGAGGTGTGCCTGTGTGTAAATCCAGGAAGTGAACAGGCAGCAGCTTCAGCTGCCCACAGTTAAAATGGCTGCAGCCAGAGGGAGATTTCTGCAGCATATTTGGCAAGTACGGAATCACAGTATATATAAAATAATATGCAAAGTGCTTTGAGGGAAGCTTCAGAATGGCAAAGATGTTTTTATTACAAATTATGTGAGCAGACTGCAGTTCCTCTTTAAACCAATGGCAAAAGCGTTCAACAAAACAAGAATATTTTAAAGAAAAGGCCAAATCCTGGGATACAGAACCCAAGACAAAAGGGCAAGGAATGCTGGACAAAGTACGTCAGAGGGGGTCAACATAGAATACCCACAACCCCCGGAGTGTGGGGAGAGGAGATCCATAATATAACTGTCTAAGAGAGAGAGAGAGAGAGAAACAGAGAGAAATAGAGAGAGAAATAGAGAGAGAAACAGAGAGAAATAGAGAGAAAATAGAGAGAGAAACAGAGAGAAATAGAGAGAGAAACAGAGAGAAACAGAGAGAGAGAACGAGAGAAAGAGAGAAAGCGAGAGAAATAGAGAGAGAGAGAGGAGGAGAACGAGAGAGGGAGAGAAGAGAGAGAGAGAGGAAGTACATAGCCAGGTAAGAAAAGAAAGGGAAGAAAGAAAATAAAGAAAGGGAAGGAAGAGAGAGGCAGAGAGAGAGAGAGGGGGGAGAGAGAATGAAACAGAGAGAGAAAGAGAGAAATAGAGAGAGAAATAGAGAAAGAAAGAGAAATAACGAGAGGGAGAAAAAGAAAGAGAGAGAGAAAGAGAGAAAAGAAAGGAAGAGAAAAAGGAAGGAAGGAAGGAAGGAAGTACATAGCCAGGTAAGAAGGAAAGGAATACATAGCCTGGTTACGCCATGACGCTCTCCAGATACCCTGTCACCCGGATAGGATCTCCCCTTCTCCCTCTGTCAAGTCTGCCAGCCTTGACAAAGGGGATTGCTCTGAAATGCATAGCCTTGTTACACCCTGACGCTCTCCTGTTACCCAGAAACTACCTTCTTTTGTTAAGCCTGCCAGGCTTGACAAAGGGGATTCCTCCGAAATCCATTGCAGTTCCCATCCATCCCACAGTCCTAAAAGAGGAATAAAGTTCTGACAATCTGATCACATCTGACAATCAGTATGGCTATGTATCCAGGAACGTATGCAGGCAATGCATTTACAAAATACATTGCCTGGTTATGCCCTGACGCTCTCCTGATACCTTGCCGCCCAGAAAGGATTTCCCTTTGTCAAGCCTGCCAGGCTTGACAAAGGTGATTCCTCCAAAATACATTGCCTGGTTATGCCCTGACGCTCTCTTGATACCCTGTCACCCAGAAAGGGTTTCCCTTTGTCAAGCCTACCAGGCTTGACAAAGGTGATTCCTCCAAAATACATTGCCTGGTTATGCCCTGACGCTCTCCTGATACCCTGTCACCCAGAAAGGATTTCCCTTTGTCAAGCCTGCCAGGCTTGACAAAGGTGATTCCTCCAAAATGCATTGCCTGGTTAAGTCCCGATGCTCGGAACAAGGTCTGCATGCAGCAAGTTTTTGGTAGCAGTGTACCGGCTCTCCTTTCCAATCTTTGCAGCTTTTCCTCCTGTGCCAAGACACATAGACATGCTGATCGGAATATATGAACATGGAACAGAACTCCTTTACTGCTCCATCCCTAATCATAAGTGTTATGTCATAGCTTATGTCAGCCTTGCCGCCTTGTATTCCAAGCACCAGGTGTTTATCTTTGTACTTTTATGAATTCACAGACTCATCCCCCTCTTGCCTTCTCACCTCAGGATGCTGGAATGTTAGGTGCGATGCTGTTTGATTTTACTTCTTATTTCCTGACAAGAGCCGGTATATTTCACTGTTCTTGGGGCAATGGGACAATACCAGCTATACTCAAATAGTAGAAAGAAGGTGACACTTTGTATAACAGGAACTGCCAGAATCCAGGACACTGACAATGTTCAATGAGGATCTATTAGGCATTCCATGATGGGAAAGCTAGGAAGAGAAGGAGCACTGGCGTGGACATAATGGTCTGTGCTGGAGCAGAAGCCCAACAGCTTCAGGAAACTCAATACAATCAGCTCCATATTCAGGAAAATTATGTTTGACAACCTTGCCTAGAGTCTAGAAACTCCTCTTGGAAGAGACAGGTTTTAGGGGAGATACAAACCACAAGGAGTGCAATGATCCTAATATCAATTAGCTCCAATGTAGAAAAGGGGATAGAAGTATAAAAAAGAAAAGCGTCAGTATGCTCCTAGATACACTCAAGGCAATAAAAGAGGACATAGGTCCTAGGATGTGGGGAGCCCAAATAATTCTGGAATATGTACACTGGGGTACAGAGAATCCAGAAAAGGCAAATCAATCCAATACTTGGTTACAGAGTCCAAACAAGACGCTACAGGTTGGACACTGAAAGAAAGAAACTTCAAGTTCTGAGAGACCAAAAAGCTTGAGGAATCAATAATGCAATAATGTCGGGGTATACAGTACCTCTAAACAGAAAATGTATGGCTATGACATCTGCATATCATGTGGGACACAGACTTGATGGCCAATAAGATATTACAGCTGTACTACCTGAAGACTGGGGTACGTCCGTTTCATTAACAGATCTCTTATTTTGAAGCCTTGTCCAAAAAAAGAGAAATGAGAGGTTTGGGCAACTGTAGATGTTGGATGACCAGAGATGCCATCCCTCAACAGTAAGGGAACAAGGGGTTTGTCATGGTCAGGGGTCAGGCTCGGAGACCAATAGCTCTAGCACTAAAGAGGCTCCCACAAAGTACTAACCAGTATTCACCAGAGCTCCTGATGGTGGGGATGGGTTTTGCTGCGTGTTGGTACCAGGTTGCGCTCCTCAGGATCTCCCCACCAGGAGGTGAACAAGCCAGGGTCCAGTAGCAGATATAGCAGGTAGGGATCAAGCAGAAGCGTAGTCAGCAAACAAGCCAAAGGTTGGTAGCAAGCGGTTGCAGGTTGGGATCAAGCCGTAGCATAGCTGAGGAACAAGCCAAAGGTCAATAACAAGTGGTAGTTGTACGGACGGTGGCAGGATTGACAAGAGCGGGATATCATCTGGAGAGAGAACAATAATCTGGCAAACAAGAAGTGCAGAGACGTGGCTTAAATCAGGAAGTTCATGGGAGGAGCAAAGAGATCAAGCTTGCAGAAAAACAACGTTCAGAGAATTGTCCAGGGAGCTGTCCAGCAGACATCGTCAGACATAGCAGAGGTCACAGGCCTAGATCCTGACAGGTTATTTAGGTGTACCCTCTACATCCCATGCATGTAGTTAAAGTGCTAGACAGACATGATTGCCATGCGATACACCGACCTAGATGCCTCTAAAAGGCCATCCGAAGTGAAGTGAAGGGCCACAGACAGCTATGGGACTGCCAGCAGGGGGGGACACACAACACCTGTGTAGGTAAAATATTGCCCTGCATGGGGCACAGAACAAAGATAAAGGCACTGTCGCTAGGAGTGATGAGGTGTCCATTAAGATGAAGAACTGGGCAGTCTACAAAAGGTGGAGCCCATTTGTTGATTCCCCATCAATGTGAAAATGATTCCTCACACGATCAGAAGGAAGCCATAGGAAGGAAGTGTTCTAGAACAGAGGAGACAGAGAAGGTCTTGATGTTAGCACAAGCTCTGAAAGACTCATTAACAGGTACAGCAGGTTTATCCTCTAGATATGTGGTCTCCAAACTGTGGCCCTTTGCTTGCCTTTATCTGGCCCTTAGGGCACTGTTCCTCTCACTGATATGAGGCACTATTTCTTCCACTGGCACCAACAGCGAGGCACCATTCCTCCCACTGACACCAACAGTAGGGCAAGATTCCTCTCACTGACACCAACAGTAGGGCAAGATTCTTCTCACTGACACCAATGATGGGGTACAATTCCTTCCACTGACACGGAATATGGGCATTATTCCTTTTACTGACACCAATGTTGGGGCACTTTTCCCCCACTGATACCAATGGTGCAAGATTCCTTCCACTGATACCAATAACGGGGCAAGATTCCTTCCACTGATACCAATAACGGGGCAAGATTCCTTCCACTGATAGGAAGGGTCACGAGTCATCCTCACTGTCACCAAGGATGAAGAACGATTCTTCCCACGGACACCAACAATGGGTCAAATTCCTCCAACTGATACTAACGATGAGGCCCAATTCCTCCTACTGACACCAATGATGCGGCATGATTTCACCCACTGACTCCAATGATGGGGCTCTATTCCTTCTACTAACACCAATGATGGGGCATTATTTCTCCCACTGACTCCAACAATGGGGCATGATTTCTCCCACTGACTCCAATGATGGGGCTCTATTCCTTCTACTAACACCAATGATGGGGCATTATTTCTCCCACTGACTCCAACAATGGGGCATGATTTCTCCCACTGACACCAATGATGAGGCCCAATTTCTCCCAATGGCACCAATGAGGGGGAATGATTTCTTCCACTGACACCAATAATTGGGGCATGATTAATTTCCCTACTGACTACAGGCGCTATGTAATCCACTTACTGCCATTGACCCCCCAAGCCCAAGACATTGTTTGCCTCCACTGATGCTGGGGCATTTTCTGCTCCCACTGACCATAGTCCAGCCCCTCTAAAACATGAAGGAGAGTAAACTGGCCCATTGTTTAGAGATTTTGGAGACCCCTGGTCTAGATGCATAGTAGAGAGTACATCATCAATCAGAAACCGTTTGCATATTTAAACCATCAGGGACCTGACGAAATACGGACTCTGCAGGAGCAGTTTGTAGGGGCCCTGAATCCGAATCAGACTTAATGATCGTGCGCTCAGGATTGATGGAGATAAGTGCCCAACAGGGTCAGAACTCAGTTCTGTAGTAGATGTCATGGAGTACGTTTGGGGCGTCTGAAAGCAGATTGTTCCACTAAGTGATGAAATGGATATGAGAAGCCTGTTGGACAGTACAGGTCCGAGACTCAGCTAATGAGAATGATCCTATAGAAATAGTCCCAGCGGGTGAGCAGCCATGGGCGTCCGCAGGTAGGGGCAAGGGGGGCAAGTGCCCCCCTCTGGAATCAGGGATCGGATCAGGAGTGAAGACCCCCATCACCCCTCTCTGTCACCCCTCTCTCACCCCTCTGTCTTTTTCACCCCCTCTCTCTCTCTATGTCACCCCCCCCCCCCCTCTGTCTCTCTCTGTCACACTCCTCTCTCTCTCTGTCACCCCCCTTTCTCTCTCTCTGTCACCCCCCTTTCTCTCTCTCTGTCACCCCCCCCCCCACATGTATGCAGTTTCTGACAGTCTCTTGTGCCATGTCCGCAGTCTCTTGGGCCATGTATGCAGTCTCTGGTCATCTCTTGTGCCATGTCCGCAGTCTCTTACAGTCTCTTGAGCCATGTATGCAGTCACTGACAGTCTCTTGAGCCATGTATGCAGTCACTGACAGTCTCTTGGGCCATGTATTCAGTCACTGACAGTCTCTTGGGCCATGTATGCAGTCACTGACAGTCTCTTGGGCCATGTATTCAGTCACTGACAGTCTCTTGGGCCATGTATTCAGTCACTGACAGTCTCTTGGGCCATGTATGCAGTCTCTGACAGTCTCTTGGGCCATGTATGCAGTCTCTGACAGAATCTTGGGCCATGTCTGCAGTCTCTGACAGTCTCTTGGACCATGTCCGCAGTCTCTGACAGTCTCTTGTGTCATGTCCGCAGTCTCTTGGGCCATGTATGCAGTCTCTGGTCATCTCTTGTGCCATGTCCGCAGTCTCTTACAGTCTCTTGAGCCATGTATGCAGTCTCTGACAGTCTCTTGGGCCATGTATGCAGTCTCGGACAGAATCTTGGGCCATGTCTGCAGTCTCTGACAGTCTCTTGGGCCATGTATGCAGTCTCTGACAGAATCTTGGGCCATGTCTGCAGTCTCTGACAGTCTCTTGGACCATGTCCGCAGTCTCTGACAGTCTCTTGTGCCATGTCCGCAGTCTCTTGGGCCATGTATGCAGTCTATGACAGTCTCTTGGACCATGTCCGCAGTCTCTGACAGTCTCTTGGACCATGTCCGCAGTCTCTGACAGTCTCTTGGACCATGTCCGCAGTCTCTGACAGTCTCTTGGACCATGTCCGCAGTCTCTGACAGTCTCTTGGACCATGTCTGCAGTCTCTGACCATCACCTGTACTACGTTTGCAGTCTCTGACCGTGATAATGCGATAATGACATTGTCGAAAAGGTCAGAGCATGGGTGACCTTAAAATGATGCCCCCCCTGAAAAAAGTTCTGCGGACGCCCATGTGAGCAGGCGCTGGGTCCCTGGTTGGATGACTCTTGATTCTTCCTTCTTCTCTTCTCCTCTTTTCCATTTCTTCTGACCACGTTATTCTTTTACCTTCATTGCAGGTAGTATAACGTGGTCGAGATGCCTGTCCCGACTTATGGTTACTTGATGGTTTACCACTAGTAATACATTACTGTATAAGAGAACAATGTGGTCTCATGGCCTCAAAGTGGATGGGCATGAATAGGAAACCTTCTGCCAGTTTAGGGCCAGGGATCAAATTGGGTCTGGAGAAGCCCACTGGAGAGATCCAGGAAGAAGCTGGTGGGAAGGATTCCGGCTGTCCTATGGTGGTGTCCACATCTCCCTCACTACGAACAGCCTGGAGGATATCGGCCAGAGGACACCGATGATCCCGTGGTGAGCGAGTAGAAGACAAAGGACACCGATGATCCCATGGTGAGCGAGTAGAAGACAAAGGACACCGATGATCCCGTGGTGAGCGAGTAGAAGACAAAGGACACCGATGATCCCGTGGTGAGCGAGTAGAAGACAGAGGACACCGATGATCCCATGGTGAGCGAGTAGAAGACAAAGGACACCGATGATCCCATGGTGAGCGAGTAGAAGACAAAGGACACCGATGATCCCGTGGTGAGCGAGTAGAAGACAGAGGACACCGATGATCCCATGGTGAGCGAGTAGAAGACAGAGGACACCGATGATCCCGTGGTGAGCGAGTAGAAGACAAAGGACACCGATGATCCCATGGTGAGCGAGTAGAAGACAAAGGACACCGATGATCCCGTGGTGAGCGAGTAGAAGACAGAGGACACCGATGATCCCGTGGTGAGCGAGTAGAAGACAGAGGACACCGATGATCCCGTGGTGAGCGAGTAGAAGACAGAGGACACCGAGGATCCCGTGGTGAGCGAGTAGAAGACAAAGGACACCGAGGATCCCGTGGTGAGCGAGTAGAAGACAGAGGACACCGAGGATCCCGTGGTGAGCGAGTAGAAGACAGAGGACACCGAGGATCCCGTGGTGAGCGAGTAGAAGACAGAGGACACCGAGGATCCCGTGGTGAGCGAGTAGAAGACAGAGGACACCGAGGATCCCGTGGTGAGCGAGTTGAAGACCCCAATGCTAAAGAATAGTGACTGTGTATAACTTTTACCTCTGTAGAGGTCACCATCAGCATAGAGATCCTGGGGAACATTCCTTGTTTCCTACAGTTCAACCAGAAGTGTCCACAAGTTGTTCAGTTCTACAGTTTACTGGGGAATCCCATGTTCCCTCCCCCCCTATCCAAGTCCATAGTTCCCAAAAATAAAAAAACAATAAGAAGCCCATAGATCAGGGGTCGCCAGACTTTCTAAACAAAGGGCCAGTTTACTGTCCTTCAAATTTTAGGCGGGCCGGACTGTGGCCAGCAGGAGTAGAAAATGTCCTGGTGTCAGTGGCAGATAATGCCCTATCTTTAGTATTAGGAGGAAGAATAGTGCCCCATTATGGGTGTCAGTGGGAGGAATAGTGCCCCATTATGGGTGTCAGTGGGAGGAATAGTGCCCCTTATCATTGGTACAAGTGGGAGGAATAGTGTCCCATCATTGTTGTCAGTGGGAGGAATAGTGCCCCATCATTGGTGTCAGTGGGAGGAATAGTGCCCCATCATTGGTGTCAGTGGAGGAATAGTGTCCCATCATTGGTGTCAGTGGGAGGAATAGTACCCCATCGTTGGTGTCAGTGGGAGGAATAGTGCCCCATCATTGGTGTCGGTGGGAGGAATAGTGTCCCATCATTGGTGTCAGTGGGAGGAATAGTGTCCCATCATTGGTGTCAGTGGGAGGAATAGTGTCCCATCATTGGTGTCAGTGGGAGGAATAGTGTCCCATCATTGGTGTCAGTGGGAGGAATAGTGTCCCATCATTGGTGTCAGTGGGAGGAATAGTGTCCCATCATTGGTGTCGGTGGGAGGAATAGTGCCCCATCATTGGTGTCGGTGGGAGGAATAGTGCCCATCATTGGTGTCAGTGGGAGGAATAGAGTCCCATCATTGGTGTCGGTGGAGGAATAGTGTCCCATCATTGGTGTCGGTGGGAGGAATAGTGTCCCATCATTGGTGTCGGTGGGAGGAATAGTGCCCCATCATTGGTGTCAGTGGGAGGAATAGCGTCCCATCATTGGTGTCGGTGGGAGGAATAGTGTCCCATCATTGGTGTCGGTGGGAGGAATAGTGCCCCATCATTGGTGTCGGTGGGAGGAATAGTGCCCCATCATTGGTGTCAGTGGGAGGAATAGTGTCCCATCATTGGTGTCAGTGGGAGGAATAGTGCCCCATCATTGGTGTCAGGGACAAGAACTATGCCCCACTGCTACTGACAGTAGGGGGAATAATGCCCCAGGGGCCGGATAAATGCAAGTAAAGTGCCGCAGTTTGAAGACCACCACCCTAGACTATTCAGTGGAATAGTGCAGGAAATGCTGTGTGCCTGGCTGTGTGCACTGTAGGATGGGGGGGAAATAAGACCAAAATTTACCAGCAGCTCTATAGGGGGTGCGCTACACCCGTCTAACAAATGACTGTCAGTGAAATGTTCTATTCGTATAGAATTGTGATTTGGAACACTTGTATGGTGTCACCTCATTGGCTGCCTTTAGGTGTGGCCCCCCTGCATACACTATTTGCAGGTCCCGGGGCCAGTCGCTGTCTCTCGCTACGGGAAAAACCTGATGGGTTTGTTACTCTGTAACGAGCGCCATCATTCAGAAGTTGCGGTTTCCCGGTATCTTGCGACACGTCGGCGTGACTGAGCGCAACGCCGTCCCTAAATGGACTTTCCAGCGATTGTTTCCTTCCTCGTTCAGGAAGATCGAATTCCCAGAGGCCTCATCGGCGATAAGACGACTGCAGCCCATTACGGCAAATGAGCGGCGCGGCAAAGTCATAGATTCTGATTCCCCGCCCGCCCGGAGGGGATGGAATGTAAATTGCGTGCAGATTGGCGCCCCCGATGTTCGCGGATTGGAATAATGTCATAGAAATGACGAGTTCCTCTGTGCAGCCATAGAAGCTCTGCAAAAATCCCACTTTTATACTATGGAGCCGCAACCCGCCATCCGTATATATGGAAATAGATCCGCCATACAGAGAGCCGGTACACCCCATTATTCTATACACCCCACCCCGACACCCGCCATCCGTATATATGGAAATAGATCCGCCATACAGAGAGCCGGTACACCCCATTATTCTATACACCCCACCCCCGACACCCGCCATCCGTATATATGGAAAGTGATCCGCCATACAGAGAGCCGGTACTATTCCATTACATTCAATGTGCACCCCATTATTCTATACACCCCACCCCGACACCCGCCATCCGTATATATGGAAAGAGATCCGCTATGCAGAGAGCCGGTACTATTACATTCAATGTGCACCCCATTATTCTATACACCCCACCCCCGACACCCGCCACCCGTATATATGGAAAGAGATCCGCTATGCAGAGAGCCGGTACTATTACATTCAATGTGCACCCCATTATTCTATACACCCCACCCCCGACACCCGCCATCTGTATATATGGAAAGAGATCCGCCATACAGAGAGCCGGGACTATTCCATTACATTCAATGTGCACCCCATTATTCTATACACCCCACCCCCGACACCCGCCATCCGTATATATGGAAAGTGATCCGCCATACAGAGAGCCGGTACTATTCCATTACATTCAATGTGCACCCCATTATTCTATACACCCCACCCCCGACACCCGCCATCCGTATATATGGAAAGAGATCCGCCATACAGAGAGCCGGTACTATTCCATTCAATGTGCACCCCATTATTCTATACACCCCACCCCCGACACCCGCCATCCGTATATATGGAAAGTGATCCGCTATGCAGAGAGCCGGTACTATTCCATTACATTCAATGTGCACCCCATTATTCTATACACCCCACCCCCGACACCCGCCATCCGTATATATGGAAAGTGATCCGCCTAATGCGGCGTACACACGAAGGGACAATCCCGCGGGATTATCCTCTGGACTGAAGTCCAGCGGATAATCCCCTCGTGTGTGGGCGCCGGCGGACTTTTTGGCACCAAAGTCCGGCTGACTTTTTGGGGCCAAAGTTTTAAGTTTGGTTTTAAAATTATCCGCTGGACTTGGCAGTCCGGCGGACAATCCGGCCGTTAGTAGGCAAGTCCGCGGGACTTTTGAAATGAACGGACTTACCGCTCATCGGCAAGTCCGTTCATTTAGCACGTGACTTCAGGTTACGTAGCTAGCGTAGGCAGTAAATGCCGCCGCGCTAGCTCCGTGACCTGGCATGGATTTAAAGGGACTCCCTACGCCAAAAAACGGCGTGGGGGTTCCCCCCAAATCCATGTCAGACCCTCATCCGAGCACGCAGCCTGGCAGGCTTTACATTTTACACCTTAGGTGAATGGGTAGGGGTACATCGTACCCCATACTCATTCACATAGGGTGGGGGCCGGTATCTGGGGGCCCCCTTATTAAAGGGGGCTCCAGATTCCGATAAGCCCCCGCCCGCAGACCCCGACAACCAACGGCCAGGGTTGTCGGGAAGAGGCCCTTGTCCTCATCAACATGGGGACAAGGTGCTTTGGGGTGGGGGGGCCGCAGGGCCCCCCTTTCCCCAGGGCACCCCCCATGTTGAGGGCACGCGGCCTGGTACGGCTCAGGAGGGGGGGGGGCGCTCGTTCGTCCCCACCCCTTTCCTGGCCTGCCAGGCTGCGTACTCGGATGAGGGTCTAACATGGATTTGGGGGAACCCCCACGCCGTTTTTTTTTTCGGCGTGGGGGAGTCCCTTTAAATCCATGCCAGGTCACGGAGCTAGCGCGGCGGCATTTACTGCCTACGCTAGCTACGTAACTGAAGTTACGTTCGAAATGAACGGACTGCTCCGTGTGTGGGCAAGTCCGTTCATTTTCAAAAAGTCCCGCGGACTTTTGGCCGGCGGATTATCCGCCGGAGAAGTCCGTGCGTGTGTGGGCAAGTCCACACGCTCGGAAAGTCCAGCGGACCCAGCTGGAAAGTCCCGCGGGATTGTCCGCTGGACTAAGTCCGCCGGCAAAAGTCCGCACGTGTGTACGCGGCAATACAGAGACCCGGGACTATTCCATTCAATGTGCACCCCATTATTCTATACACCCCACCCCCGACACCCGCCATCCGTATATATGGAAAGTGATCCGCCATACAGAGAGCCGGGACTATTCCATTCAATGTGCACCCCATTATTCTATACACCCCACCCCCGACACCCGCCATCCGTATATATGGAAAGTGATCCGCCATACAGAGAGCCGGTACTATTCCATTCAATGTGCACCCCATTATTCTATACACCCCACCCCCGACACCCGCCATCCGTATATATGGAAAGTGATCCGCCATACAGAGAGCCGGGACTATTCCATTCAATGTGCACCCCATTATTCTATACACCCCACCCCCGACACCCGCCATCCGTATATATGGAAAGTGATCCGCCATACAGAGAGCCGGGACTATTCCATTACATTCAATGTGCACCCCATTATTCTATACACCCCACCCCCGACACCCGCCATCCGTATATATGGAAAGTGATCCGCCATACAGAGAGCCGGTACTATTCCATTCAATGTGCACCCCATTATTCTATACACCCCACCCCCAACACCCGCCATCCGTATATATGGAAAGTGATCCGCCATACAGAGAGCCGATACTATTCCATTACATTCAATGTGCACCCCATTATTCTATACACCCCACCCCCGACACCCGCCATCCGTATATATGGAAAGTGATCCGCCATACAGAGAGCCGGGACTATTCCATTCAATGTGCACCCCATTATTCTATACACCCCACCCCCGACACCCGCCATCCGTATATATGGAAAGAGATCCGCCATACAGAGACCCGGGACTATTCCATTACATTCAATGTGCACCCCATTATTCTATACACCCCACCCCCGACACCCGCCATCCGTATATATGGAAAGAGATCCGCCATACAGAGAGCCGGTACTATTCCATTCCATTCAATGTGCACCCCATTATTCTATACACCCCACCCCCATACCCGCCAGACCCCCCACCCTGCAAGATATAAGACGGAGATCCCCTTACAGTCTAGTCAGTGACTTTGCCTAGGGTAAGATGACATCAGTCTCCCCTCCCCCAGGGATCAGACTGTACATTGTAACTTTGTAGGAGGAGGAAGCATTTCGTCAGTCCCCCCTCCCCCAGTGATCAGACTGTACATTGAAACTTTGTAGAAGGAGGAGGAAGCATTTCCTCAGTCTCCCCTCCCCCAGACTGTAGGGAGCTCAGTGTACCAGGGACGGGAAGGGACTCTCTAGAGAGTCCCTCCCCTTCCCTGGTACACTGAGTTTAAGGGGAGTTTTGGACTGGGGGAGTGTGAGGAACAGAGAACAGTGTGTGCTGGGGGTGAGGGGAAATCTGTCTCGGGGGAGCTATGCACTAGGGGCTAGGGGTTGAGCAGAACTCTGGGGGGGGGGGGCTACGGGGTGAGGGGAGCGCTGCACTGGGGGTGTAGGAGGGGGAGCTCTGTGTTCTGGGGGGTAAGGGGTGGGGGGAACTCTGGGGGGCAAGGGGAGCACTGTACTTGGTGGGGGGAACTGTATGTACTGGGGGTGGGAGGAAAGGGAAGCTCTGTGAACTGGGGGGCTAGGGGGTGAGGGTAGTTCTGTACTGGGGGAGTGGGAAGAGCTGGGAGCTCTGTGTAGTGGGGGGGGGGGATTTAGATGGTGAGGGGGGCTCTGTACTGGGGGGGTGTAGGAGGAGGGGGAGCTCTGTGTTCTGGGGGGCTAGGGGGTGGGGGAACTCTGGGGGCAAGGGGAGCACTATAGGGGGTGTAGGAGGAGGGGGGAGCTCTGTACTAAAGGGGGGTGGGAGGAGGGGGGGTTCTGTACAGGGGGAGTGGGTAGAGCTGGGAGCTCTGTGTAGTGGGGGGGGATTTAGATGGTGAGGGGGGAGCTCTGTACTAAGGGGGGGGTGGGAGGAGGGGGGAGTTCTGTACTGGGGGAGTGGGAAGAGCTGGGAGCTCTGTGTAGTGGGGGGGGGGGTAGAGGGTTAGGGGGGCTCCCTACTGGGGGTGTAGGGGGACGCCTGTACTAAGGGGGTGGGGGGTGGGAGCTCTGTACTAAGGAAAGGATGGGAGGTGAGCTTTGTAGTGAGGGAGGGGGGGTGGGAGGAGGGGGAGTTCTGTACTAAGGGGGGGGGGGGGGTGGGTGAAGGGGGTACTGTACTGAGGGAAGGATTGGAGGGCTTTGTAGTGGTGAGGGAAGGGGGGGTTTGAGGAAAGAGCTCTGTACTGGAGGGTGGAGAAGGAGCTTTTTCCAGTGACAATTTTTTTCTTTTCAGTGACACCAGCGATGCAGGGGCCCTTTTTTTCAGAGATATCACTAACCCAGGGACCTTTGCCACATATTTGTGCACCTATTTTAAACTTTTTACTGGTACAATTTCATTGCATGGCACAAACAAACATTAAGGGGCTCACCCCTATTGGTGTTGTCCCCTTCCTTACCCAATGGGAGGGTGTGGGGGGGGTGCACTTTCCTATCTTTGCCCTGGGCACCGGTTGATCTTGTCCCGCCACTGGCGGTAGTCACAGTTTTTTAATCAAGGCACCAGTATATTAGAGGGATAGGACACAAGTATATTAGAGGGATAGGGCACAGGTATATTAGAGGGATAGGGCACAGGTATATTAGAGGGATAGGGCACAGGTATATTAGAGGGATAGGGCACAGGTATATTAGAGGGATAGGGCACAGGTATATTAGAGGGATAGGGCACCGGGATATTAGAGGGATAGGGCACAGGGGTATTAGAGGGATAGGGCACAGGGGTATTAGAGGGATAGGGCACAGGTGTATTAGAGGGATAGGGCACAGGTATATTAGAGGGATAGGGCACAGGTATATTAGAGGGATAGGGCACAGGTATATTAGAGGGATAGGGCACAGGTATATTAGAGGGATAGGGCACAGGTATATTAGAGGGATAGGGCACCGGGATATTAGAGGGATAGGGCACAGGGGTATTAGAGGGATAGGGCACAGGTGTATTAGAGGGATAGGGCACAGGTATATTAGAGGGATAGGGCACAGGTATATTAGAGGGATAGGGCACAGGTATATTAGAGGGATAGGGCACAGGTATATTAGAGGGATAGGGCACAGGTATATTAGAGGGATAGGGCACCGGGATATTAGAGGGATAGGGCACAGGGGTATTAGAGGGATAGGGCACAGGTGTATTAGAGGGATAGGGCACAGGTATATTAGAGGGATAGGGCACAGGTATATTAGAGGGATAGGGCACAGGTATATTAGAGGGATAGGGCACAGGTATATTAGAGGAATAGGGCACAGGTGTATTAGAGGGATAGGGCACAGGTGTATTAGAGGGATAGGGCACAGGTGTATTAGAGGGATAGGGCACAGGTGTATTAGAGGGATAGGGCACAGGTATATTAGAGGGATAGGGCACAGGTGTATTAGAGGGATAGGGCACAGGTATATTAGAGGGACAGGGCACAGGTATATTAGAGGAATAGGGCACAGGTGTATTAGAGGGATAGGGCACAGGTATATTAGAGGGATAGGGCACAGGTATATTAGAGGGATAGGGCACAGCTGTATTAGAGGGATAGGGCACAGGTATATTAGAGGGATAGGGCACAGGTATATTAGAGGGATAGGGCACAGGTATATTAGAGGGATAGGGCACAGGTATATTAGAGGGATAGGGCACAGGTGTGTTAGAGGGATAGGGCACAGGTATATTAGAGGGATAGGGCACAGGTATATTAGAGGGATAGGGCACAGGTATATTAGAGGGATAGGGCACAGGTATATTAGAGGGATAGGGCACAGGTATATTAGAGGGATAGGGCACAGCTGTATTAGAGGGATAGGGCACAGGTATATTAGAGAGATAGGGCACAGGTATATTAGAGGGATAAGGCACAGGTATATTAGAGGGATAGGGCACAGGTATATTAGAGGGATAGGGCACAGGTATATTAGAGGGATAGGGCACAGGTATATTAGAGGGATAGGGCACAGGTATATTAGAGGAATAGGGCACAGGTGTATTAGAGGGATAGGGCACAGGTATATTAGGAGGAATAGGGCACAGGTATATTAGAGGGATAGGGCACAGGTATATTAGAGGGATAGGGCACAGGTATATTAGAGGGATAGGGCACAGGTATATTAGAGGGATAAGGCACAGGTATATTAGAGAGATAGGGCACAGGTATATTAGAGGGATAAGGCACAGGTATATTAGAGAGATAGGGCACAGGTATATTAGAGGGATAAGGCACAGGTATATTAGAGGGATAGGGCACAGGTATATTAGAGGGATAGGGCACAGGTATATTAGAGGGATAGGGCACAGGTATATTAGAGGAATAGGGCACAGGTGTATTAGAGGGATAGGGCACAGGTATATTAGGAGGGATAGGGCACAGGTATATTAGAGGGATAGGGCACAGGTATATTAGAGGGATAGGGCACAGGTATATTAGAGGGATAGGGCACAGGTATATTAGAGGGATAGGGCACAGGTATATTAGAGGGATAGGGCACAGGTATATTAGAGGGATAGGGCACAGGTATATTAGAGGGATAGGGCACAGGTATATTAGAGGGATAGGGCACAGCTGTATTAGAGGGATAGGGCACAGGTATATTAGAGAGATAGGGCACAGGTATATTAGAGGGATAAGGCACAGGTATATTAGAGGGATAGGGCACAGGTATATTAGAGGGATAGGGCACAGGTATATTAGAGGGATAGGGCACAGGTGTATTAGAGGGATAGGGCACAGGTATATTAGGAGGAATAGGGCACAGGTATATTAGAGGGATAGGGCACAGGTATATTAGAGGAATAGGGCACAGGTGTATTAGAGGGATAGGGCACAGGTATATTAGGAGGAATAGGGCACAGGCATATTAGAGGGATAGGGCACAGGTATATTAGAGGGATAGGGCACAGGTATATTAGAGGGATAGGGCACAGGTATATTAGAGGGATAAGGCACAGGTATATTAGAGAGATAGGGCACAGGTATATTAGAGGGATAAGGCACAGGTATATTAGAGAGATAGGGCACAGGTATATTAGAGGGATAAGGCACAGGTATATTAGAGGGATAGGGCACAGGTATATTAGAGGGATAGGGCACAGGTATATTAGAGGGATAGGGCACAGGTATATTAGAGGAATAGGGCACAGGTGTATTAGAGGGATAGGGCACAGGTATATTAGGAGGAATAGGGCACAGGTATATTAGAGGGATAGGGCACAGGTATATTAGAGGGATAGGGCACAGGTATATTAGAGGGATAGGGCACAGGTATATTAGAGGGATAGGGCACAGGTATATTAGAGGGATAGGGCACAGGTATATTAGAGGGATAGGGCACAGGTATATTAGAGGGATAGGGCACAGCTGTATTAGAGGGATAGGGCACAGGTATATTAGAGAGATAGGGCACAGGTATATTAGAGGGATAAGGCACAGGTATATTAGAGGGATAGGGCACAGGTATATTAGAGGGATAGGGCACAGGTATATTAGAGGGATAGGTCACAGGTGTATTAGAGGGATAGGGCACAGGTATATTAGGAGGAATAGGGCACAGGTATATTAGAGGGATAGGGCACAGGTATATTAGAGGGATGGGGCACAGGTATATTAGAGAGATAGGGCACAGGTATATTAGAGGGATAGGGCACAGGTATATTAGAGGGATAGGGCACAGGTATATTAGAGGGATAGGGCACAGGTATATTAGAGGAATAGGGCACAGGTGTATTAGAGGGATAGGGCACAGGTATATTAGGAGGAATAGGGCACAGGTATATTAGAGGGATAGGGCACAGGTATATTAGAGGGATAGGGCACAGGTATATTAGAGGGATAGGGCACAGGTATATTAGAGGGATAGGGCACAGGTATATTAGAGGGATAGGGCACAGGTATATTAGAGAGATAGGGCACAGGTATATTAGAGGGATAGGGCACAGGTATATTGGGAGGAATAGGGCACAGGTATATTAGAGGGATAGGGCACAGGTATATTAGAGGGATAGGGCACAGGTGTATTAGAGGGATAGGGCACAGGTATATTAGAGGGATAGGGCACAGGTATATTAGAGGGATAGGGCACAGGTGTATTAGAGGGATAGGGCACAGGTGTATTAGAGGGATAGGGCACAGGTATATTAGAGGGATAGGGCACAGGTATATTAGAGGGATAGGGCACAGGTATATTAGAGGGATAGGGCACAGGTATATTAGAGGGATAGGGCACAGGTGTATTAGAGGGATAGGGCACAGCTGTATTAGAGGGATAGGGCACAGGTATATTAGAGGGATAGGGCACAGGTATATTAGAGGGATAGGGCACAGGTGTATTAGAGGGATAGGGCACAGGTATATTAGAGGGATAGGGCACAGGTATATTAGAGGGATAGGGCACAGGTATATTAGAGGGATAGGGCACAGGTGTATTAGAGGGATAGGGCACAGGTATATTAGGAGGAATAGGGCACAGGTATATTAGAGGGATAGGGCACAGGTATATTAGAGGGATAGGGCACAGGTATATTAGAGGGATAGGGCACAGGTATATTAGAGGGATAAGGCACAGGTATATTAGAGAGATAGGGCACAGGTATATTAGAGGGATAAGGCACAGGTATATTAGAGAGATAGGGCACAGGTATATTAGAGGGATAAGGCACAGGTATATTAGAGAGATAGGGCACAGGTATATTAGAGGGATAAGGCACAGGTATATTAGAGGGATAGGGCACAGGTATATTAGAGGGATAGGGCACAGCTGTATTAGAGGGATAGGGCACAGGTATATCAGAGGGATAGGGCACAGGTATATTAGAGGGATAGGGCACAGGTATATTAGAGGGATAGGGCACAGGTGTATTAGAGGGATAGGGCACAGGTGTATTAGAGGGATAGGGCACAGGTGTATTAGAGGGATAGGGCACAGGTATATTAGAGGGATAGGGCACAGGTATATTAGAGGGATAGGGCACAGGTATATTAGAGGAATAGGGCACAGGTGTATTAGAGGGATAGGGCACAGGTATATTAGAGGAATAGGGCACAGGTGTATTAGAGGGATAGGGCACAGGTATATTAGGAGGGATAGGGCACAGGTATATTAGAGGGATAGGGCACAGGTATATTAGAGGGATAGGGCACAGGTATATTAGAGGGATAGGGCACAGGTATATTAGAGGGATAGGGCACAGGTATATTAGAGGGATAGGGCACAGGTATATTAGAGGGATAGGGCACAGGTATATTAGAGGGATAGGGCACAGGTATATTAGAGGGATAGGGCACAGGTGTATTAGAGGGATAGGGCACAGGTATATTAGAGGGATAGGGCACAGGTATATTAGAGGGATAGGGCACAGGTATATTAGAGGGATAGGGCACAGGTATATTAGAGGGATAGGGCACAGGTGTATTAGAGGGATAGGGCACAGGTATATTAGAGGGATAGGGCACAGGTATATTAGAGGGATAGGGCACAGGTATATTAGAGGGATAGGGCACAGGTATATTAGAGGGATAGGGCACAGGTATATTAGAGGGATAGGGCACAGCTGTATTAGAGGGATAGGGCACAGCTGTATTAGAGGGATAGGGCACAGGTGTATTAGAGGGATAGGGCACAGGTATATTAGAGGGATAGGGCACAGGTATATTAGAGGGATAGGGCACAGGTATATTAGAGAGATAGGGCACAGGTATATTAGAGGGATAAGGCACAGGTATATTAGAGAGATAGGACACAGGTATATTAGAGGGATAAGGCACAGGTATATTAGAGGGATAGGGCACAGGTATATTAGAGGGATAGGGCACAGGTATATTAGAGGGATAGGGCACAGGTATATTAGAGGAATAGGGCACAGGTGTATTAGAGGGATAGGGCACAGGTGTATTAGGAGGAATAGGGCACAGGTATATTAGAGGGATAGGGCACAGGTATATTAGGGGGATAGGACACAGGTATATTAGAGGGATAGGGCACAGGTATATTAGAGGGATAGGGCACAGGTATATTAGAGGGATAGGGCACAGGTATATTAGAGGGATAGGACACAGGTATATTAGAGGGATAGGGCACAGGTGTATTAGAGGGATAGGGCACAGGTATATTAGAGGGATAGGGCACAGGTATATTAGAGGGATAGGGCACAGGTGTATTAGAGGGATAGGGCACAGGTATATTAGAGGGATAGGGCACAGGTATATTAGAGGGATGGGGCACCGCAGTAAATTGGTTGTTGTTTATGGTCTTGTTGTTTTGATAGATAGTTTGATATCATACCAAGGATAGGACACATGACTGATTTTATGTGGTGTAGAGTTCCCCTTTAAGGCGGGGAACGTGTCAGAAGAAATAAGTGTAAAAGACGGTGGTTTGGGACTCGTAGTAGAGACGTGGTGATCGGCACGGAATGAGGGACAAGCGGGGGCCAGGAGTAACGGCTCCCAGCTTTGCCTCCCCTCACATCATTAGAAGCGTCTTGTTAACACGGCTGTCTCCCGGAGCTGTGCAGTGAAACGTGCGCACATCTGAGCCCCCATCGCTCCGCAGCGTCCGTCTCCTCTCTGAAAACATGTTTCTGTTCACTAGAAAAATAATCTTTTTTTTTTTTTTTTTCATGGGCCCAAACCTGTCTCCAGCTCAGCGATTCCCTGAAGTTCAGGGCGCTTTGCGGCGGCGGCGGCGTCCTACTTTTACACAAAACGATAGCAGGTCACACTAGGCGCAACCTTTTTTTTTTATTTTTTCTTTATTTTTTACAAGCGCAGAACCACTTTAAAATGCAGTAAGATCTCACTTCCGTGACTGTGCCGACGGCGGCTGTCAGAATCTACACAGAAGCGTCATCGCACCAGATTTCTGCTAGTATGGGGGGGGGGGAGGGGGCGAAGGCCGGCCTTCAGGGGAAAACCGAGGGGACAAGACTACAAGAACACAAGTCTGCAGCTTTATATCTGAACATAAATGGGAGGCGGTTTCAGCAGGGAGGAGCTTTGTACACATTCTTATCATTTTCACCTTCTCTTATCATCTCTCACTTCTCTCTGCGGATGAACTATGAAGACGTGGACTTTACTGCCGGGAAAGCGGCGCTGTAAGATTTGAGTGATTTCGGAGGGCTGGCTCCCGGCACAGGTCATGGGGACTATACAGAAGAGGGGCTCATTAGTGTTAGGACTAAGGGGATAGCTTAGTGTGGGGGGTTCTTATTTTATCCCAAAAGGAACCCTTAAAATAATGATCAGGTCTATATGAACACCTGCTTAAAAAAATTCCATCAAGGGCTGGCAGGAAGATTGCAGCTTACATTGGAGCCGTGATCTCCAAACTGGGGCCTGTGGGCCGGATGATGCTTCACCCAACACCATTCCTCCCACAGACACCAAACATGGGCCACCATTCCTCCCACAGACACCAAACATAGGCCACTATTCCTCCCACAGACACCAAACATGGGACACCATTCCTCCCACAGACACCAAACATAGGGCACTATTCCTCCCACAGACACCAAACATAGGCCACCATTCCTCCCACAGACACCAAATATGGGCCACCATTCCTCCCACAGACACCAAACATGGGCCACCATTCCTCCCACAGACACCAAACATGGGCCATTATTCCTCCCACAGACACCAAACATGGGCCACCATTCCTCCCACAGACACCAAGCATGGACCACTATTCCTCCCACAGACACCAAACATGGGCCACCATTCCTCCCACAGACACCAAGCATGGACCACTATTCCTCCCACCGACACCAAACATGGGCCACTATTCCTCCAACAGACACCAAACATGGGCCACTATTCCTCCACAGACACCAAACATGGGGCACTATTCCTCCCACAGACACCAAACATGGGGCACTATTCCTCCAACAGACACCAAACATGGGCCACTATTCCTCCCACAGACACCAAACATGGGCCACTATTCCTCCAACAGACACCAAACATGGGCCACTATTCCTCCCACAGACACCAAACATGGGGCACTATTCCTCCCACAGACACCAAACATGGGGCACTATTCCTTTTCATCAACACCAATGACGGGGCACTATTCATTTCACCAATACCAATGATGAGGCACTATTCCTCCCACTGATACCAAAGATGGGCACTATTCTTCCCACTGATACCAAAGATGGGGCACTATTCTTCCCACTGATACCAAAGATGGGGCACTATTCCTCCACACAGACACCAAACACGGGCCACTATTCCTCCCACAGACACCAATACCAATGACGGGCCACTATTCCTCCCACAGACACCAATGACGGGCCACTATTCCTCCCACTGACACCAAACACGGGGCACTATTCCTCCCACAGACACCAAACACGGGCCACTATTCCTCCCACAGACACCAAACACGGGCACTATTCCTCCCACAGACACCAAACACGGGCCACTATTCCTCCCACAGACAACAACGATGGGGCACTATTCCTTTTCATCAACACCAATGACGGGGCACTATTCATTTCACCAATACCAATGATGAGGCACTATTCTTCCCACTGATACCAAATATGGGGCACTATTCCTCCCACTGATACAAATGATGAAGCACTATTCCTTCCACCAATCCCAATGATAAGGAACTATTCCTTCCACCAATACCAATGTTGAGGCACTATTCCTTCCACCAATACCAATGATTGGGCACTATTCCTCCCACTGATACCAATGATTGGGCACCATCCCTTCCACCAATACCAATGATAGGGCACTATCCCTTCCACCAATACCAATGATGGGGCACTATTCCTTCCACCAATACCAATGATTGGGCACCATCCCTTCCACCAATACCAATGATTGGGCACCATCCCTTCCACCAATACCAATGATAGGGCACTATTCTTTCCACCAATACCAATGATGGGGCACTATTCCTCCCACTGATACCAAAGATGGGGCACTATTCTTCCCACTGATACCAAAGATGGGGCACTATTCCTCCCATGATGGGGCACTATTCATTCCACTGACACCAATGAGGGACACTATTCCCTCCACCAATCCCAATGATGAGGAACTATTCCTTCCACCAATACCAATAATGAGGCACTATACCTTATACCAATACCAATGATGAGGAATGATTTATTCCACCAATGATGGGGCACTATTCCTTCCACCAATACCAATCTGGTCCCCTTGGGTAGAATCTGAATGCACTATAACATCTGCAGGGTGTGGTAGCTTCTGATCTTATTATGTATCTGTTTCACCATGTATGTTACGGATGTGTACTTCAGCAGCTGTCAACTCCTGTCCTCAGGGCCCACTAACAGGCCGGGTTTTATGTATTACCTTGGAGAGATGAGACTAGAATACGGTAATCAGTGAGCAGCAAATGATATCACCTGTGATGTATTTCAGTTATCTTGCAAACCTGGCCTGTTAGTGGGCCCTGAGGACAGGAGATGAGAACCTCTGGTGTACTTGGTATGTATGATTCACAATGTGAGGACACTCACCCGCCCTCCCCCCCCCTTTTTTTATTAAGTATATCATATACTCTGTTATGTTTTTTTTCTATGTGATGTGGTTGTAATTAAATATATGTTTTATAGCAGAAAGTGAAAAATATTGTTTTTTGTTTTTTTTCAACATTTTCTGTCTTTTTTCATTTATATTGCTAAAAAAAAAAAAAAAATAAATAAAACCTTACAGAACTGAAGTGCTTAAAGTGAACCTTTCCCAAAGGAGAGATAAGAAGTCTACCATTGCTATAATGATAGTTACCTGGCTGTAATGACAAGGGTTCTTGGGAGGAGTTGGGAACCCAACAACGGAGATCTCACTCTGAGGGTCCCTACAGGGGGGGGAAAATAATGATTTGATCCCCTGCAGACCACTTACAAAGAAATGAAGGGTCTATCATTTTTATCATAGGTGTATTTTATATGATAGAGACAGAATATCAACCAAAAATCCATAAAAAAACACAATACAAATGTTATAAATGCAGTTCAGTGAGTAAAATAAGTATTTGATCCCCAAGTAAAACATGACTTAGTAGTTGGTGGAGAAACCCTTGTTGGTGATCACAGAGGTCGGACGTTTCTTGTAGGCGGTGATCAGGTTTCCACATCTCAGGAGGGATTTTGCTCCTCTCTTCTTTACAGATCTTCTCCAAATCCTGAAGGTTTCTTGGCAACTCGAAGTTTCAGCTCCTCCATACATTTTCTCTAGGATTAAGGTCTGGAGACTTGCTAGGCCAGTCCATGACATTAATGTGCTTCTTCTTGAGCCACTCCTTTGTTGCCTTGGCGGTATGTTTTGGTCATTGTCATGCTGGAAGACCCATCCATGACCCATCTTCAGTGTTCTGGATGAGGGAAGAAGGTTCTCACCCAAGATCTTACAATACATGGCCCCGCCCATTGGCCCCTCAATGCAGCAAAGTCTGCCAGTACCTTTAGCAGAGAAACAGCCATAAAATCATCATGTTTCCCCCTCCGTGTGACTGTAGGGATGGTGTTCTTAGGGTCATAGTCAGAATTTTTCTTCCTCCAAACACAGCGAGTCCCCCTCCTCAGGAAGGCACATGTACAGGTCCCCCTCCTCAGGAAGACACATGTACAGGTCCCCCTCCTCAGGAAGACACATGTACAGGTCCCCCTCCTCAGGAAGACACATGTACAGGTCCTCCTCCTCAGGAAGACACATGTACAGGTCCCCTCCTCAGGAAGACACATGTACAGGTCCCCCTCCTCAGGAAGACACGTGTACAGGTCCCCCTCCTCAGGAAGACACATGTACAGGTCCCCCTCCTCAGGAAGACACATGTACGGGTCCCCCTCCTCAGGAAGACGCATGTACAGGTCCCCCTCCTCAGGAAGACACATGTACAGGTCCCCCTCCTCAGGAAGACACGTGTACAGGTCCCCTCCTCAGGAAGACACAGTACAGGTCCTCCTCCTCAGGAAGACACATGTACAGGTCCCCCTCCTCAGGAAGACGCATGTACAGGTCCTCCTCCTCAGGAAGACACATGTACAGGTCCTCCTCCTCAGGAAGACACATGTACAGGTCCCCCTCCTCAGGAAGACACGTGTACAGGTCCTCCTCCTCAGGAAGACACATGTACAGGTCCCCCTCCTCAGGAAGACGCATGTACAGGTCCCCCTCCTCAGGAAGACACATGTACAGGTCCCCCTCCTCAGGAAGACACATGTACAGGTCCCCTCCTCAGGAAGACACATGTACAGGTCCCCCTCCTCAGGAAGACACGTGTACAGGTCCCCATCCTCAGGAAGACACATGTACAGGTCCCCCTCCTCAGGAAGACACATGTACAGGTCCCCCTCCTCAGGAAGACACATGTACAGGCCCCCCTCCTCAGGAAGACACATGGTACAGGTCCCCCTCCTCAGGAAGACACATGTACAGGTCCCCCTCCTCAGGAAGGCACATGTACAGTCATGCCAATGAACATCTAAATGATTCAGAGAAGGATTGGGAGAAAATTCTGTGGTCAGATGAGACCAAGATTCAGCTCCTTGGCATCAACTCAACTCGCCGTGTTTGGAGGAAGAAAAATGCTGACTATGACCCTAAGAA
This sequence comes from Lithobates sylvaticus, assembly GCA_028564925.1. Taxonomy (NCBI): domain Eukaryota; kingdom Metazoa; phylum Chordata; class Amphibia; order Anura; family Ranidae; genus Lithobates; species Lithobates sylvaticus. The sequence continues at coordinate 3,147,028 of CM053037.1, forward strand.
CTCCATCCCTACAGTCACACGGAGGGGGAAACATGATTCTTTGGGGCTGTTTCTCTGATAAAGGTTCAGGCCGACTTTGCCGCATTGAGGGGCCAAAGAACGGGGTCATGTATTGTCAAATCTTGGATAAGAACCTTCTTCCCTCAGCCAGAACACTGAAGATGGGTCGTGGATGGGTCTTCCAGCATGATAATGACCCAAAACATACCGCCAAGGCAACAAAGGAGTGGCTCAAGAAGAAGCACATTAAGATCATGGAGTGGCCTAGCCAGTCTCCAGACCTTAATCCTATAGAAAATGTATGGAGGGAGCTGAAACTGGACCAAAGTGGACCAAAATCCCTCCTGAGATTTGTACAAACCTGATCACCACCTACAAGAAACGTCTGACCTCTGTGATCGCCAACAAGGGTTTCTCCACCAACTACTAAGTCATGTTTTGCTTGGAGATCAAATACTTATTTTACTCACTGAACTGCAACTTAATTTATAGCATTTTTTTTATGGATTTTCGGTTGATATTCTGTCTCTATCATATAAAATACACCTATGATAAAAAATGATAGACCCTTCATTTCTTTGTAAGTGGGCCAACTTACAAAATCTGCAGGGGATCACATAATTATTTTCCCCACTGTAAGTGCTAAATAAAGCCAAAAAAACAACTGCCCGTGTTTGTCCAAAACTGATTCTAAAATATTAAACACTCGGTCACAGAAATCTCCCAGCACTCTGGAAAGTTATTGAGAGAACTCAGATTTTCTTCACTTCTGAAGGAGTTGTTTCCAATCATTATTCAGTGTGCCGCAGTGTGATGGGTAATGTACAGCCAGGGTGGAGGCTGGCTGGATCACTACAGGGGAGTTATAAAGAGAACTGCTTTTTTTTTTTTTTAGATCCGCGTGGTACAAAAATTCTATAACGAAAAACCTGTAAGGGTACAAAAAATGTGCATGTGATTCCACAAAAAGGGTGTGCTTTTGTCCCCCCCCCCCCCCTCCCCCGAAGGAGAAGGTCTGGTACCCTGACCCCCCGGGGCGCAAGACTCCTGACGGGAACATAGGTTTAACATGGTCTGCCTAGCCAGAAGGCCTAGCAGACCACGTTCTTCTAGGACAGCCAAAGCCATCCCCGAATACTAGGTCGGGGGAGCTCTCCCGAAGAGACCCCCCCCAGAGGCATGGCAGGAAGGAACCAGAAGGCCACACATCCTCCCCCTAGATGTCAGAGTAAGCCCGAGGACTCACGCCCTTCATCCAGTAAAAAAAAAAAAACACAAAAGTTGAAAGTGACAAACAGTGAGGAAAAATAAATAATAATAAAAAAGTGACCGTGTGGAATTGTTCATTGGCCTAGGCCCTGAGGCCTGGTAGACAAAAATTGCCCCCCGGAAAAGGCCCTAAAAGGAGCAGTGCAGAAAAAGCTTTGGTGACTGTGACCGAGAGTTCTTTTCACTCAGTGGGGTCCCACACCCATAGCGTTACTAAGAGCTCCCCTAGGGCGACCACTCCCAGGGACCACTTACAGGGACCACAGACACCGTGGTTCATCTGCCTTCCCAGCCCATGGCCAGACAAGGTAGACCGCTCAAACCAGGAGGTAATGAACCCTTGCGGCTTTCTCGGTGAGAACCTACACCCAGCCCCATATTACGGTCAGGCGCTCCGGTTCCAGTTCTTGCGGATACTCCCTATTCCAGGTCCCCATCACACCAGCGAATTTGGATAGCCACCACCCCAACCCCGGTAAGGTCAGGATAGTAGCACAGCGCCTCCACTGGATCACTGATAAGAACAGATACTACACTTGATCTTAGCCAGAAGGAGAACCTGTTATTTGTGGTAATCTGGTGTCTCAGCTGCCATGCACTGAGTAGGACTTTATTAATGGCTCTGTCTGTAAGCCTTCTCCACCTGTCTACGAAGGCGGCGGAGATTAGATAATGGCGGTGTCAGGGGGATACTCCCAGAGGCATTATGGGAATGTAATTCATGGAAGGACAGTTGTGTTGTCATGGAGGAAGCATGTAGCAGTCAGAAAAGCCTCGGGGAGTAAAGGTGGAGGGGGGGGAGGCTTCTATGGAGAGAAAATCCCTTCTTACCAGTCATTTCTGCAAGCCCTGATCCATGTAATTACCCCACCTATCTTCTCTCATCTATCGCATTTCCATCGACCTTTCTATCCATCTACTATATGTATGTATCTATGAATACACATATCTATCTACTGTATGTATCCAAGTATGCATGTCTATGTATCCATCTATGTATCCACCTATGTGTCTATGTATCCATCTATGTATCCACCTATGTGTCTATGTATCCATCTATGTATCCACCTATGTGTCTATGTATCCATCTATGCATCTACCTATGTGTCTATGTATCCATCTATGTATCCACCTATGTGCCTATGTTTCAATCTATGCATCCACCTATGTGTCTATGTATCCATCTATGTATCTACCTATGTGTCTATGTATCCATATATGTGTCTATGTATCCATCTATGTGTCTATGTATCCATCTATGTGTCTATGTATCTACCTATGTGTCTATGTATCCATCTATGTGTCTATGTATCTACCTATGTGTCTATGTATCTACCTATGTGTCTATGTATTTACCGATGTGTCTATGTATCTACCTATGTGTCTATGTATCTACCTATGTGTCTATGTATCTACCTATGTGTCTATGTATTTACCTATGTGTCTATGTATCTACCTATGTGTCTATGTATCCACCTATGTGTCTATGTATCCACCTATGTGCCTATGTTTCAATCTATGCATCCACCTATGTGTCTATGTATCCACCTATGTGCCTATGTTTCAATCTATGCATCCACCTATGTGTCTATGTATCCATTTATGTATCCATCTATGCATCTACCTATGTGTCAATGTATCCATCTATGTATCCACCTATGTGTCTATGTATCCATCTATGTGTCTATGTATCCATCAATGTGTCTATGTATCCATCTATGTGTCTATGTATCCATCTATGTATCCACCTATGTGTCTATGTATCCACCTATGTGTCTATGTATCCATCTATGTGTCTATGTATCTACCTATGTGTCTATGTATCTACCTATGTGTCTATGTATCCACCTATGTGTCTATGTATCCACCTATGTGTCTATGTATCCACCTATGTGTCTATGTGTCCACCCATGTGTCTATGTATCCATCTATGTATGCTTGTATCTATTTATGCAACTATGTATTTACAACTGTACTGCTGTGGCCAAAAGTTGTGAGAATGACACAAATCTTAATTTTCACTCTCTCTCTTCCATCCCGGCTCACACTCCCATCCCGGCTCACACTCCCATCCCGGCTCACACTCCCATCCCGGCTCTCTCTCGCATCCCGGCTCACACTCCCATCCCGGCTCACACTCCCATCCCGGCTCACACTCCCATCCCGGCTCACACTCCCATCCCGGCTCACACTCCCATCCCGGCTCACACTCCCATCCCGGCTCTCTCTCGCATCCCGGCTCACACTCCCATCCCGGCTCTCACTCCCATCCCGGCTCACACTCCCATCCCGGCTCACACTCCCATCCCGGCTCTCTCTCGCATCCCGGCTCTCTCTCGCATCCCGGCTCTCTCTCGCATCCCGGCTCACACTCCCATCCCGGCTCACACTCCCATCCCGGCTCACACTCCCATCCCGGCTCACACTCCCATCCCGGCTCTCTCTCGCATCCCGGCTCTCTCTCGCATCCCGGCTCACACTCCCATCCCGGCTCTCTCTCGCATCCCGGCTCACACTCCCATCCCGGCTCTCTCTCCCATCCCGGCTCTCTCTCCCTGGTGCGTGCAGCCTGCTGTGGAGTGGTTGGAATGAGATGGGCTACACTATTATTATTATTATTATTATTATACACGATTTATATAGTGCCAACAGTTTACGCAGCGCTTTAAAATGTATAACACAATTACAGTACAGTTCAATACAAAGGTACAGGAGGGCCCGACTCGTAGAGCTTACATTCTAAAGGGAGGGGGTGGTGGTACAGGTAATAGCTGCAGAGAATGATTTGATGGGGGTGGCTCGGGGACAGTTGTTGGTGGGTGTGGGATAGGCTTCCCTGAATAAATGAGTTTTCACTACACAGGCAAGGCTGAGCTGCAGGAGTGTCAAGAGGTCACCTGTCATGGGGGGGTCAATATATGTGTCAGGGGGGTCAGTGTGGGTGTCAGGGGGGATCAATGTATGTGTCAGTGGGGGGGTCAGTGTATGTGTCGGGGGGGGGCAGTGTATGTGTCAGGGGGGGTTAATGTATTTGTCAGGGGGGGTCAGTGTATGTGTCGGGGGGGTTAATGTATTTGTCAGGGGGGATCAATGTAGGTGTCAGGGGGGTCAATGTAGGTGTCAGGGGGATCAGTTTAGGGGTCTGGTAGGTCAGTTTAGTGGTCAGCATGGATGGGCACTGGTAAGCCAGGCAGCAACCAGCAAGTGATCCTAACCCCCCACCCGCCAAGCAATAAATCCCCCCCCACTGGCCCCCACCGGGCTTGGACTTCGGGCTGAAGCCCCTGGTCTTTTTTACACCTAGCAACGCCCCTGATTGCAATTCATCTGATCACTCTTCTAGAGTATATGCAAATTGCCATCATAAAAACTGAGGCAGCAGTCATTCACAAAACTTTTCCCCATGACTGTACAGTATCTGACAAAAGTAAGTACACCCCTCAGTCACATTTGTGTAAATCTTTTCTTCTATCTTTTCATGTGACAACACTGAGAAATGACACTTGTCTACAATGTAAAGTAGTGAGTGTACAGCTTGTATAACAGTGTCATTTGCTGTCCCCTCAAAATAACTCAAGATCGAATAAAATATTTACAAAAATGTGAGGGGTCTACTCACTTTTGTGAGATACTGTATGAATCAATCTATAAAGCAATCAATCTATGAATCTATTTATCTATGAATCTATTTATCTAGCTATGAACCTATGATATGTATATCTGTCTCCTATCTATGTATCTGTCTGTCTAGTCTGTCTCTCCTCTCAAGGAAGGTGGAGGCTGCAGCAGAATTTGGAGGAGATACAGATCTTGTTTTCAGTGGAGAGATTGGCAGATGTCAGTCGGGTGTCAGTCGGGTGTCAGTTGGGCATTAGTCGGGTGTCAGATAGGCGCCAGTCTGGTGTCAGTCGGGCGTCAGTCGGGCGTCAGTCGGGCGTCAGTCGGGCGTCAGGTCATCGCTTTGCATCTATAAACACTCCTCCGCTCTGTAATGTGTGAGGAGATGGAGGTCCCGGGGCACCGAGTGTCACATATGTGTTACCCAATAAGCTATGGCGGGCAGTTCAGGGAAGACGGTGCAGACGCAGAATATGGGATAAAATGCACAGCCAGCGATGTCTAAACCTCATCTTTTAGAGTAATAGAAGGAAACCCCTTAGGAGGCCACGAGAGCCTCTCCTGTATCACTCATCTCTGCCTAGAAGGTGCATTGAACCCGACAAGCTACCTGAATCTATTTATCTAGCTATGAATCTATGATATGTATATCTGTCTCCTATCTATGTATCTATTTATTTGTCTGTCTAGTCTGTCTCTCCTCTCAAGGTAGGTGGAGGCTGCAGCAGAATTTGGAGGAGATACAAATTTTGTTTTCAGTGGAGAGATTGGCAGGTGTTAGTCGGGCGTCAATCTGGTGTCAGTCAAGTGTCAGTCGGGTGTCAGTCGGGCGTCAGGTCATCGATTTGCATCTATAAACACTCCTCTGCTCTGTAATGTGTGAGGAGATGGAGGTCCCGGGGCACCGAGTGTAACATATGTGTTACCTAATAAGCTATGGCGGGCAGTTCAGGGAAGACGGGCGTCAGTCGGGCGTCAGTCGGGCGTCAGGTCATCGCTTTGCATCTATAAACACTCCTCCGCTCTATAATGTGTGAGGAGATGGAGGTCCCGGGGCACCGAGTGTCACATATGTGTTACCCAATAAGCTATGGCGGGCAGTTCAGGGAAGACGGTGCAGACGCAGAATATGGGATAAAATGCACAGCCAGAGATGCCTAAACCTCATCTTTTAGAGTAATAGAAGGAAACCCCTTAGGAGGCCATGAGAGCCTCTCCTGTATCACTCATCTCTGCCTAGAAGGTGCATTGAACCCGACAAGCACCGGTCTACCTGTTCAATTGAGCACCATTCTGGCCAAATGGTCAATAAGGTTGACCTCAGACCTGCGCTGAGCAAAATATGGAGGCTGCCATGAGTAAACTCTAGAATGCTAGGTGCCTGGCTGCCTTTGGCTTGAGTTTTTTTTTTGCATGGCTGACCTGTAGCAAGCATGCAAGGCAGGATTTACCTGCGGTATACAAAACCTATTGTTTACATATTGGATGAAGAGTGGAAGGTTTAGACCCTCTGCCAATCACATCTGTCAGATGATGGCTTTTTAGTTAATATAATAATAATTTATAAGAATATATAGTTCTATAATAGGATGGGGGTGAAGGGCTGGGGGTGGGGGGGGGGCACAAAACGGTGTGTTAGTGAGTGTGACTGAGAGGGCAGACAAGGATCTCCAGGGGAAAGGGGCCATAGAAAGCCGGAGTGGCAGCATATAGACGTGGAACCCCATTATTCAAGATGGGGGTATGTGAGCACCTGTCACCGCGGGAAGTGCGTGAACTACTACTTGAGAGATGGTAGTATGAAGGGGATAGGGCTGACACCACTGGAGTCTGATGGGAGTTGTAGTTCCACACTGACAGGACACGCAGAGGTTACATTGGAGGTGTATCAGCATTCCATGGACCACATGATGATGTCTCAGCCGTGTTTTATTCTCTTTCTTCAGGTCTGTACAAAGGAAACTGCTTCCGAATTAATCACTTTCCTGAAGACAATGACTACGACCACGACAGCTCCGAGTACCTCCTACGTGAGTACGCACCTTTCTTATCATCACTCAGCCAATCAGTGTGCATCTGTGGTGTATGGCGGGACCAGGAACAGGGGATTGTGGGAAGGAGTGCAGAGGGATAGCCATGATGCCGGCCATCTTTCTATCCCTGCACAAATATTCATGGCTGGGGATGATCAATCAATCAATCAATCAATCTATCTAGAAGATGTATATAGCGCTAACAGATTGCAAAGCACTTTTCAATATAAACTGAGAAAATTCAGGTACAATACAATCATCAAAAAATCTATGAAGTGGTTGTAAAAAAAATTTGCAAAGCATATCCTTCTATAGTGTGTACTTGTCTCAATCCAGAGCTCTACGTGGGGTTGCTGGAGGAGAGGATACCGGAGCCGCTGCCCCCAGCCCACCACCTAGATAGGATCCGCTGTGCTGGAGGAGAGAACACTGGGGCCGCTGCCCACAGCCCGCCACCTAGATAGGGTCCGCCGTGCTGGAGGAGAGGACACCGGAGCCATTGCCCGCAGCCCGCCACCTAGATAGGGTCCGCCGTGCTGGAGGAGAGGACACCGGAGCCACTGCCCACAGCCCGCCACCTAGATAGGGTCCGCCGTGCTGGAGGAGAGGACACCGGAGCCATTGCCCGCAGCCCGCCACCTAGATAGGGTCCGCCGTGCTGGAGGAGAGGACACCGGAGCCACTGCCCACAGCCCGCCACCTAGATAGGGTCCGCCGTGCTGGAGGAGAGGACACCGGAGCCACTGCCCGCAGCCCGCCACCTAGATAGGGTCCGCCGTGCTGGAGGAGAGGACACCGGAGCCACTGCCCGCAGCCCGCCACCTAGATAGGGTCCGCCGTGCTGGAGGAGAGGACACCGGAGCCGCTGCCCACAGCCCGCCACCTAGATAGGGTCCGCTGTGCTGGAGGAGAGAACACTGGGGCCGCTGCCCACAGCCCGCCACCTAGATAGGGTCCGCCGTGCTGGAGGAAAGGACACCGGAGCCACTGCCCGCAGCCCGCCACCTAGATAGAGTCCGCTGTGCTGGAGGAGAGGACACCAGAGCCGCTGCCCCCAGCCCACCACCTAGATAGGGTCCGCTGTGCTGGAGGAGAGGACACCAGAGCTGCTGCCCCCAGCCCACCACCTAGATAGGGTCTGCTGTGCTGGAGGAGAGAACACCGGGGCCGCTGCTCGCAGCCGGACACCACCTAGATAGGGTCCGCTGTGCTGGAGGAGAGAACACTGGGGCCGCTGCCCACAGCCCGCCACCTAGATAGGGTCCGCCGTGCTGGAGGAGAGGACACCGGAGCCATTGCCCGCAGCCCGCCACCTAGATAGGGTCCGCCGTGCTGGAGGAGAGGACACCGGAGCCACTGCCCACAGCCCGCCACCTAGATAGGGTCCGCCGTGCTGGAGGAGAGGACACCGGAGCCGCTGCCCACAGCCCGCCACCTAGATAGGGTCCGCTGTGCTGGAGGAGAGAACACTGGGGCCGCTGCCCACAGCCCGCCACCTAGATAGGGTCCGCCGTGCTGGAGGAGAGGACACCGGAGCCACTGCCCGCAGCCCGCCACATAGATAGGGTCCGCCGTGCTGGAGGAGAGGACACCGGAGCCACTGCCCGCAGCCCGCCACCTAGATAGGGTCCGCCGTGCTGGAGGAGAGGACACCAGAGCCGCTGCCCACAGCCCGCCACCTAGATAGGGTCCGCTGTGCTGGAGGAGAGGACACCAGAGCTGCTGCCCCCAGCCCACCACCTAGATAGGGTCCGCTGTGCTGGAGGAGACGACACCAGAGCCGCTGCCCCCAGCCCACCACCTAGATAGGGTCCGCTGTGCTGGAGGAGAGGACACCGGAGCCGCTGCCCCCAGCCCACCACCTAGATAGGGTCCGCTGTGCTGGAGGAGAGAACCCTGGGGCCGCTGCTCGGAGCCCGCCACCTACATAGGGTCTGCTGTGCTGGAGGAGAGAACACCGGAGCCGTTGCCCGCAGCCCACCACCTAGATAGGGTCCGCTGTGCTGGAGGAGAGGACACTGGGGCTGCTGCTTGCAGCCCGCAACCTAGATAGGATCTGCTGTGCTGGAGGAGGGAACACCGGGGCCGCTACTCAGAGCCCGCCACCTAGATAGGGTCCTGCCCATAGATTGATAAAATCCTTTATCCTTTATCCTTGCTGAACCAGCGGAAATTCGATCCATCTATGGCCGGCTTTAGCTGTGCATTTTTCCCTTTAAGAGTGTGTAGAGAGGGGGGTGTCCATTACCTTCACTCAAGTCTCAGATTACACTCAGCTGTATGCTGTGCAGTGTGTGACATCACCCCTTGCCTTCTGACGATCAGAAATGCTATGTAAACTGTACACTTTGAATGGCTGTAGAGGAGAGATGACTGCAGATGAACAGGTACAACTTATGTAGGGGGATTTGTTTTCATATCTTTGTATCACTTCACTGGGTAAATGGAAGGGTTTACAACCATTTTAAAGCCCAATCCAGCCAAAATGTTTGTCTATGGTGTTAAAGAGTGGGGGGGGGAAGAGTTAAGAGGGGCCTCTGTTAGGTTTTCCTAACTGTCTGTGTCCCCACCAGAGAGATTTATTCTCACTTCCTCTCAGGACATGCGATGATGAAAAATCTCTCCCATGGGGATAAAGACATGTTTTTCATAGAGTGGGGGAAGGTTAGGTTGCCATGCAGTAAAGCCGCTCCATTAGGGGCGCCCCCCCCCCCTATTCAATGCTCCTGGCCCCTAATCTACATGCGGGCGTCGGACGCATGGATGCCAATGGGGTTTTTTTTTTTTTTTTTTTTTAAAGCAATTGATTCGAGACTGAGGCTCTAATTGGCTTTAAAAAAAGGGTGGGCTCCGGGCGTCCTAAACCCACCCAGTTGTGTGACAACAATGAATTAATATTCGCTATTGTTTTCCTGCTTCTCCTCTTAAGACCCGAATGGCCGAGAAGAGAAGTGACCCGTATTGGAGGAGGAGACGCAGGGGAAGCTCCCCGTGACCTACACGGGGTAGTTGCGGGGCTGGTGGGTGGACGGGCAAGCTACTGGGAGGGGGGTTTGACTGCCGGACCCACGGACCAACGGACCAAAGGGGGGTGGCCTGTGGTTTGTTTAAAGCCCACCCCAAAAAAATGAAGCGCCAGCGGCCACTGTTGCCATGCCCTTCAAAATTATTTTACACTGCATGTCCCGGTGACAACCACTGGCAGCATTTTGTTATACAGGTGTCACAGGGACAGGAAGTGTCCTGAAATCACCCGAGATAATGGAAGTACGCAGTTTTCCCCCATGCGCAGAGCGCCGTTATATAATCCGCATGCCAGTAAAACATAAACCATGAAAACAATCCCCTCCACAACAAAGACTTCCACCAGATTGTCTCCAAGATGTGATAAAAGCCCTTTCACCTTAAACGTTTCATCTTTAATTTGCGCCCCCCCCCCCTCCCCCATTTACAGTCGTCTTACAGCGCGGATCGTGCATGCTTTGATGTCTGAGAAGATTACAGCCATTACCGCTCCGGTTCTTAAATTACAATTCCGTCTCCTGTCAGCAAAGATCGCGGTGCGCCGACTGCGCTCGTTAAAGGGGAACGCACGCGTTTCTTCATTAGGAAAACGTGTGAATCGTGATTTTTTTTTCCTTGTTAAATTTGTTTATTGATTTTGAAAATATAAACATTGGTACAATTAACAAAGGATTGATTACATTAAATGGTAGCATTAGTTGAATTTACATATCAGATCTTAGTATTTCTTGTAGTTACAAGCATTTAAAGATTTAAAGAGGGACGGTACCTGCAAGAAAAAATGTTAACAGCCAGTAGCTACAAATACTGCAGCTGCTGACTTTTAATAAATGGACACTTACCTGTCTCCCAGTTCCAGCGATGTCGGCAGCAGAGGCCGATCAATCGCTCGTCTCTCTGCTGCTGCCGGCGCCATTCTCGATGAGGGAATCAGGAAGTGTCGCCTTTGCGGCTTCACTTCCCGGTTCCCTACTGCGCATGCATGAGTCGCGCGGCGCAATGAGAATCTTCTGCACTGTCTGCCGGGACCCGTGTGTGTCCCGGCAGACAGCGCGCCGGGACAGGAAGTGACGTAAACTCCCGTGGGAGTTTATGCCCGGAAGTGGGTGCAAATACTTGTCTTAGACAGGTATCTGTACCCCCCTCCCCCCTGAAAGGTGCCAAATGTGACACCGGAGGGGGGGAGGGTTTCCGAAAAGCGGAAGTTCCACTTTAGGGTGGAATCCCGCTTTAAGTAGGCTATATGTTTTTAGAAAGACTTATGCGGCGTACACACGGTCGGAATTTCCGATGGAAACAGTCCGATGGGAGCTTTTTGTCGGATTTTCCGACCGTGTGTACGCCCATCGGTCTTTTTTTGTCGGAATTTCCGACGGACTTTGAATTGAGAACCTGTTCTCAATTTTTCCGATGGAAAACCTTTCTATCTGTTTTTCCGATCGTGTGTATGCAATTCCGACACTCAAAATTCCGACGCATGCTCGGAAACAATTGGACGCATGCTCGGAAGCATTAAACTTCCCTTTTATAGTGCTGTCGAACGTGTTTTATGCCGCTGTGTTATTGACCGTCGGAATTTGGTGTGATCGTGTGTAGGCAACACAGCTTGAGCAGAATTCCGTCGGAATTCCGTTAAAAAAACCATCAGAGTTTTTTCCGACGAGAATTCCGATCGTGTGTACGCGGCATAAGGCGTTACAATCAATTTTAACAAGTATATATTCAAGAGCCACAAAAAAATTAAAAGTTGTTAAACTTTTAGTGTAATATGTAATAAAGAAATCATATTAATAACTACGAGATTCAGTTACTTATAATAGGACATTAGAGCTTACTAACTATTATTGTATTATAATTGAACATTATTAAAGTGAATGTTTTGCTACCATTTTGTTATGTAAAAATAAATAGGAGGAGAAGACAGGATAGAATAAGGAGAGAAGAAAAGACTAAAAGGGAAGTAAAGATAAGAAGAGGGGGAAAAAAAAGTCTGGATTAGTAGAGGTTTCCGGGGTGAATAGTGATTTTTTTATTTCTTTTTTGACAACCTCGGGTAATGAAATTGACATGATATTCAAATATACAATCTCATATACCATCAGTAGAGCGATCTGTGCCGTGTCTGGGGGGGTTGAGCGCTCTGAAAACACGTGGAGGTCTTTTCCTGCTAACATTTTCACTGTGTTTCCCTAGACACAGAAATGTCACATCCCATTTATATACAAGACCCCTTTCACACTGAAGCGCCACTAAAACAGTGATAAAGCGCCAGTCGTTTTTGTGGCACTTTTCGGGTGCTAGCGGGGCTTTTTTTTTTTTTTTAAAGTCATGTGACCTAAAACCGAATAGCGCCGCTAAAACGACGGTAAACCAGCGCTAAATATATCGCTGCTTTACCGCTGATGCCCCCACCGCCCCAGTGTGAAAGGGGCCTTAGAGACAGCTCTGCCCGGCAGACAGGAGTTCTGGCCTAGGAGTCAGGAGGGAGCCAGTGCAGCACAAAGCTGCAAGCACAGGAGGTGCTGAGCGTCAGGTCTGGGGAAGACAGACCAAGGCCTAAGGTCTGAGCAGGAGTGCTGCGTTTTAGCCAGGCAGGCTGAATACTGGTTCTGAAGCAGGACTGTAATGCTGAATACCCCTGCGAGAGAATCTGATGTTTATTTTTGAACTTTGTTTCTTTTGAATAAAAATGGGCTGCCATGCCCTTGAAAAATGCAGTCAGGACTGACAGGATTTCTTCAACTCCGATGCATCACTAGAGCTTAATCACCCCGAAACAACATCACAATATATATATATATATATGTATATTATAATATAATATAACACAAACCAATATACACAATTCTTCACCCACAGTTGATCCAGAGGAAGGCGAAAAACCCCAGCAAAGTAGGATCTAATTTGCTTATGATCCAAATATTCCTTTCTGATCCCTCGAGAGGCAATCAGATTTTCCCTGGATCAACTTTACCTAAAAATGTCAGTACCCCGTTATATTCTGTACATTTAGGAAATAATACAGGCCTTTTTTTAAAAACAATCTACTGAGTTGGCCAGAACCACCTCTGGAGGGAGTCTATTCCACATTTTCACAGCTCTTGTTGTGAAGAGACCTTTCCGTACTTGGAGATGAACGTGTCCTGTACAGAGCCCTGACCTCAACCCTACTGAACACCTTTGAAATGAATTGGAACACCAATTACAAGTCACATCTTCTGGATATAAACCCAGCACCATAAAGACATGGTTTGGCCAGTTTGATGTGGAGGAACTGGAATGTCCTGCACAGAGCCATGACCTCAACCCTACTGGACACCTTTTGAATAAATTGGAACGCAAATTACAAGCCAGCCCTATAAAGACATGGTTGGACCATGTCATGGTGTGGAGGAACTCGAGTATCCTGCACAGAGCCCCCATCTGAATCCCACTGAAAACCTTTGGAATGAATTGGAGCTCCAATTACAAGCCAGCTCCATAAAAGACATGGTTGGACCATGTCATGGTGTGGAGGAACTGGAGTGTCCTGCACAGAGCCCTGAGCTTAGGCCTACTGAACACCCTTTGGTTGAAATGGAATATCAATTGTGATCCAGGTCTTCTCATCCAATATCAATATCTGACCTAACAATGGGCACAAATTTGCCACAGACACCCTCCAACATCTTGTGTCCTTCCCCAAAGTGTGGAGGCGGTTAAGGATGCAAAAGGACAACTCCATATTAAGGGCCATGGGATGTGAGGGCAACTCCATATTAATAACCATGGGAGGTGGGGGTAATTCCATATTAATGACCATGGGAGATGGGAACAGTTTCATAGTCATAGTCATGGGAGGTGAGGTCAGCTCCATAATAATGGCCATGGAAGGTGGGGGAAGCCCCATATTCATGGCCATGGGAGGTGGGGACCGCTCCATATTAATGGCCATAGGAGGTGCGGGAAGCCCCATATTCATGGCCATGGGAGGTGGGGGCAGCTCCATATTAATGACAATGGGAGGTGGGGTTGGCTCCATATTAATGGCCATAGGAGGTGGGGGCAGCTCCATGTTAATGACAATGGGAGGTGGGGGTAGCTCCTTATTCATGGCCATGACAGGTGGGGCAAATCCATAATAATGGCCATGGGAGTTGGGGGAAGCCCCATATTCATGGCCATGAGAGGTGGGGACCACTCCATATTAATGGCCATAGGAGGTGGGGGAAGCCCCATATTCATGGCCATGGGAGGTGGGGGCAGCTCCATATTAATGACAATGGGAGGTGGGGTTAGCTCCATATTCATGACCATGGGAGGTAGGCAGCGCCATTTAATGACAATGGGAGGTTGGGGCAGCTCCATATTAATGACAATGGGAGGTTGGGGCAGCTCCATATTCATGGCAATGACAGGTGGGGCAAATCCATATTAATGACCATGGGAGGTGGGGGGCAACTTCATATTCAATGACAATGGGAGGTGGGGGCAACACCATATTTATGGCCATGGGAGGTGGGGGAAGCTCATAACAATGGCCATGGAAGGTGGGGCAACTCCATATTAATGGCCATAGGAGGTGGGGGCAGCTCCATATTAATGACAATGGGAGGTGGGGTTAGCTCCATATTCATGACCATGGCATGTAGGCAGCGCCATTTAATGACAATGGGAGGTCGGGGCAGCTCCATATTCATGGCAATGACAGGTGGGGCAAATCCATATTAATGACCATGGGAGGTGGGGGGCAACTTCTTATTCAATGACAATGGGAGGTGGGGGCAACACCATATTTATGGCCATGGGAGGTGGGGGAAGCTCATAATAATGGCCATGGGAGGTGGGGCAACTCCATATTAATGACCATAGGAGGTGGGGGCAGCTCCATATTAATGGCCATAGGAGGTGGGGGCAGCTCCATATTAATGACCATGGGAGGTGGGGGCAACTCCATATTTATGGCCACGGGAGGTGGGGGAAGCTCCATAATAATGGCCATGGGAGGTGGGGGCAACTCCATATTAATGACCATGGGAGGTGGAGGCAGCTTGATAGTAATGGCCATGGGAGGTGGGGGAAACTCCATATTAATGACAATGGGTGGTGAGCGCAGCTCCATATCAACGGCCATGGTTTTGCAATTAACTGTTCAACAAGTTCATATAGATGTGGTGATCATGTTACCATAGAGTGTATTTTCCTGTAGACCCTGGGGCTCGGAGCTGGTAGCCCATTTATATATGTATCCCAGCTGTGCATTTAGCTCTTTGGCAATTTCTCATGTCTATAGGGGAAGCGCCAAGAATGGTTTGCGTCCCTCTAACAGATTGTGTTTTCACAACTGAGACACTCAATTAGGAAGGCAGACAATACAAGCTCTTACCTTCACCGGCAGCTGAAAACAGCTCAATCTGGGTCTTGGAAATCAATATCTGCAACAAGCTGACGTCTTTCCGCGTTTCCGCTTGGTTTGGCGACTTCAAAACTGAAGACGAGAAGTGCGCACTTCTTAAAAATAGGCCAGGCCCTGGGTGTTTTCACTGACTGGCAGAACATCGAGGAGGGGTGACCCTATCGCAATTATACACGCAGCAAATCTGTGATAAAATGTCATTTACTGCAGGCAAATATAACATGACGCATCCCAACCGTGAAAATAATTCTTTCCAGCAAAGTAACCCCGGACACGCTCCGCTCCGAATCCACCGAAAGTTCAGTTGTGTAAAACTGCCGCTTACAACGATCGTGAAAGGGTCTGTCAAACTTTGCACTCCTCTACAGAACGTGAATATCGGTTATCGTATTATTACTTGGGGCTCCTTTACATTTGCTTAGACTTGAACACACATTAAAGCACCTACCGCTTCAACATGCTTTTTTGTATGGGTTTTTGAGGCTTTGTGATGCTTTTTTGAAGCTTTAATGAAGTTGGCAAGTGCCCTGTGTGTGCTGATGTTCTGTTTTAAAGGGTCCAGTAGAATCCCAGCTCATTTGTAACCCTGTTCAGCAAATCCCCAGCTCATTCGTACATTTGTTCAGCAGATCCCCAGCTCATTCGTACATTTGTTCAGCAGATCCCCAGCTTATTAGTACCCTTGTTCTGCAGATCCCCTGCTCTGCTCATTAGTACCCTCACTCGGGAGATCCCCCGCTTCCTAGTACCCTCGCTCAGCAGATCCCCAGGTTCTTAGTACCCTCGCTCTGGAGATCCCCAGCTTCCTAGTACCCTCGCTCAGTAAATCCCCAGGTTCTTAGTACCCTCTCTCGGGAGATCCCCAGCTTCCTAGTACCCTCGCTCAGCAGATCCCCAGGTTCTTAGTACCCTCGCTCTGGAGATCCCCAGCTTCCTAGTACCCTTGCTCAGCAGATCCCCAGGTTCTTAGTACCCTCGCTCGGGAGATCCCCAGCTTCCTAGTACCCTTGCTCAGCAGATCCCCAGGTTCTTAGTACCCTCGCTCTGGAGATCCCCAGCTTCCTAGTACCCTCAATCAGCAAATCCCCAGGTTCTTAGTACCCTCGCTCGGGAGATCCCCAGCTTCCTAGTACCCTCGCTCAGCAGATCCCCAGGTTCTTAATACCCTCGCTCGGGAGATCCCCAGCTTCCTAGTACCCTCGCTCAGCAGATCCCCAGGTTCTTAGTACCCTCGCTCTGGAGATCCCCAGCTTCCTAGTACCCTCGCTCAGCAGATCCCCAGGTTCTTAGTACCCTCGCTCGGGAGATCCCCAGCTTCCTAGTACCCTCACTCAGCAGATCCCCAGGTTCTTAGTACCCTCGCTCAGGAGATCCCCAGGTTCTTAGTACCCTCACTCGGGAGATCCCCAGGTTCTTAGTACCCTCACTCAGGAGATCCCCAGGTTCTTAGTACCCTCACTCGGGAGATCCCTAGCTTCTTAGTACCCTCACTCGGGAGATCCCTAGCTTCCTAGTACCCTCGCTCAGCAGATCCCGAGGTTCCTAGTACCCTCGCTCGGGAGATCCCCAGCTTCCTAGTACCCTCGCTCAGCAGATCCCCAGGTTCTTAGTACCCTCACTCAGCAGATCCCCAGATTATTAGTACCTTTGTTCAGCAGATCCCCAGATTATTAGTACCTTTGTTCAGCAGATCCCCAGATTATTAGTACCTTTGTTCAGCAAATCCCCTGCTCAGTAGTAACCCTCAGCTCTGCTCATTACCCACTCAGTAGTAACCCCCAGCTCTGCATGCTCTGTTCGGGGGGCAGTTTGGTTGGGATTTTGGGTGTAGCATTGCATCCTTCACTGCATGGGTGGAGTGTGTGCCATATGGGGGTGAGGAGCTGCATCTCAAAGGGGGGGGGGGGGGTGTCAGGGTGTGTCTTCCCCTGTATGGACAGGAATCCTTGCACCGGATCTGGGTGGCTGCCTGCCTGAACCCAGAAGAGACAGGCGGGGTCCCAATGACACCAGAGAAGAAGTTGTTGGACCCAGGCTATGGTACTTGCGTGGGTCACAGCAGGACATTGCTGGATTTGCTGAACTGCTGAATGTGTGAATCAAGGTAAAGTGGAGATGGTGGGGCATGGTGTGGAAACCTCCACTTTAGCCCCTTGAATTTAGAAACACTCCTGCTTTTTGGTGCTACTTAGTGGCAGACGCTCAGATAACCCCACAACACGGCCGCGTCTTTCCTACCAGCTGTTGAGATTTTTGGACAGAAGACGATGTTCCTTGATGGCCCGATGTGAGCCTGGAGTCACGGAACTAGACACCGCGAGCTACACCCGTCAATCACCCCTTTTCCCAGCCCAGCTTTCATTATACATAAATGTCACCCGACCGTGACACCAGACTCTGAGAGACAAAATGCCACGCTGCTCGGGTCTTACCGGCTCAGAGCTGGGAAGAATAATTACCGGAGGTCATTAAATACCAGCAGAAGCCAGTGAAGGGGGCTTGAAAATCTGCTGTGCGTGCTTTGGGGAAATAATATCCTCTGCTTATAATTACTTCTTACCTTCAATAAAACATGCCATCTCAGAAGAATCGTACTCTTCTGATTACATTGTGTTATTAATATAGTAACGCAGCTTGGAGTACTCTGATCAATTATACACCACCATAAAACAGCGCCCCCGGGAGGATGTAAAGAAAATGGGGCTGCACAGAGCAGTAAGGTCTATACTAAGGATTTCGGGAAGGAGGGGGGGGGGGGGTTGCAACCAGTGTTGGTCATCTTACTTTAAAAAAGTAATTAGTTAAGTTACAAATTACTTCTCCCAAAAAGTAATGGCGTTAGTAACTCAGTTACTACATTGGAAAAGTAATTAGTTACGCAGCAAAGTAACTGACTTTTTTTTTTAATATTCTATACGTGTAACTAAGGGGCGGGTCTAGTATTACTGTAACCAAGGGGCGCATTTATTATTATTGTATATCGTGTAACCAAGGGGCGGGTCTATTATTACTCTAACCAAGGGGCAGATCTGTTATAACGTGTAAGCAAGGGGCGGGTCTATTATTATTATATCGTGTAAGGGGCGGATTTCTACAGAAGAGGGCGAATGTTAAATTAATGGGCAGAGCTCGATATATAACAATAATAATAAATGCGCCCCTTGGTTACAGTAATACTAGACCCGCCCCTTACTTACACGATAGACGCCCCTTGCAGAGTAACACGAGCATGGGGAGCGTGCGGCATCGCCTCGTACAATTACATGTTAACTGCGCCTGCGCGGTGTAGAGTTCACAGAGCTGTTTAGGTTCGGCAATTTTCGGAAGCTCCGTAGTCCTTCGTACTGCGCAAGCGCTGCGCCTGCGCAGTACAGGCGGTCCTTGTCCAGCGGGGGAACTTTTTCGTCAGGACACCGGAATTACACTACTGCCATCTAGTGGCGGTAGATGTAATTGGGGTAACTAAGCCAAAGTAATGGGAACTGAGTTACCATGAGGGGAAAAGTAATCAGTTAGATTACTCGTTACCCTCTAAAGTAACTGCGTTATGTAACTATAAATAAATATATAAATAAAATAAATAAATATAAATAAATAATAAATAATAATAAATAATAAATAAAGTTTATTTTAACTCAGTTACTTACATCACTGGTTGCAACCATGTAGCAAACTGTATATATAATTAATGTTATTATCCCCCAAAAAATAATGTCTAGGAAGCTTACCAGCAGAACAATAAAGATATATTTCTATTTGCACATAAAAGCTCATCCTGGAAGGGTGTAGATATAAGCAAGCAGCATGAATATCATACAGGTCACTCTTTATGGAAGGAAAAGTACCTTTAAGCTGCAGTTTGTCTCTGAGCGGTGGTCAGCTCTCCAGTAGGCCATTCTTGCATCACATTCACACCTGTGCGGGAAAAAAAAAAAAAAAAAAAAAAACAAGACGATGAATATACGAGAAAACGGAGAATAAATTCAAACAATGAAATGTAACTGATTTAATTAAAATTGCATTGTCACTTGTTCAAAAATATTTCTCCGATTGAGGTCTGGCGCCGCCCTTGTGTCCCCTCCAGGCACAAGGTGGCCTGTTACACAACCAAGCTTAGTCTGTGAAAGCCATGTCTAGCGCTAAAACACCTGAAAACTGCCTCAGTGTGAGAGGGGGGTCTCTTACACCCCTTTCACACTGAGGGGCTTTACAAGCGCTATAGCACTTGTAAAGTGCCTCTCCTTTCACTCCAATGTGAAAGTCTGAGTGCTTTCACACTGGAGAGGTGCGCTGGCAGGATGCTTAAAAAACTCCTGCAAGCAGCATCTTTGAGGCGCTGTAGGAGTGGCGTATACACATTGAAATCAATGGGCAGCGCCGCGGAAGCACCGGGAAAGCACAGATGCAGGCGCTTTTACCCTTTTTCAGTCATTAGTGGGGGTTAAAAGCGCCCCACTAGCGGCCGAAAAGCGCCTCTAAAAAGACAGTAAAGCGCCGGTAAAACTAGGATGATAGGAGGAATCTTCAAACACTGGAAAGGTTCAACTGCTACAACGTTATACAGGATGAAAAAAAAAAAAAAAGATACAAAGCAACACAAGAACTGTTACTTTCTACGCAACAAAGTATTCTTGTACGATTGTTATTCGTCTCCTGAGAGAGTCTGGAGTCAAATCCAGAGAATGCAGAACCCTGGAATGCTACAAAGAAAGGAAACTGGAAGCCTCATTCACACTGGCGAAGATATACTGTTTTTTTTTTTTTTTCAATGGAATTTTTTATGGATCTTCACTATTAGTGCCCGTCTCTTCTATTTATACGAGGATACCCCGAGGGCTTGAAACGCCATGAAAAATCATCCAGGAACTGGTAGTTATGTTCATTATTGTTCATCCTTAATAGGAACATAAGTTCGGGACACCCTAAAAGTCGGATCTAACAAGGAGGAAGACGGCTCCAGATAAAGAGCCCCACTTTATGCGGTTTACCCCTGCAGGGGTATGGAAATCTGGTGATTGGGGAACTGAAGGGGAGCACGAACGTCACCTCATGCTGTTTGCACAAGTCACTTTGGATTGGTTTATGAGCAATTAGCACTATAGCTTGAACTTACATACCTGTATTATAGTTAAAGGTTTTCACAAGAGACTTTTAATTCTTATTATTTTTTTCTCTTTTGATGAACTCACATAACCGCAGGAGATATATTAGGCCTTTCCATAAAGCTAAGAAGGCCGAGGGGTCCTGGGGAGGTTCCCTAAAACCACAAGGTATCTCCTGGGCAGGGGCGGGCCGACCCCTTTCAGGACACGGGGTACATGAGTTACAGCAGCATTTTTTTTTTTTTTTAAGCACCTGATTAGAGCCAGAGGCTTCAAAATAGGGTGGGCTCGGAACACAGAGCATTGCGTCTGGAGCCCACCCAGTTGTGTTGCAACACTGATCCTCCTCCCAGCCAATCAGAAAGCTAAAAAACTAATTCTACAACACCATGGACTCCGCCCACCATCCTTGGACAGACCATCCCTCTAAGCTTAAAAGCCAAAAGTCTCGGAGTCACTTTCGATTCAGAAATGTCAATGGATGCACAAATAGGATCAGTAGTCAGCGGATCCTATCACCTTCTACGCCTGCTACGTAGACTCATCCCCTTCATTCCAGAAAAGGACAAAGCCGTAGTGGTAGGAACAATCATCAACTCTCGACTCGACTCCGCAAACTCCCTCTACATAGGACTACCTAAATTCCAGATCACACGCCTACAAGTCGTTCAAAACATGGCAGCAAGACTAGTCACAGGAAAAAAACCATGGGAATCCATCTCCCCATCCATGAGGACCCTCCATTGGCTAACCGTAAAGGATAGGATCACATTCAAGACCCTCTGCCTCACCCACAAATGCACACAAGGAGAGGCTCCTCTATACTTATGCGAAAAAATACAACACTACACCCCCAATCGCAACCTCCGATCTAAACGACCAAAATCTTCTCCTCGTCCCCAAGTCCCGGTACAAATCAAGGGGAGAAAACGAAGATTTGCAGTCCAAGGACCACGGCTATGGAACGCTCTACCTACCAACATCCGCTTAGAAAAAGATCATCGGATCTTCAGGAAAAAACTTAAGACCCACCTCTTCTAAGAAGGAATCAACCCAGTTCGGATCAAGCGCCTCGAGGCGATTTAGTTCGCAGTTGCAGCGCTATACAAATCATTCATTCATTCATTCATTCAAAGCGCATCTGATAGCGTCACTCGATTGACTGACTGAAGGGGCAGACGATCCTATTGGATGCCTAGGAGGAGGGGAGGAGACACACGGCAGAAGCAAGGAGGAGAAGAGCCCCCTTGCCTGGATGCCTGGTCCCCACCGGTGCCTAGATACCGATCCCCGCCGCTGCTTGGTGCCCCAATCCCTGCCGCTCCTCGGATGCCCGATCACCGCCGCTGCTCCGCAAATGCCCGATTCCTGCCGCTTATATGGGGTAAGTGCCGGTGGACCGGCAGACAGCTACTGCCTCTGGGCTCACCAATATCCATGCAAGGGTGACATTTACAGCCTATACAGATCTAAAAAGACAGATCAGAAAGCAGGCGGAAGGTAGGGAAAAAGGTGGTGGAAAGAGAGACTGCGCACCTGACAAGTAGAAAGCCAGGTAAAGGATAAGGAAATCTAGAGAAGAAGGGGGGCCTGTGAGTTAGAAACCAAGAGAGGGGGAGAGGACAGATGATTTCTTCCAGGCTTGGGCAATTGTTCTTTTGGCTGACAAAAATAGATAGGAGGAAAGCTTTTGCTGATAGGCGAACAACAGGCCTGGAATTTAGCAATATACTGTAGTAGGGCAAATTTGCCTTCTTTTTGTATGGGGAGGTGGAATAAAGTGAATAGGAGGCCAAAAACAAGGGACCAGAGACAAATTAGTCCAGGGAACGTCCATCATGTCTGAACGATGACAATGGCCACAGCCCCGGAAACAGCGGTAGTCACTGTAGGATGGATTGGCATGGGCAATGACGGGCAGGAACCCAATACCAACAGAGAAGCACCTTATATGCCGCCTCCAAGGTGGCTGTATTAAATGTATTGAAAGTCTATCTCAGTTGTCATGTTCGCACTGAGCTATAGACATGTGCACAACAAAAAAATGTGTTTATTTTCGTTTCGTTTCCGTTGATTCGTAGCGATTCGTAAATTCGTAAGAGTTATTTTTTCGTTGATTCGTATTTCTGTTAGTTTAATTTTTGTTTATTCGTTTATTCGAAATTCGGACGCATTGTATTTATTCGTACATTCGTAACATTCGTAGATTCGTAATCGGAGCATAATTCATAATTTTATGTAATGTGTATGCTATTATTACATTTTAAGAGACACGGAAAATTAGGAATCGAAAAAAAAAGTTACGAATTTACGAATTTTTTCGTTCAATCCATTCGAAGCACGTTAAGCAACGCCATTGTAAGAGACACGGAAAATTACGAATCGAAAAAAAAAAAGTTACGAATTTACTAATTTTTTCGTTCAATCCATTCGAAGCACGTTAAGCAGCGCCATTGTAAGAGACACGGAAAATTACGAATCGAAAAAAAAAAAAGTTACGAATTTACAAATTTTTTCGTTCAATCCATTCGAAGCACGTTAAGCAACGCCATTGTAAGAGACACGGAAAATTACGAATGGGAAAAAAAAAGTTACGAATGTACGAATTTTTTCGTTCAATCCATTCGAAGCACGTTAAGCAGCGCCATTGTAAGAGACACGGAAAATTACGAATCGAAAAAAAAAAAAAGTTACGAATTTACGAATTTTTTCGTTCAATCCATTTCGAAGCACGTTAAGCAACGCCATTGTAAGAGACACGGAAAATTACGAATCGAAAAAAAAAAAGTTACAAATTTACGAATTTTTTCGTTCAATCCATCCGAAGCACGTTAAGCAGCGCCATTGTAAGGGACACAGAAAATTACCAATTCAACAAAAAAAAAAGTTACGAATGTACGAATTTTTTCGTTCGTTTTGATTTTCGTTGTTCCTGTTTTCGTTTTTCGGATTTTCTTCTTTCGTACATTCGTTATTTCTAATTATTTTTTTTTCGGATTTGCGTTGTTTTCGGATTCGTTCGATTCGTTAACATTTTTAGCGAATCGTTCGTTCATTCGTACGAAAACGAATGAACCAAAAAAAAAACGAAAAACGAAAAAAAACTAAACGAATTGCACATGTCTACTGAGCTACATCGGTGAGAGGGGTTGAGAAAGCCCCCGTACACACGGTCGGAAATTCCGACCACAAAATCCGTCCGTTTTTTTCCGACGGATTTTGTCCGAAACTGGTGTTGCATACACACGGTCGGACTTTGTCCGTCAGAATTCTCTACACACGAGCAGAAAAAGTCATATCGGATTTTGTTGTCAGAAAATTTGAGATCCTGCTCTCAAATTTTTTTATGTTGTAAATTCTGACGGAAAAAGCCCGCTAGAGCCCACACACGATTGGATTTTCTGACAACATAATCCGATCGGACTTTTTCCATTGGAATATCCGACCATGTGTACGGGGCAGAAGAATGATTATTCGGAGAGCTGAAATGAGGCCCGGGATCCCAGAGAGTGCTGGCAGGGGTGTTCCAATGTCGTTTTTTTAGAATGGGTACGTAGAAGTCCTGTGCAGCGAGGCGAGCCAATGCTGAAGTTGGAAGTAGTGGAAGAATTCCGACCTCAGGAACGTCACGGGACTCCCGAAGCGAGACCCACGAGCAGGGCTGGTGCAAGGATTTTTGACACCCTAGGCGAAACCTCATTTTGCTGACCCCATTGGCTCCGCCCCTGACTCCACCCATTTGCCCTGCCCATGTGACAGGAGGCGGCGCTATACCAGAAGCATCGGCTCTGCTTCCTCTAGTGCTGGCTCCAGTGCTGCGCCTCTAATTATACTACCAGTCAGACGAAGCAGCTGCCTGAGACTGAGTTAGTTACAAGCTGCAGCCTGCAGAGCATACAGATCTGGAGGGAAACCAGCAGCCGGGCGCCCCTAGGTAGCAGTGCGCCCTAGGCGGCTGCCTAGTTTGCCTAGTGGTAGCACCGGCCCTGCCCACGAGGGGAACGATCTGGCAGTTAGAAAGTGTGAACCCGTTAGCAAACCCACCTGGAGAACGTCTGTGGTTGGTCTGCTTGCTTCTTTCCTTTTAAGGTTGCTCGCTTTTTAACCTTTATTCCATCTCAGTGTTGCAGATCTCCTGCACGCTCTTTTGCGGCTGCTTTCTGTCTTCATGCACTCCAGGCGATGGCTGCATGGGGTTTCTCAGGGAGGGTTCCCTGATGGTGAAAACAGTGGACCATGTCTGTGTAATGTGCGTGGCAACAGCTGTGTGTAGTCACCAATTCCAAAGCCTGTGTGACAAGATGATAATGGAGAAAGACGATTGGGAGGTAATGATGGAGCTTTGTCCCCCCTGTAACAGGAAGTGCCTGAACAAGTATTTGCATGGCAGGAGCATATTTTAATGGAAGCTGCAGATTTAAAGTGACGTTTTAGATGCCATTAGACAGAGGGTTAAAATTACTGTCAAGTTTTTATTTCTAAATGAAATCAGGAAAAAAGGGCGCCAGAGCGTCTTAGGAGCCCCTGCACTATTATCTCTAAGCACACGTCTATCATAAGTAACATAGAAGACTCCCCAGGAGGTTTTAGTTGAGAGTCCTATAGAAAGCCCCGTCATTTTTTATTGAGACGTGATGAAGGACTGTTGGCTGACGAAACGCGTTGGTTACTTTCTGATTCTCCTCTTCTCCCTCCCTCCGGCAGCACTGCAGGAGGATTGGTTCTGGCACATGAGCCCCTTCCATCTGCTGTCTGGGCTCCCCCTGTGTGCCACTTTCCCCCACAGTGCTGCCGACTTCCCTCCTCTCCCTCCGGAAGCTGCTAATGGGCACACAGGGGGATGTCGTTTACTGGCCCCTTCCTTTCCTGAATGAACACGGTGAGCAATCGTTACCAATCACTTCTGTGTCCATTCATCCCTGAAGCATAGTAAACGGTGCTTACTATGCTTCTGTTTGTGAATAAGCAGGAAGCCTCAGAGTGAGTCCTATTCATTCAACTGTGCAGCTGAGACTGTAGAGAAAGGGACTGATAAATCTATCTCCTCAGTCACCTTCAGCTGGAGGGGGGGGGGGCTGTCAGGCAGGCTGTATGGGGCCCTGTCAGGTAGGCTGTATGGGGCCCTGTCTGGTAGGCTGTGTGGGGCCCTGTCGTTAAGGCTGTGTGGGGCCCTGTCGGCTAGGCTGTGTGGGGCCCTGTCAGGTAGGCTGTGTGGGGCCCTGTCAGGTAGGCTGTGTGGGGCCCTGTCAGGTAGGCTGTGTGGGGCCCTGTCGGTAAGGCTGTGTGGGGCCCTGTCGGGTAGGCTGTGTGGGGCCCTGGTCGGGTAGGCTGTGTGGGGCCCTGTCGGTAAGGCTGTATGGGGCCCTGTCGGGTAGGCTGTGTGGGGCCCTGTCGGGTAGGCTGTGTGGGGCCCTGGTCGGGTAGGCTGTGTGGGGCCCCGTCGGGTAGGCTGTGTGGGGCCCTGGTCGGGTAGGCTGTGTGGGGCCCCGTCCGGTAGGCTGTGTGGGGCCCCGTCGGGTAGGCTGTGTGGGGCCCCGTCCGGTAGGCTGTGTGGGGCCCTGGCGGGTAGGCTGTGTGGGGCCCCGTCGGGTAGGCTGTGTGGGGGCCTGTCGGGTAGGCTGTGTGGGGCCCTGTCGGGTAGGCTGTGTGGGGCCCTGTCGGGTAGGCTGTGCAGGGCCTTGGTAGGCTGTGTGGGGCCCTGTCGGGTAGGCTGTGTGGGGCCCTGTCGGGTAGGCTGTGTGGGGCCCTGTCGGGTAGGCTGTGTGGGGTCCTGTCGGGTAGGCTGTGTGGGGCCCTGGTCAGTCAGGCTGTGTGAGGCCCTGTGGGTAGGCTGTGTGGGGTCCTGTCGGGTAGGCTGTGTGGGGCCCTGTCGGGTAGGCTGTGTGGGGCCCTGTCGGGTAGGCTGTGTGGGGCCCTGTCGGGTAGGCTGTGTGGGGCCCTGTCGGGTAGGCTGTGTGGGGCCCTGTCGGGTAGGCTGTGTGGGACCCTGTCGGGTAGGCTGTGTGGGGTCCTGTCGGGTAGGCTGTGTGGAGCCCTGTCGGCTAGGTTATGTGGGGCCCTTTGGGTAGGCTGTATGGGGCCCTGTCGGGTATGCTGTGTGGGGCCCTGTCGGGTAGGCTGTCTGGGGCCCTGTCGGGTATGCTGTGTAGGGCCCTGTCGGGTAGGCTGTATGGGGCCCTGTCGGGTATGCTGTGTGGGGCCCTGTAGGGTAGGCTGTGTGGGGCCCTGTCGGGTATGCTGTGTTGGGCCCTGTCGGGTAGGCTGTGTGGGGCCCTGTCGGGCAGGCTGTGTAGGGCCCTGTCAGGCAGGCTGTGTAGGGCCCTGTCAGGCAGGCTGTGTAGGGCCCTGTCGGGCAGGCTGTGTAGGGCCCTGTCGGGTAGGCTGTATGGGGCCCTGTCGGGTAGGCTGTGTGGGGCCCTGTCGGGTAGGCTGTGTGGGGCCCTGTCGGGTAGGCTGTGTGGGGCCCTGTCGGGTAGGCTGTGTGGGGCCCTGTGATTTCTAACAGCAGCCCTGATCACCCCAATAGGGACACGGATGGTAATAAAAAACCTGACAGAGGCTCTGACCCTCACCTGGTCTATTCAAAAGCAAAATAATACGTTTTAGCTGGAGTTGGGCTTTCAGGATAAAGATTAATTATTGCAGATTTTTGTATTTCACGAACCAATCAGAATGTTGTTTTTGCCAGCGATGGGGAAATGTTATATCCTTGGAAGGATCTGCGGATCAAACCCCCCCCCCCCCCCCAGGTCACTGATCATTGTATTGTTGTCCCCAGGCATTGTCCGCGCCTCCAGCGTCTTCCCCATCCTCAGCACCATCCTGCTGTTACTGGGCGGCCTGTGTGTTGGCGCCGGGCGGATTTATAATCGGAGGAATAACATCATCCTCAGCGCCGGGATACTCTTCGTGGCAGCCGGTAAGCATCCAATTTTACAAAAAAACAAACAGACATTTACTGACAATGAACTTCTCCCACCTGTCCAACACACGCAGGTGTGACTGAAAATACCGGATAATGTGCCTAGAGGGCGCCACTGCTGACTCCCCCTCTAATTGTTTCCTGGCTGTGTTTCTAATCTGATAAACTCAAAAAAATATCTCAAGCATGCGCAGAGTGAAAGCTGACAATCTGCTTCCTGTTAAAACAACAACAAAAAAACTAGAGTTATAATGAGGATAATGCCATTAAATAATAGGATAGTAATAATGAAGATTACAGGTTGGTGAAGAGGTATTATATGACACCAGTATCGGGTGATTTGGAATTAACAACCTTATCATGAATGAAATCCCAAAGATCAGGATACAAAAAAAATTAGACGGCAGGCTACCTAGTGCCGCCACCTAAGGCATGCTACAATGACATACAATCATTGGCTGAGGGCCAGTCGAACATTCCTTACAGGAGAAGTGTCGGGGTTCTGAAAAAAATAAAACATCTATACTCACCTCCTGCTGCCTCTATGACCCAGAACCGAGCGATGACTTGCCTGCTGATCTCTCAGTTCTCAAGTTCCGCTCTGAGCAATGACTAACAGTCTCTGCCCCTCCACAGCTCACTAAAGTGCTGGGCTGAGGAGGGGTTGATATGGCGATGTGTCTGTGATCTGCTGGGGCACTACAAGTACCAGCATGCCAGGAGATAGGGGCAGCAGCAGTGTGTTCAAATAGGCTGATTTCTAGATGAAAAGTGCTGGTGTGTGTATACTGTGTGTGTATATATATATATGCTTAATGTGTTTATGTGTGTGTATATGTATACTGTATATATACTGTGTGTGTCTGTGTGTATGTATACTGTGTGTGTGTATACTGTATAAATCATGTGTGCCCACTGCCACTCTAACAGAAGTTGATTTAACAATTCCGTTCCCGTGAAAAATCCACTTGTTGCCATTCGGTGGCAGCTGATTGGTGCACTGCAGAGCTCGGCCTCGGATCAGGCAGCAGGGCAGGGCTGGGTACACACCTGCGCAGTGACATCATGGAACACATCAAGCATGGCTTTTATTCACATGCCTCAATGCCCGATCTGTGGCCAACCACAGCAGTTCCCTATTCTGCTGGCTCTACGACTCACTTGCGCAGTCCAAAGCCTGCAACAAGTGGATTTTAAAGCCTTTTCCCCGCCAGCTGCCTACCACACCAAGCACTAAGGTGCAAAGGTGTGTGTGTAAGGGGACTCTGATAGAAGGTGGCACTCTGGGGGCCCTGCCGTAGGGTGCTACTCTGGGGGCTCTGACGTAGGGTGCCACTCTGGGGGCCCTGCCGTAGGGTGCCACTCTGGGGGCCCTGCCGTAGGGTGCCACTCTGGGGTCTCTGACGTAGGGTGCCACTCTTGGGGCCCTGCCGTAGGGGGCCACTCTGGGGGCTCTGCCGCAGGGTGCCACTCTGGGGGCCCTGCCGTAGGGTGCCACTCTGGGGGCCCTGACGTAGGGTGCCACTCTGGGGGCCCTGCCGTAGGGTGCCACTCTGGGGGCCCTGACGTAGGGTGCCACTCTGGGGGCTCCTGCCAGCGGCCATCCCTGTCCTCTGTCCTGCCAATGGTGATCCCCGTCCTCTTCTTCTCCAGCAGTAAGCCCTGTCCCCTGCAGCTCTAACAGTGATCCCCGTCCTCTGCTCTGCTAGCATTGACCCCTGTCTTTCACCCTACTGACTCCTATCCTTGGCTCTACTGACCCCTGTCCTCGGCTCAGCTGAGCCCAGTCCTCTGTCCTACTGACCTTCTGTACACTGTCCTAGCAATTCCTGTAAAATCCCCAGCTGACCTTCCATCCTTTGCCCTGCTGACCCCTGTACACTGTCCTGCTGCCACAAGCTCTGCCCTGCTGACCCTTGTACACTGCCCTAAAAAACAATGGCTCTGTGCTCTCTGCCTTACAAACAGTTGACCCCCCTGTACACTGCTCTGCTGATCCCCTGTACACTATTCTGCTGACCCCCTGTACACTATTCTGCTGACCCCCTGTACACTATTCTGCTGACCCCCTGTACACTATTCTGCTGACCCCCTGTACACTATTCTGCTGACCCCCTGTACACTATTCTGCTGACCCCCTGTACACTATTCTGCTGACCCCCTGTACACTATTCTGCTGACCCCCTGTACACTGCTCTGCTGACCCCTGTACACTGCCCCCCTGACCCCTGTACACTGTTCTGCTGACCCCCTGTACACTATTCTGCTGACCCCCTGTACACTGCTCTGCTGACCCCCTGTACACTGCTCTGCTGACCCCCTGTACACTGCTCTGCTGACCCCCTGTACACTGCTCTGCTGACCCCCTGTACACTGCTCTGCTGACCCCCTGTACACTGACCCCCTGTACACTGCTCTGCTGACCCCCTGTACACTGCTCTGCTGACCCCCTGTACACTGCTCTGCTGACCCCCTGCACACTGCTCTGCTGACCCCCTGCACACTGCTCTGCTGACCCCCTGTACACTGCTCTGCTGACCCCCCTGTACACTGCTCTGCTGACCCCCTGTACACTGCTCTGCTGACCCCCTGCACACTGCTCTGCTGACCCCCTGTACACTATTCTGCTGACCCCCTGTACACTGCTCTGCTGACCCCCTGTACACTATTCTGCTGACCCCCTGTACACTGCTCTGCTGACCCCCTGTACACTGATCTGCTGACCCCCTGTACACTGCTCTGCTGACCCCCTGTACACTGCTCTGCTGACCCCCCTGTACACTGCTCTGCTGACCCCCTGTACACTGCTCTGCTGACCCCCTGTACACTGCTCTGCTGACCCCCTGTACACTGCTCTGCTGACCCCCTGTACACTGCTCTGCTGACCCCCTGTACACTGCTCTGCTGACCCCCTGTACACTGCTCTGCTGACCCCCCTGTACACTGCTCTGCTGACCCCCTGTACACTGCTCTGCTGACCCCCTGTACACTGCTCTGCTGACCCCCTGTACACTGCTCTGCTGACCCCCTGCTCTGCTGACCCCCTGTACACTGCTCTGCTGACCCCTGTACACTGCTCTGCTGACCCCCTGTACACTGCTCTGCTGACCCCCTGTACACTGCTCTGCTGACCCCCTGTACACTGCTCTGCTGACCCCCCTGTACACTGCTCTGCTGACCCCCTGTACACTGCTCTGCTGACCCCCTGTACACT
This sequence comes from Lithobates sylvaticus, assembly GCA_028564925.1. Classification (NCBI taxonomy): domain Eukaryota; kingdom Metazoa; phylum Chordata; class Amphibia; order Anura; family Ranidae; genus Lithobates; species Lithobates sylvaticus. The sequence continues at coordinate 3,177,605 of CM053037.1, forward strand.
GCTCTGCTGACCCCCTGTACACTGCTCTGCTGACCCCCTGCACACTGCTCTGCTGACCCCCTGTACACTGCTCTGCCCCCTGTACACTGCTCTGCTGACCCCCTGTACACTGCCCTGCTGACCCCCTGTACACTGCTCTGCTGACCCCCTGTACACTGCTCTGCTGACCCCTGTACACTGCTCTGCTGACCCCATGTACACTGCTCTGCTGACCCCCTGTACACTGCTCTGCTGACCCCATGTACACTGCTCTGCTGACTGACACTGCTCTGCTGACCCCCTGTACACTGCTCTGCTGACCCCCTGTACACTGTTCTGCTGACCCCCTGTACACTGCTCTGCTGACCCCCCTGTACACTGCTCTGCTGACCCCCTGTACACTGCTCTGCTGACCCCATGTACACTGCTCTGCTGACCCCATGTACACTGCTCTGCTGACACCCTGTACACTGCTCTGCTGACCCCCTGTACACTGCTCTGCTGACCCCATGTACACTGTTCTGCTGACCCCATGTACACTGCTCTGCTGACCCCTTGTACACTGATCTGCTGACCCCCTGTACACTGCTCTGCTGACCCCCCTGTACACTGCTCTGCTGACCCCTTGTACACTGCTCTGCTGACCCCCTGTACACTGCTGTGCTGCCCCCTGTACACTGCTCTGCTGACCCCCTGTACACTGCTCTGCTGACCCCTGTACACTGTACTGCTGACCCCCTGTACACTGCTCTGCTGACCCCCTGTACACTGCCCTGCTGACACCCTGTACACTGCTCTGCTGACCCCCTGTACACTGCTCTGCTGACCCCCTGTACACTGCTCTGCTGACCCCCTGCACACTGCTCTGCTGACCCCCTGTACACTGTTCTGCTGACCCCCTGTACACTGCTCTGCTGACCCCCTGTACACTGCTCTGCTGACCCCCTGTACACTATTCTGCTGACCCCATGTACACTGCTCTGCTGACCCCTGTACACTGCTCTGCTGACCCCTGTACACTATTCTGCTGACCCCCTGTACACTGTTCTGCTGACCCCCCTGTACACTGCTCTGCTGACCCCCCTGTACACTGCTCTGCTGCCCCTGTACACTGCTCTGCTGACCCCCTGTACACTGGTGACCCCTGACACTGCTCTGCCCCTGTACACTATTCTGCTGACCCACCCCTGTACACTGCTCTGCTGACCCCCTGTACAATGCTCTGCTGATCCCCTGTACACTGCTCTGCTGACTCCCTGTACACTGCTCTGCTGATCCCCTGTACACTGCTCTGCTGACCCCTTGTACACTGCTCTGCTGACTCCCTGTACACTGCTCTGCTGACCTCCTGTACACTATTCTGCTGACCTCCTGTACACTATTCTGCTGACCCCCTGTACACTATTCTGCTGACCCCCTGTACACTGCTCTGCTGATACCCTGTACACTATTCTGCTGACCCCCCTGTACACTGCTCTGCTGACCCCTTGTACACTGCTCTGCTGACCCCCTGTACACTATTCTGCTGACCCCCTGTACACTGTTCTGCTGACCCCCTGTACACTATTCTGCTGACCCCCTGTACACTGCTCTGCTGACCCCCTGTACACTGCTCTGCTGACCTCCCCAATCCTCTGCCCCTGACATTTTTTTTTGCACTCTGACATCTGATAGGTCAGATCCTGTTTGGGCACAGATTATGCATTACAAGTCCACTTTAAGATGCCCTAAGTTATTCTTCCCCTTATTGAATGAGGGCAAAGCTTATTAGAAGGCCCCAACATCTTTGCTGAGATCATAATGGCAAACACGATGGCTGACATCAATACTGGTCGATGCTCTTATTTACGTTGAAATGGTAACTTCACAGAAGAGGTTAGTAGTAGTTGGCCATATTTTCTTCTGATACATGTGACTAACTACTACTAACTATACCATCAACTGAGTTATTGAGAACCTTCACAAACATATTCATAGAAATGGCCAATGCAGAACCTAAATTGATCTTCCAGATTTTAAATCACGGATGCCATTACCATAGACATCTGGAATTTATCAACGAGAGGTAGCTAGGGGTTCCTTAACCAATGAGCAATTTCTGCCTCTTTTTAGCTATCTGTAAGGGGACAATTCTTCCCAATGACCACCAATGTAAGGGGACAATTTCTGCCTCTCAGATAGGTTCCCACTGACACCAATGTAAGGAACATTCTTCCCACTTGATCACCAATGTAAGGAACATTCTTTCCACTGATCACCAATGTAAGGAACATTCTTCTCACTGATCACTAATGTAAGGAACATTCTTCTCACTGATCACCAATGTAAGGAACATTCTTCTCACTGATCACCAATGTAAGGAACATTCTTCTCACTGATCACCAATGTAAGGAACATTCTTCCCACTGATCACCAATGTAAGGAACATTCTTCTCACTGATCACCAATGTAAGGAACATTCTTCCCACTGATCACCAATGTAAGGAACATTCTTCTCACTGATCACCAATGTAAGGAACATTCTTCTCACTGATCACCAATGTAAGGAACATTCTTCTCACTGATCAACAATGTAAGGAACATTCTTCTCACTGATCACCAATGTAAGGAACATTCTTCTCACTGATCACCAATGTAAGGAACATTCTTCCCACTGACCACCAATGTAAGGAACATTCTTCTCACTGATCACCAATGTAAGGAACATTCTTCCCACTGATCACCAATGTTAGGAACATTCTTCTCACTGATCACCAATGTAAGGAACATTCTTCTCACTGATCACCAATTTAAGGAACATTCTTCTCACTGATCACCAATGTAAGGAACATTCTTCCCACTGATCACCAATGTAAGGAACATTCTTCTCAATGATCACCAATGTAAGGAACATTCTTCCCACTGATCACCAATGTAAGGAACATTCTTCCCACTGATCACCAATGTAAGGAACATTCTTCTCACTGATCACCAATGTAAGGAACATTCTTCTCACTGATCACCAATGTAAGGAACATTCTTCCCACTGATCACCAATGTAAGGAACATTCTTCCCACTGATCACCAATGTAAGGAACATTCTTCTCACTGATCACCAATGTAAGGAACATTCTTCTCACTGATCACCAATGTAAGGAACATTCTTCTCACTGATCCCCAATGTAAGGAACATTCTTCCCACTGATCCCCAATGTAAGGAACATTCTTCTCACTGATCACCAATGTAAGAAACATTCTTCTCACTGATCACCAATGTAAGGAACATTCTTCCCACTGATCACCAATGTAAGGGAACATTCTTCTCACTGATCACCAATGTAAGGAACATTCTTCTCACTGATCACCAATGTAAGGAACATTCTTCCCACTGACCACCAATGTAAGGAACATTCTTCCCACTGACCCCCAACGTAAGGAACATTCTTCTCACTGATCACCAATGTAAGGAACATTCTTCCCACTGATCACCAATGTAAGGAACATTCTTCCCACTGATCACCAATGTAAGGAACATTCTTCCCACTGATCACCAATGTAAGGAACATTCTTCCCACTGATCACCAATGTAAGGAACATTCTTCCCACTGACCACCAATGTAAGGAACATTCTTCCCACTGACCCCCAACGTAAGGGACATTCTTCCCACTGACCCCAACGTAAGGAAGGGACATTCTTCTCACTAACCCCCAACGTAAGGGACATTAATCCCACTGACCATCACACTAATGTACTGTGTAGTGTAGTTATGGTATTTTAGCAGGGGTGCCCTGAGACCAGAAAGTTTTATAAGGGTTCCTTTGTGCTAAAAAGGTTAAAAAAGGCTGCTATAGATAAAGATGGATTATTCCTCTCTCATAGCAGAGATTAGCACATTTTTCCTCTACAGCCAACCACTGTCATTCTTAGGTTTGAAAAGCAAACCAGCATTTCATAACTAGCGATAGCATCCATAAAGCTATGCCTTATATAATTTTTGAGTTGTATCAATGTAACAATGTTCTGTACCTCTTGTAGGGCTCAGCAACATCATTGGCATCATCGTCTACATCTCCAGCAATGCAGGGGACCCCAGCGACAAGAAAGACGAGGACAAAAAGAACCACTACAACTACGGCTGGTCATTTTATTTCGGGGCCTTGTCCTTCATCGTGGCCGAGACTATAGGAGTATTGGCAGTAAACATTTACATTGAAAGGAACAAAGAGATCAGGTTTAAGTTGAGGAGGGAATTTCTTAAGACCTACTCTTCTCCATACGCCAGGATGCCAAGCTACAGGTACCGTAGAAGAAGGTCGAGGTCCAGCTCTCGCTCCACGGAAGCGTCTCCTTCTCGGGAGGTGTCCCCCCTTGGAATTAAATATGCCACAACCATTCCGATGGGCGAGATTTCTATGTACACACTTTCTAGGGAACCTTTGAAAATCACCACAGCGGCCAGCTTTAACCCGGACCCAGACGGCAATTTCATGCAAGTCCACAACTGTTTCCAGAAAGAACTGAAGGAAGGCTATAACATCAGTGTGGTTAATCGAAGGACAACTCCGGTTTGATCATGGATTCTTGGTGCGGTGAGGATTTTATATACAAAAGGAAAGCTATAAGTGGACATTCATGGATAAATAACCACAATGGTGCCACTAAACTCTAAAACAGTATTACATGAAAGTGCCATCGAGTAAAGACGAACGGGTAGGTCACGCTCAGTTCTTCCCCTACCCAGAAGACAGTTTCAGTGGATACGTGTACTCCTAACCAAATGTTTGTAGACTGTTCATTGTTAATTTCTTCCTGACAAAGTGAAAATCTGTGCACTTTTTGGTTTCCTGCGTCGTGAAGAACACAGGAGATTCCATGTAAGATGACGCATTGGTGACCAACACTTGGTTTTTGCTGGACACTGAAACATTTGGTAAAGAAGTAAGGGTGGAATTGCCCTCAACTCCTTTTGCCAGAATAAGCCATGTTGAATTTATTTTGCCAACCCTGTTTAGTTGTATTAGAAGCTCCAAAGCAAAACTACCACTATGGCCTCCACTTAACACTAGTGGTTGATAGAATGGAAATAACCATCAAGGTTGTTTGATAGAATGGAAATAACCATCGAGAGTGGTTGATAGAATGGAAATAACCATCGAGATTGTTTAATAGAATGGAAATAACCATTGAGATTGTTTGATAGAATTGAAATAACCATCAAGAGTGGTTGATAGAATGGAAATAACCATCAAGGTTGTTTGATAGAATGGAAATAACCATCAAGAGTGGTTGATAGAATGGAAATAACCATCGAGATTGTTTGATAGAATGGAAATAACCATCGAGATTGTTTGATAGAATGGAAATAACCATCGAGATTGTTTGATAGAATGGAAATAACCATCAAGAGTGGTTGGGAAAATGGAAGTAACCATCAAGAGTGCATCGGAGTCGGTACGCTCTGCTTGCTTCACCCATTCTTGTTGGATGATCCGTGGTACATTTACAATGTGATGCACTGGGAAAAGGTTTGCTGTCAACATATTAGCAATCTAGAACCCCAAAATGTTCCCTCCATGATGGAGAGTGTTGATTTGTCTGGGTGGCCCCAAGGCAGACACTGTGGATTTTTTGTTTAGCTTACTTGATTTCCTCCTCTTCCCCGGTCTTGGTAGGAAATGGCACAGACTGGACCGCTGCCTTTTGTATCTATGTTTTGGATTCTGATCTGACTGTTCGGAACTTTGACTGTTACGTGAACAATGTTAAAAAAACTAAATATGGGCCAATCTCATGCATAATCTGCAAAATAAAAAATACTAAAACAATCTAAGGCCAAAAGCACCAACAACAATGGATTAAAAATAATATTAGAAAAAAAGTTATTCAATTAAGTTTTGATTTAATGTATTTCTTTGTTTTACAAAAACAAAGGAAAGCCAAGTAACCCAATTGTCATATATCATATTATAGGTGAGATTTGCCCCTATTTGGCTCATATTAACCGTGCGAAGGAAAGAAATAAAAACGGAGACAAAATAAACTAGTAAAAAATACAAACAAGGAACAGCTTTTTAATATAAGGAGAGTAAGGGCTCATTTACACTTGCTTCGACTTTAAACACACATTAAAGTTCCTACCGCTTTAACATGATTTATTTTTATGTGTTTTTGATGCTTCTGTGATGCCCAGTAAAATCCTGGCTCGGTACTACCCCCACTCAGCAGATCCCCAGCTCATTAGTACCTCTGTTCAGCAGATCACCGGCTTATTAGTACCCTCGTTCAGCTGATCCCCTGCTCAGTAGTACCCTAAGCTCTGCTGATGCCTTACTCAATAGCACCCCCAGCTTTGCTGATCCCCCGCTCAGTAGTAACCCCCAGCTCTGCCGAACCCCACTCAGCAGAAAACCCCAGCTTTGCGGATCCTCTGCTGATTATTTAGCCACAGCTCTGCCGATCCCCCACTCAGAAGAAACCCTCAGCTTTCCTGATCCCCCACACAGTGGTAACCCCCAGCTCTGCTGATCCCCCACACAGAGGTACCGCCCAGGTTTTCTGAACCCCCTCAGTAAAACCCCACTCTTCTGTTTTGCTGATCCACTTCTCTCTCCAGTCTCCGCTCACCTCCCGCTATATTTCTCCCATGCTGCACACCACATGCTAGTTTCTCTTACTCGGGTCCCCCAGCTCTGCTAATGCTCCACCGCTCAGTCCTCACTCCCCAGGCCCCCTCACCTTCCGCTATAGCGTACCCATGTTGTACACCACGTGTGCTGTCTGCTAGTTTCTCCAGTCCGGACCCCACTCACCTCCCCGCTGCTCCACACTGCACTGCAGATGTTATGTCTGCACCAGACACTCCCAGAATATATGCACATGAACTGGAAGTGACTGCTGATGACATCACCTGCTGTAGTCCCCCAGCTCTGCTGATCCTCTGTTACTCTGTCCTCTTTCTCTGGTCCCTGCTCACATTCCGCTATTGCATTCCCATGTTGCACACGGCATGCGTCATCTGCTAGTTGCTCTGCTCCAGTCCGGACCCTGCTCAACTTCCTGCTGCTGACATCTGCACCAGACACTCCCAGAATTGCTAAAAAAAAGTCTTTCTGGTTCGCTTGCTGGTTTCCCAGTGCATCCTGGGACATAGCAATAGTGCAATACCTCCAAAACAAAGCTAAGCTAACACTGAATAAAAGCTTCATAAAAGCTTCAGGTGCTGTAAACGAGCGTTGTCAGACTTCTATGGAGGCTTTGGAGATGCTTCAAAGCACCAAGAAAGTGACATGGGGTGTACATTTTTTTAAGCAAAGCAAACACAACTCTTTGCATTCAGAGTGCTCAAAACAAATAAAAAATAAGCGTGTCCAAGGCCACTTTTTGAAGCAAGTGTAAACAAGCCCTTATAACCTTAAATTAGAGGCAATGGGTAGCCTACACAAATATAGGCAAACCCCACATCAAAATCTTATGTATCTAACTCCTATTCACGCAATGTTTACCAATTTTGTACTAAGACTTTTTTCAAGACTGTTCTTTTTAAATTACCTTATTACTTCAAAACTGTGCCCAGGGTTCTAAGTTTTTATTGTTAGTTACCTATTGCAACAAGGTCTGCCCTCTACACTATGAATCATTTGGGTCAAATGAGAATATGATAACTATATTATGGATTCTAAGAAAGCTATGGATCTCCATTCATACCAGATCTGTAGTGTGTCCACTACAGGTAACTACCAAAACACAGGGTTTCCAATGTGTCCTTCCATTATGGTGAGACCTCCACACTGAAGTGTCAAAAACACAAACAGTACCCATCGCTTGGGTTTCTTGGTTAAGTGTTTAATTGTAGGGCATTAGAACATGTTTGTCAATATTGGGACATCACTGTGCATCCAGGATTTTTTTTTTACAGCCATGTCTTTGGAAGTCCCAGAACTTTCCTCCATGATGGCTGTTACCCAAATTTGCTCAAGAACACCAATGTTCTTGTTCCATCAATCTATTAAGTCTTTTGTTTTGGTAGTTGCTTGTGTTCCACTGTGAATCTTCGACTGTTAGAACCAGCAAGCCCAACCCTGGTTGTATAAGGACTGTCAACTCCAAATGCCAAATGTTGTTTTTGGTGTTGTGAAAGAAGTAATGCCCCCCCCCCCCCCCCCCCCCCCCCCCCCCCCCCCCCCCACAGTGGACACCGCCCAACCATTTCCCTCAACATTCCATTAATCAGTGCAATACTTTTTAACAAGAAACTTAATAAGCTTGACCTATAGAAAACCAGCACCTGACCAGTGGTTTACGAGGCGGTTGGTTTTGTCTTTTTTAGGGCAGCATTCTAGTATTTGAGGAACTAAAGCATATAATAAATGGCTAAAATCCAAAATTTCATGACAAAAAAAAAAAATATACGCAAAAGCCTTTGTAAGATTTTACGCTATTATTCAGCCACTGTATATATAGAAGTCATTTTCTGAGACGTAAACTTTCGAATGAATATTCTGCTTGATAAAGGAGCCTAGATTTTTTTCTTGATCTGATTGGTTTTGTAGGAATTTTACAGTATTTGTATACAATGATACTATCACATGATGCTTGAAGATATATGACCTGATGGTTGAATGTTCGCATTCACTCGGTTTGCACCAGATTATCTGGATACTTGGACTGATTATTCAACAGAAAACTGGTAATACATGTGTATCACCAAAGCTCAAAAATCTGGCTGAACATCTGAATGACATGGGCCCCAAAAGAAGAATTGGATAACTGCTTACACATTTATTGTCCATCCTGCTTTCCATCTATAAGATATCCAATGGGATGAAAAGGATATTGGATGTCCAATGGGTTGCAAAGGACATTGGATGTCCAAGGGGTTGAAAAGGACATTGGATGTCCAAGGGGTTGAAAAGGACATTGGATATCCACTGGGATGAGAAGGACATTGGATGTCCAATGGGGTTGAAAAGGACATTGGATGTCCAAGGGGTTGAAAAGGACATTGGATGTCCAAGGGGTTGGAAAGGACATTGGATATCCAAGGGGTTGGAAAGGACATTGGATATCCAAGGGGTTGAAAAGGACATTGGATGTCCAAGGGGTTGGAAAGGACATTGGATAGCCAATGGGTTGGAAAGGACATTGGATAGCCAATGGGTTGGAAAAGACATTGGATCGCCAATGGGTTGGAAAGGACATTGGATATCCAATGGGATGAAAAGGACATTGGATATCCAATGGGATGAAAAGGACATTGGATAGCCAATGGGTTGAAAAGGACATTGGATATCCAATGGGATGAAAAGGACATTGGATATCCAATGGGATGAAAAAGACATTGGATATCCAATGGGATGAAAAGGACATTGGATATCCAATGGGATGAAAAGGACATTGGATATCCAATGGGATGAAAAGGACATTGGATATCCAATGGGATGAAAAGGACATTGGATATCCAATGGGATGAATAAGGAATATCCAAGTTGGATCCCTGCTAGAATAACTGTCCTACACCTCTGAGGTGATATTTGCCTAACTAAGGACAAAGGAGCGGAAAAGATTTAGAATTATGTGAAAGAGTAACCACTAAAGTAGTCCTCTACCTTTTTGTCCTATCATGGGTCATCTCTGAGCTCAGGTACCATAAGAATTTATAAGTTCTTTGTCTATTAAAAAGTTTAAGATCCCCCTTTTTTATTCAAATAAATGTAAAGAGATATCCTCTATTACAGAAATAAAATAAGATTTAATAGACCTTCCAGTTAATGAAATACACGTTGCTGCTTGTTTTCTGCAATTGTTTCTATAATCTGGTGCCAGAGATGTCGGCTGTGCCAGTTCTTCCCGGCTGTCACCTCTAGACACTGCAGCTCTTCAACAAAGGTCTTTTGGTTGTTTTCCTTTCAGCCACTAAATAATACCGTCTCTGCTCTCACCTCTTTGCCTGCCTCACCCAACATGAAGAGAAAATTCTGAAAAACTGAACCGTTCTACTTTCTCTTTTCCCTCCAAAATTTGGTAAAAATAAAGAAAGATTATTCCATTTGTAAATTGTTTTTGCAGCTCAGCCATTCTCAACTAGGGTTCTGTGGAACTCGGAGGTTCCTCCAGAGATTGCTAGGGGTGTCTTGAGCTAGCCACCACTTTAACAAGTATTCTTGGCACTGACCTCCAATGTAAGGAACATTCTTCCCACTGATCACCAATGTAAGGAACATTCTTCCCACTGACCACCAATGTAAGGAACATTCTTCCCACTGATCACCAATGTAAGGAACATTCTTCCCACTGATCACCAATGTAAGGAACATTCTTCCCACTGATCACCAATGTAAGGAACATTCTTCCCACTGATCACCAATGTAAGGAACATTCTTCCCACTGATCACCAATGTAAGGAACATTCTTCCCACTGATCACCAATGTAAGGAGCATTCTTCCCACTGATCACCAATGTAAGGAGCATTCTTCCCACTGATCACCAATGTAAGGAACATTCTTCCCACTGATCACCAATGTAAGGAACATTCTTCCCACTGATCACCAATGTAAGGAACATTCTTCCCACTGATCACCAATGTAAGGAACATTCTTCTCACTGATCACCAATGTAAGGAACATTCTTCCCACTGATCACCAATGTAAGGAGCATTCTTCCCACTGACCACCAATGTAAGGAGCATTCTTCTCACTGATCACCAATGTAAGGAACATTCTTCCCACTGATCACCAATGTAAGGAACATTCTTCTCACTGATCACCAATGTAAGGAACATTCTTCCCACTGATCACCAATGTAAGGAACATTCTTCCCACTGATCACCAATGTAAGGAACATTCTTCTCACTGATCACCAATGTAAGGAACATTCTTCCCACTGATCACCAATGTAAGGAACATTCTTCCCACTGATCACCAATGTAAGGAACATTCTTCTCACTGATCACCAATGTAAGGAACATTCTTCTCACTGATCACCAATGTAAGGAACATTCTTCTCACTGATCCCAATGTAAGGAACATTCTTCCCACTGATCACCAATGTAAGGAACATTCTTCTCACTGATCACCAATGTAAGGAACATTCTTCCCACTGATCACCAATGTAAGGGATATTCTTCTCACTGATCACCAATGTAAGGAACATTCTTCCCACTGATCACCAATGTAAGGAACATTCTTCCCACTGATCCCCAATGTAAGGAACATTCTTCCCACTGATCACCAATGTAAGGAACATTCTTCTCACTGATCACCAATGTAAGGAACATTCTTCTCACTGATCACCAATGTAAGGAACATTCTTTCTCACTGATCACCAATGTAAGGAACATTCTTCCCACTGATCACCAATGTAAGGGATATTCTTCTCACTGATCACCAATGTAAGGAACATTCTTCCCACTGATCACCAATGTAAGGAACATTCTTCCCACTGATCCCCAATGTAAGGAACATTCTTCCCACTGATCACCAATGTAAGGAACATTCTTCTCACTGATCACCAATGTAAGGAACATTCTTCCCACTGATCACCAATGTAAGGAACATTCTTCTCACTGATCACCAATGTAAGGAACATTCTTCTCACTGATCACCAATGTAAGGAACATTCTTCCCACTGATCACCAATGTATGGAACATTCTTCTCACTGATCACCAATGTAAGGGATATTCTTCTCACTGATCACCAATGTAAGGAACATTTTTCTCACTGATCACCAATGTAAGGAACATTCTTCCCACTGATCACCAATGTAAGGGATATTCTTCTCACTGATCACCAATGTAAGGAACATTCTTCCCACTGATCACCAATGTAAGGAACATTCTTCCCACTGATCACCAATGTAAGGAACATTCTTCTCACTGACCACCAATGTAAGGAACATTCTTCCCACTGATCACCAATGTAAGGAACATTCTTCTCACTGATCACCAATGTAAGGAACATTCTTCCCACTGACCACCAATGTAAGGAACATTCTTCTCACTGATCACCAATGTAAGGAACATTCTTCCCACTGATCACCAATGTAAGGAACATTCTTCTCACTGACCACCAATGTAAGGAACATTCTTCTCACTGACCACCAATGTAAGGAACATTCTTCTCACTGATCACCAATGTAAGGAACATTCTTCTCACTGACCACCAATGTAAGGAACATTCTTTCCACTGATCACCAATGTAAGGAACATTCTTCCCACTGATCACCAATGTAAGGAACATTCTTCTCACTGATCACCAGTGTAAGTGACATTCTTCCCACTGACCACCAATGTAAGGAACATTCTTCCCACTGATCACCAATGTATGGGTCATCCTTTCAATGGACCACCAATTTTTTGGTTTTAGCAGGGGTTTCTGAGATCTGAGAAACTTTGGCTAAATGAATACTGTGAAGGTGTCTTCATTGCACCCAATCATATACAAGCATTTACTTGCCTTTTAGGGAAATAACTAAATCTGAATTCTGGGTCACCTCATGCTCTCCATCAGACAGACATTCTTTGAAGTTTCTATGTGGAGGTGAGGTATGAGGTTGTCAGAGCGGTGAGATGGTGAGGTATGGGGGGGGGCAGAGACATGAGCTGGTGAGGTATGGGGGGGGGGGGGGGCAGAGATGTGAGCTGGTAAGGTATGGGGGGGCAGAGACGTGAGCTGGGAAGGCCGGTGGTTGCTGTCAGGTCTACATCCTTGTTGTACCTTTGTTTCTTTACTCATACAGAAGACTGTTGGAGAACGTTGTAGACACCATTCATGGAAATATGGCAATATGTTTACACTCTATTGTACCTGCGATTTCCCAAGGAACTGTGATTTTTCTTTTTTTAAACAAATATTGTCCAACCTCTGTGTTTGAATGGATGTTGATGTTTTCTGTCAGCCAATCAAATTTGGTCTCTTCTAATACAGAAAATAAAAAGTGTTCTTCTATCTGAATTTTGTTACTTTTAAAACATCAAACCTTCTGTATATCATATCTACGCCATCTACAAGCCTTATCAAAAGTGTAGTCAGCTACATACACAGATGAACTACTAAATGGATTACTGTTTTACCTGCTAAAAGATATGTATTCTGTACAGCTAGTCTTATAATTACACACCAGCCAAGAAGATGCTTCCCTGTACACCTCGGCTTCTGGTGCGCTCACCCAGACAGGGGGGATGGGGTCATTCCTGGGTCTTCCCTCTGGATCCTGAGAGGGTAGGGGTGTACGGGTACTGTGCTGGAGCATTTTCCTGAAAAGTGTTGATTACATACCACTAAAAGAAAGCTCTATCTGTCTCATAAAAAATTATAAAAATGTCATATGGGTACAGTGTTGTATAATTGCGCAATTGTCATTCAAAGTGTGACAGCGCTGAAAGCTAAAAATTGGCCTGGGCAGGAAGCGGCTGAAAGTTCCCGGTATTGAAGGTGACAGGGCCATGGCCGGCCAAAGCTCAATGATGGAGGTGGGGAGGGAAGGTTCATTGATGGAGGTGGGGAGGGAAGGCTCATTGGTGGAGGTGGGGAGGGAATGCTAATTGATGGAGATGGGGAGAGGAGGCTCATTGATGGAGATGGGGGGGGGGGGAGGCTTATTGATGGAGGTGGGGAGGGAAGGCTCATTGATGGAGGTGGGGAGGGAATGCTAATTGATGGAGGTGGGGAGGGAAGGCTTATTGATGGAGGTGAAGGAGGGAAGGCTCATTGGTGGAGGTGGGGAGGGAATGCTAATTGATGGAGGTGGGGAGGGAAGGCTTATTGATGGAGGTGGGGGGGAGGGAATGCTAATTGATGGAGGTGGGAGGGAAGGCTTATTGATGGAGGTGAAAGAGGGAAGGCTCATTGGTGGAGATGGGGAGGGAAGGCTCATTGATGGAGGTGGGGGAGGGAAGGCTCATTGATGGAGGTGGGAGGGAAGGCTCATTGATGGAGGTGGGGAGGGAAGGCTAATTGATGAGGGTGGGGAAGGAAGGCTTATTGATGAGGGTGGGGAGGGCAGGCTCATTGATGGAGATGGGGTGGGAAGGCTCATTGATGAAGATGGGGGGGGGGGGAAGCTCATTGATGGAGGTGGGGGAGGGAAGGCTCATTGATGGAGGTGGGGAGGGAAGGCTCATTGATGGAGGTGGGGGGGAAGGCTCATTGATGGAGGTGGGGAGGGAAGGCTCATTGATGGAGGTGGGGAGGGAAGGCTCATTGATGGAGGTGGGGAGGGAAGGCTCATTGATGGAGGTGGGGAGGGAAGGCTCATTGATGAAGGTGGGGGAGGGAATGCTCATTGATGAAGGTGGATGGAGGGGGGAGGGAAGGCTCATTGATGGAGGTGGGGGAGGGAAGGCTCATTGATGGGAGGTGGGGAGGGAAAGGCTCATTGATGGAGGTGGGGAAGGGGAGGCTCATTGATGGAGATGGGGAGGGAAGGCTCATTGATGGAGATGGGGGGGGGGGCTCATTGATGGAGGTGGGGAGGGAAGGCTCATTGATGGAGGTGGGTAGGGAAGGCTCATTGATGGAGATGGGGGAGGGAAGGCTTATTGATGGAGGTGGGGGAGAGGCTCATTGATGGAGGTGGGGAGGGAAGGCTCATTGATGGAGGGCGGGAGGGAATGCTCATTGATAGAGGTGGGGAGGGAAGGCTCATTGATGGAGGTGGGGAGGGAAGGCTCATTGATGGAGGTGGGGGAGGGAAGGCTCATTGATGAAGGTGGGGGAGGGAATGCTCATTGATGAAGGTGGGGGAGGGAATGCTCATTGATGAAGGTGGGGTAGGGAAGGCTCATTGATGGAGGTGGGGAGGGAAGGCTCATTGATGGAGGTGGGGAGGGAAGGCTCATTGATGGAGGTAGGGTGGCTCATTGATGGAGGTGGGGAGGGAAGGCTCATTGACGGAGGTGGGAAGGCTCATTGATGGAGGTGGGGAGGAAAGGCTCATTGATGGAGGTGGGGAGGGGAGGCTCATTGATGGAGGTGGGGAGGGGAGGCTCATTGATGGAGGCGGGGAGAGGGAAGGTTTTATTAATGGAAGTGGGAAGGAGGCACATTGATGGAGGTGGGGAGGCAAGACTCATTGACGGAGGTGGGGGGGGAGGAGATTCATTGTTAGAGGTGGGGAGGGAAGTCTCAACAGCGAAGTTGAGGTGTTGACTCGGCCTCCAAATTCTCCAGATCTCAATTCAATCAAGCACCTGTGGGATGTGCTGGGAAAACAAATCTGATCCATGGAGGCCCCACCTCACAACTTACAGGTCTTAAAGGATCTGCTACTGACGGCTTGGTGCCAGATACCAGAGCGTACCTTCAGAGGTCTAGTGGGGTCCATCCCTGGATGGGTTGTGGTGGGTGGTGATAATGTTATGTCTGATCGGTGTGTGTGTTTTTGTGTTTACTTAGTAGAAAGCTTTTAATGGATATTTTATGATGTTTCATAAATATTCTACAGCGGTAGAAGAAGAACATTGAAATGAGAGCGGAATAAGTGGAGCGGAGGAGGAATTCAGCCATTGTCCCAGTCCTGAGCAGACCGATATACAGCTTCTTATTGGTGTATTAACCTCAGTGACCGTGCCGTGCATTCGTAATGTGGGGGGTCCCGTTCTGAATCATCCGCCATGCAGCGGAGGCGCACTGTCGCTGGGGAAGGGGGGGACACCCGGCCACGACAAACTACATTTATAGAAGCCAAATGAGTCCATTTTCTGCCTAAAAATGGGAGCCGTCCGAGAAATCATTATTTCAGCTGCGAGGCAATTCGCTGCGTGTGCGTAACCTCAGAAGAGGTCGCTGCGCTTGCGATGATGCCAGATGCCTTCGCCATCGCTGTGTAAAACAAGAAGCTCACCAATTCCCGAACTGCTGGTTCAGATATATTACTCCATGCCGATGAGGCGGCCCCGGAATAATGATCCCATTACATCAGTCACAGATCCGCTCTTCACAGAGCAATTCACTGGCGACTACGGGAAGGCGATCCGTACCGCGACAGACACTACTCAGTGCATGGAGGGGGGAGCCGAGGAAAGCAGCCCCCCCCTCTTCCCTGTGCCCCCAAAGCCAGCCAAGGCTATGTTTGACATAATGGCCCAGTGCACAAGGTAGCAGGGTCAGAGGGGGCACCCCCCAACCCCAAAATTCACAAATTGGGATACATTTTTCCTAATTTTGTGGCCCTCTTCTGCACAATTGTACCCCAACTAGGAAAGGCAACTGTAAGGGGATAGGGGGGCATCCTGCAGCAGGAGATGTTCAGAGGAGTCAGAAGACTCTCTACTGGTCAGAAAAACATGAAGCCATCTCCCATTTCTCCTGTTTGGTGGTCTGTAGACTTGAAAAGTAGCTCAGAATATAACGAATCCCTTGTTATATATTCAGAACCCCAGAGCAGTCTCTTCTTATAGCTAGCACACCAGAACAGCCCCCTGTTATTGCCAGAACCCCAGAGCAGTCTCTTCTTATAGCTAGCACACCAGAACAGCCCCCTGTTATTGCCAGAACCCCAGAGCAGTCTCTTCTTATAGCTAGCACACCAGAACAGCCCCCTGTTATTGCCAGAACCCCAGAGCAGTCTCTTCTTATAGCTAGCACACCAGAGCAGTCCCTTGTTATAGCCAGAACCCAAGAACAGCCCCCTGTTATAGCCAGAACCCCCAGAGCAGTCCCTTGTTATAGCCAGAACCCAAGAGCAGTCCCTTGTTATAGCAAGAACCCCAGAGCAGTCCCTTGTTATAGCCAGAACCCAAGAGCAGTCCCTTGTTATAGCCAGAACCTCAGAGCAGTCCCATGCAAACCTAGGTCAGTCCCCTGTTATAGCCAGAACTCCAGAGCAGTCCCTTCTTATAGCCAGAACCCCAGAGCAGTGCCTTGTTATAGCCAGAACTCCAGAGCAGTCCCTTCTTATAGCCAGAACCCCAGAGCAGTGCCTTGTTATAGCCAGAACCCCAGAGCAGTCCCTTGTTATAGCCAGAATCTCAGAGCAGTCCCTTGTTATATATTCAGAAACCCAGAGCAGTCTCTTCTTATAGCTAGCACACCAGAGCAGTCCCTTGTTATAGCCAGAACCCCAGAACAGTTCCCTGTTATAGCCAGAACCCCAGAGCAGTCCCTTCTTATAGCCAGAACCTCACAGCAGCCCCTTCTTATAGCCAGAACCCCAGAGCAGTGCCTTGTTTTAGCAGAACCCCAGAGCAGTCCCTTGTTATAGCCAGAACCCCAGAGCACTCCCCTGTTATAGCCAGAACCTCAGAGCAGTCCCTTGTTATAGCCAGAACCCCAGAGCACTCCCCTGTTAAGCCCCATACACACGCTCGGATTATCCGAGGACCATGTTCGTCGTACTTTGTCCGATGTTGGTTTTGCGTACACACGGTCGGACAAAGTTGTCGGAAAATCCGATCATTCTGAACGTGGTGACGTTTGTTGCGTACGAAGGGACTACGTAGAGGCTAGTAGCCAATAGCTTTCGTCTTGTAATGGGATCTGAGCATGCGTGGCACTTTGTCCGTCAGGAATTCGATACACACGATCGGATTTGGTGTGATCGGACTTTGTTGTCGAAAAATCTATCCAGCAGGAGATAGGACTTTGTCCGTCGGACAATCCGATGGAAACTGTCCGATGGTGCCTACACACGGTCGGAATTTCCGACAACATTGTCCGATAGGACAGAATCCATGGGAAAATCCGACCGTGTGTATGGGGCTTAATAGCCAGAACCCCCAGAGCAGTGCCTTGTTATAGTAGAACCCCCAGAGCAGTCCCTTGTTATAGCCAGAACCTCAGAGCAGTCCCATGCAAACCTAGGTCAGTCCCCTGTTATAGCCAGAACCCCAGAGCAGTCCCTTGTTATAGCCAGAACCCCAGAGCAGTCCCTTGTTATAGCCAGAACCCCAAAGCAGTCCCCTGTTATAGCCAGAACCCCAGAGCAGTGCCTTGTGCTAGCCAGAACCTCAGAGCACTCCTCTGTTATAGCCAGAACCCCAGAGCAGTCCCTTGTTATAGCCAGAACCCCAGAGCAGCCCCTTGTTATAGCCAGAACCTCAGAGCAGTCCCATGCAAACCTAGGTCAGTCCCCTGTTATAGCCAGAACCCCAGAGCAGTCCCTTGTTATAGCCAGAACCCCAGAGCAGTCCCTTGGTATAGCCAGAACCCCAGAGCAGTCCCTTGTTATAGCCAGAACCTCAAAGCAGTCCCCTGTTATAGCCAGAACCCCAGAGCAGTGCCTTGTTATAGCCAGAACCCCAGAGCAGTGCCTTGTTATAGCCAGAATCTCAGAGCAGTCCCTTGTTATAGCCAGAACCCCCAGAGCAGTGCCTTGTTATAGCCAGAACCCCCAGAGCAGTGCCTTGTTATAGCCAGAACCCCAGAGCAGTCCCTTGTTATAGCCAGAATCTCAGAGCAGTCCCTTGTTATATATTCAGAACCCCAGAGCAGTCTCTTCTTATAGCTAGCACACCAGAGCAGTCCCTTGTTATAGCCAGAACCCCAGAACAGTCCCCTGTTATAGCCAGAACCCCAGAGCAGTCCCTTGTTATAGCCAGAACCCCAGAACAGTCCCTTGTTATAGCCAGAACCCCAGAACAGTCCCCTGTTATAGCCAGAACCCCAGAGCAGTCCCTTGTTATAGCCAGAACCCCAGAACAGTCCCTTGTTATAGCCAGAACCCAAGAGCAGTCCCTTGTTATAGCCAGAACCTCAGAGCAGTCCCATGCAAACCTAGGTCAGTCCCCTGTTATAGCCAGAACTCCAGAGCAGTCCCTTCTTATAGCCAGAACCCCAGAGCAGTGCCTTGTTTTAGCAGAACCCCCAGAGCAGTGCCTTGTTATAGCCAGAACCCCAGAGCAGTCCCTTGTTATAGCCAGAATCTCAGAGCAGTCCCTTGTTATATATTCAGAACCCCAGAGCAGTCTCTTCTTATAGCTAGCACACCAGAGCAGTCCCTTGTTATAGCCAGAACCCCAGAACAGTCCCCTGTTATAGCCAGAACCCCAGAGCAGTCCCTTGTTATAGCCAGAACCTCAGAGCAGTCCCATGCAAACCTAGGTCAGTCCCCTGTTATAGCCAGAACTCCAGAGCAGTCCCTTCTTATAGCCAGAACCCCAGAGCACTCCCCTGTTATAGCCAGAACCTCAGAGCAGTCCCTTGTTATAGCCAGAACCCCAGAGCAGTGCCTTGTTATAGTAGAACCCCAGAGCAGTCCCTTGTTATAGCCAGAACCCCAGAGCACTCCCCTGTTATAGCCAGAACCCCAGAGCAGTCCCTTGTTATAGCCAGAACCCAAGAACAGTCCCTTGTTATAGCCAGAACCCCAGAACAGCCCCCTGTTATAGCCAGAACCCCAGAGCACTCCCTTGTTATAGCCAGAACCCCAGAGCAGTCCCTTGTTATAGCCAGAACCCCAGAGCAGTTCCTTGTTATAGCCAGAACCCCAGAGCAGTCCCTTGTTATAGCCAGAACCCCAGAGCAGCCCCCTGTTATAGCCAGAACGTCAGAGCAGTCCCATGCAAACCTAGGTCAGTCCCCTGTTATAGCCAGAACCCCAGAGCAGTTCCTTGTTATAGCCAGAACCTCAGATCACTCCTCTGTTATAGCCAGAACCCCAGAGCAGTCCCTTGTTATAGCCAGAACCCCAGAGCACTCCCCTGTTATAGCCAGAACCCCAGAGCAGTCCCTTGTTATAGCCAGAACCCAAGAACAGTCCCTTGTTATAGCCAGAACCCCAGAACAGCCCCCTGTTATAGCCAGAACCCAAGAACAGTCCCTTGTTATAGCCAGAACCCCAGAGCAGTCCCTTGTTATAGCCAGAACCCCAGAGCAGTTCCTTGTTATAGCCAGAACCCCAGAGCAGTCCCTTGTTATAGCCAGAACCCCAGAGCAGCCCCCTGTTATAGCCAGAACGTCAGAGCAGTCCCATGCAAACCTAGGTCAGTCCCCTGTTATAGCCAGAACCCCAGAGCAGTTCCTTGTTATAGCCAGAACCTCAGATTACTCCTCTGTTATAGCCAGAACCCCAGAGCAGTCCCTTGTTATAGCCAGAACCGCAGAACAGCCCCCTGTTATAGCCAGAACCCAAGAACAGTCCCTTGTTATAGCCAGAACCCCAGAGCAGTCCCTTGTTATAGCCAGAATCCCAGAGCAGTCCCTTGTTATAGCCAGAACCCAAGAACAGTCCCTTGTTATAGCCAGAACCCCAGAACAGCCCCCTGTTATAGCCAGAACCCAAGAACAGTCCCTTGTTATAGCCAGAACCCCAGAGCAGTCCCTTGTTATAGCCAGAATCCCAGAGCAGTCCCTTGTTATAGCCAGAACCCAAGAACAGTCCCTTGTTATAGCCAGAACGTCAGAGCAGTCCCATGCAAACCTAGGTCAGTCCCCTGTTATAGCCAGAACCCCAGAGCAGTTCCTTGTTATAGCCAGAACCCCCAGAGCAGTGCCTTGTTATAGCAGAACCCCCAGAGCAGTGCCTTGTTATAGCCAGAACCCCAGAGCAGTTCCTTGTTATAGCCAGAACCCCAGAGCAGTCCCTTGTTATAGCCAGAACCCCAGAGCAGTCCCTTGTTATAGCCAGAACCCCAGAGCAGTCCCTTGTTATAGCCAGAACAGCCCACAGTGTACACAACCAGTCCCAGAACAAGTCCATTATAGCCAGAATCCTAGAACAGGGTATGCAAGCCCAGAGCAGTCCCTTGTTATAGCCAGAACCCCAGAGCAGTCCCTTGTTATAACCAGAACAGCCCCTAGGGTACAAATGCAGTCCCAGAGCCGCCCCCTGTTATAGTCTGAAGACTCAACAGCCCCAAGGGTGCAAATGCATTTCCGAAACAGCTCCTGGTTATAGCTAAAACAGCCTCAGGGTACAGATGCAGTCCCTGAACAGTTCCCTGTTATAGCCAGAGCAGCAGAGCAGCACGTGGGGTACACATGTAATCCATAAGCACCCCCCTGTTATAGCTGGAACTCCAGAACAAACCCTCCCAGAGTATACAGAGCCTGGAAAAAGTATTCATACCCCTTGAAGTTTCCCACATTTTGTCATGTTACAACCAAAAGCGTCAATGTATTTTATTGGGATTTTATGTGATGGACCAACACAAAGTGTCACATAATTGCGAAGTGGAAAGAAAATGATATATTATACAAATAAATATGTGAAAAGGGTGGGGGGGGGGCATTTGTATTCAGCCCCCTTTACTCTGATACCCCTAACTAAAATCTAGTGGAACCAATTGCCTTCAGAAGTCCCCTAATTAGTAAACAGAGTCCACCTGTGTGTCATTTAATCTCAGTATAAATACAGCTGTTCTGTGAAGCCCTCAGAGGTTTGTTAGATAACCTTAGTGAATAAACAGCATCATGAAGGCCAAGGAACACACCAGACAGGTCAAGGATAAAGTTGTGGAGAAGTATAAAGCAGGGTTAGGTTATAAAAAAATCTCCCAAGCTTTGACCATCTCACGGAGCTCTGTTCAATCCATCATCGGAAAATGGAAAGAGTATGGCACAACCACAAACCTACCAAGACACGGCCGTCCACCTAAACTGACCGGGCCGGGCAAGGAGAGCATTCATCAGAGAAGAGCCAAGAGGTCCATGGTAACTCTGGAGGAGCTGCAGAGATCCACAGCTCAGGGGGGAGAGTCTGTCCACAGGACAACTATTAGTCGTGTTCTCCACAAATCTGCCCTTTATGGGAGAGTGACAAGAAGAAAGACATTGGAGAAAGAAAGTCATAAGAAGTCCTGTTTTAAGTTTATGGCCAAAAAGCAAAATGCTATGTGTGGGGGAAAACTAACACTGCCCATCTCCCTGAACACACCATCCCCACCGTGAGACATGGTGGTGGCAGCATCATGTGGTGGGGATGGTTTTCTTCAGCAGGGACAGGGAAGCTGGTCAGAGTTGATGGGAAGATGGATGGAGACAAATACAGGACAATCTTAGAAGAAAACCTGTTAGAGTCTGCAAAAGACTTGAGACTGGTGGGGGGGGGGGTCACCTTCCAGCAGGACAACGACCCGAAACATACAGCCAGAGCTACAATGGAATGGTTTACATCAAAGCATATTCATGTGTTAGAATGGCCCAGTCACAGTCCAGACCTAAATCACATTGAGAATCTGTGGCAAGACTTGAAAATTTCTGTTCACAGACGCTCTCCATCCAATCTGACAGAGCTTGAGATATTTTACAAAGAAGAAGAATGGGCAGAAATGTCCTCTCTAGATGGGCAAAGCTGGTAGAGACACCCCCAAAAAGACTTGTAGAGAAAGGGGGTTCTACAAAGTACAGGGGGTCCCCGACTTACGAACGCCCGACCTACGAACATCCCCTACTTACGAACGGGACGCTGCGGGGACCCTCCAGCCGTTCTGCGCATGCGCGGCCATACGGAGCCTGGGAAAATGCCGGCAAACTTCGGAAATGTCCGTAATTTGCCGCGCATGCGCAGAACGGCATTAGACGGAACATCGGAAATGTCTGGAAATGTCTGGAAATGTCCGTAAATGTTCGTAATTGTCGGTCTGCGCATGCGCGGCCGCCTTACGAACAATTCCGACTTAAGAACCGGCGGGCAGTCCCTAACGAGTTCGTAACTCGAGGACCCCCTGTTTCGACTCCGGGGGGCGCCATACAAATGCCCCCCCCCCCCCACACACTTTTCACATATTTATTTGTATCATTTATCATTTTCCTTCCACTTCACAATTATGTGACACTTTGTGTTGGCCCATCACATAAAATCCCAATAAAATACATTTACGTTTTTGGTGGTAACATGACAATGTGGACAATTTCAAGGGGTATGAATACACTGTAGGTGCAGTTGGAGAACAGCCCCCCCCCCCCTCCATTATATCCGGAACAGCCATCAGGGTACAGGTGCAGTGCTGTCGGCCCCAAAGCAGCCCACAGGTGTACCCTAACAGTAGCCCAAAGGTAGAAGCAGAAAGCATTGTGTTTACATTTCCCATCCTCTCATCCATGTGAGCCATCACTCCCTATTATCACGCTGAAAACTCAATAGAGCAGAACATGGCCTAGTTTACACATCTCACCCCACAGCCCACAGAGAGACCTACCTGGAGGAGAAGCCGCAGGATACCGGCCTCAGACACGAGCAACTCTCATCGCACTGCAGCTTGTAGTAGAGGATGGTGAACACATACACCCCACATTACACCCCACATTAGTGTCCGGTCACATGACTATTCCCTTCTACTCCATATTACACAAACCCCCTCTGACTTCACCGCCATCAGTACAAATGATAGCGAGGGACGAAGGAATTTTCATCTGTTACCAGATTCATACTATGGTAGAAATTTCTACACATATTACGCCCCGTGCACACGGTCGGATTTTCCGACGGAAAACGTCCTATTGGACCATGTTGTCGGAAATTCCGACCGTGTGTGGGCTCCATCGGACTTTTTCCGTCTGAATTTCCGAGGGAAAAAGTTTGAGATCCTGCTCTCAAATTTTCCGACAACAAAGTCCTATCGGACTTTTTCCGATCGCGTGTAGCGAATTCCGACGGACAAAGTGCCACGCATGCTCAGATCACATTACAAGACCAAAGCTATTGGCTACTAGCCTCTACGTAGTCCCGTCGTAGGCAACAAACGTCACCACATTCAGGATGATCGGACTTTCCGACAACTTTGTCCAGCCGTGTGTATGCAACACCAGTGTCGGAGAAAATCCGTCGGAGAAAATCCTACGGATTTTGTGGTCGGAATTTCCGACCGCGTGTACGGGGCATTAGTGTTAGTGAGCTGGAAGAAAAACAACAAATAAGTATTGAACCCGTCACCATTTTTCTAGGTAAATCTATTTGGTAAAGGTGATATTGACATGAAATGTTCCCCACATGTCGGAAACAACCCATCCAATCCACACATACAAAGACACCAAAACAAATCCCTTCAGAAATGAAGTTCTGTGTAATAAAATGGAAGGACACAGGGAAAAGCATTGAACACATGAAGAAAGGGAGGAGCAAAAAGGCACGGAAAGCCAAGACACCAGCTGAAATCTATCAGTAATTGGAAAGCAATCCTGCCCCTTGTCAGGGCAAATTAATATCAGCTGGTTCAGTCTCACCTGAAGGCCTATAAAAAAGGTGTCTCATTACCAAGGTGTCACACAAGAAACATCCCATGATGGGTAAAAGCAAAGAGCTCTCTCAAGACCTTTGCAACCTTATTGTTGTAAAACATACGGATGGCATTGGTTACAGAAGGTTTTCTAAACTTCTGAATGTTCCAGTGAGCACTGTTGGGGCCATAATCCAGACGTGGAAAGAACATAATTTCACCATGAACCGGCCAGGTGCTCCTCACAAGATTTCTGACAGGAGTGAAAAGAAGTATCAGAAGAGTTTTCCAAGAGCCAAGGACTTGTGGAGAGCTTCAGAAAGACCTGGAATTAGCAGGTACACAATAAGTAATGCCCTCCCCCGCCATGGCCTGTATGACCGCTCACCACACAACACTCCATTGCTGAAGAAGAACCTTGGTGAAGCTCGGGTTATAGTTTGCTGCACAACATCTCAGGAGGACAATCATCCCAAACACAACGCCAAGGAAACTCTCCATTGGTTCCCACAAACAGTTGATAATGGGATTTGGCTATCGCTCAGGAGGTGGGGGCAGAATTGAATGTTGGGGGTGCTGGTGATTGGTTGGGTGTTGTGTCTCCAGTCTTTGCGGTGATTGGCCAGCTCGGTAAGGTAAACCTTGTCCAGGGAGAGTGCCCGTCAGTCCCAGGCACAGTGACCCCTCTCTCTCTGTACACCATGGCCTGCTGAAGTACGGGTTCAGTGGGGTGTGCCTGGTGTTCTCCTGACACCCTCTGAGCCTGGAACCTATCAATGCAGAATTGAGTTTACAATTTCTAATCTTATTTTTGTTTAAACGATTATAATCAAGTTTTCCCCCTAACTCTAGGTGATGTTTATAATCTAGCACCCTAAATCTAAGCGATGTTTATAATCTAGCACCCTAAATCTAAGCAATGTTTATAATCTACCACCCTAAATCTAAGCAATGTTTATAATCTACCACCCTAAATCTAAGCAATGTTTATAATCTAGCACCCTAAATCTAAGCAATGTTTATAATCTAGCACCCTAAATCTAAGCAATGTTTATAATCTAGCACCCTAAATCTAAGCAATGTTTATTGCTTACCCTAAATCTAAGCGATGTTTATAATCTAGCACCATAAATCTAAGCGATGTTTATAATCTAGCACCCTAAATATAAGCAATGTTTATAATCTACCACCCTAAATCTAAGCAATGTTTATAATCTAGCACCCTAAATCTAGGAAATGTTTATAATCTAGCACCCTAAATCTAGGCAATTTTTATAATCTAGCACCCTAAATCTAGGTAATTTTTTATAATCTAGCACCCTAAATCTAGGCAATGTTTATAATCTAGCACCCTAAATCTAGGCAATTTTTATAATCTAGCACCCTAAATCTAGGCAATGTTTATAATCTAGCACCCTAAATCTAGGCAATTTTTATAATCTAGCACCCTAAATCTAGGCAATGTTTATAATCTAGCACCCCAAATCTAAGCAGTGTTTATAATCTAGCACCCTAAATCTAAGCAATGTTTATAATCTAGCAACCTAAATCTAAGCAATGTTTATAATCTAGCACCCTAAATATAGGCAATGTTTATAATCTAGCACCCTAAATCTAGGCAATGTTTATAATCTAGCACCCTAAATCTAAGCAATGTTTATAATCTAGCACCCTAAATCTAAGCAATGTTTATAATCTACCACCCTAAATCTAAGCAATGTTTATAATCTAGCACCCTAAATCTAAGCAATGTTTATAATCTAGCACCCTAAATCTAGGCAATGTTTATAATCTAGCACCCTAAATCTAGGCGATGTTTATAATCTAGCACCCTTAATCTAGGTGATGTTTATAATCTAGCACCCTAAATCTAAGCGATTTTTATAATCTAGCACCCTAAATCTAAGCGATGTTTATAATCTAGCACCCTAAAGCTAAGCGATGTTTATAATCTAGCACCCTAAATGTAGGCATGGGGGTTAGGCAGAAAATTGTATTCAGAATGTTGGGGATGACGTGTGAATGAAATGATTACTACATGGCAGAGAAGACGACTGGCGGAGCCCATTGTGCCCCCCCCCCCCGGTGGAGTAAGTGGAGGTGACAGCTCTGCCTGGCAGTGACAACATGTAATCTTCGCAGTTGTTTTCTCCATCTGATGGGGGTGAGTCAGATTTAGACCAGGCGAGCGAGGACTGTGACTCAGACGCTGCGCCTCCTCAGAAACGGACGATCGGATTACGCCAAGGAGGTTCTAGTGACATCCATGGCATGGTTTCTTTTTTTTTAATAGAGCTTCTCTAGATTCTTTGTGAAAAAAATAGTCCTGTAAATTACAATCATTTTTAATTTAATAGTCATTTACTTTTGTTTGTCCTTTCCTTACATTTATACTACTTTCACACCGGGGCGCGCGTCGGCGATAAAACGCCGCTATTTTTAGTGGCGTTTTACCGTCGTTTTAGTGGCGCTTTGCCAGGGGTTTTAACCCTTTTTCGACCCTGCTAGTGGCCGAAAAAGGGTTAAAACCGGCAGCAAAGCGGGCAGGGGCGCAGCGCCCCAGTGTGAGAGCAATCAGGCTTTTACATGAGAGGCTCTTTACAGGCGCTACGCAGGCGATGACGTACGTTGCTTTGCCTGCACGGGCTGCCCATCCACAGCACATTGCGGGGGGGCGGTCCTTAAGTGGATAAAGAAGAACAATCATTATAAATTATTTTTACAGTTCCGTCCCCTATGAGACAAATTACATGTAGTTTTTACCACCATATTTCTAAGTGCTTTCTAAATCTAGTTAAAAAAATTCCAACCTGCCCATCAGTGCTGCCTATCAGTGCCAACCAGTGCTGCCTATCAGTGCCAATCAGTGCCGCCTATCAGTGCCCATCAGTGCTGCCTATCAGTGCCAATCAGTGCCGCCTATCAGTGCCAATCAGTGCCGCCTATCAGTGCCCATCAGTGCTGCCAATCAGTGCCGCCTATCAGTGCCGCCTATCAGGCGCGCATTTCAGTGCCACATATCAGTGCGGCCTATCCAGTGGACATCAGTGCCACCTATCAGCGTCAATCAGGGGCACCTATTATTACCCATTAGTCCTGCCTAGCCATACCTCCCAACTTTTTTGAGATGGGAGCGAGGGACACCTATTAGCAAAAGTACGTAGGCATAGGACACACCCCTCCTGCCACGCCCCTTAGGAGGACAGTTATGCTAAAAAAAAAAAAGTAAAAGATTAGTTAAAAAGTACTTTTTTTTTTTACTACTACTATTCCTTTATATTGTCTTTTGAATGAATGAATGAATGAATAATTTGTATAGCGTTACAATGCGAATGTTAGAAATTGGATGAGAGGCGCTGGGAAACACTTTTTGAAAGCTAAATAAAGCATTTTATATACAACAATATAGACAACAATATACAACAATATAGACAACAATATACAACAATATAGATCAGATCAAAATAAGGGACAAATGAGGATGAAAGAGGGACTTTGTTCCAAATCAGGGACAGTCCCTCAAAATCAGGGACAGTTGGGAGCAATGCCTATCCGTGCCGCCAATTAGTGCCCATCAGTGCACTGAGTCCAGGGATGGGGAGATGAACTCAGCAGCCAGGCACATTGTCCATGGGGGGGGGGGGGGGGGCACAACTGAAATCCATCTATGTTTATTAATGCCACATGCCAATCTTTAGTATAATAGGTAATCACCACACTACTATTTACAATAAACTACTGGGGGTAAAATAAAAAAAAGTGTCAGTAAAAGGCCTGCCGCTAAGCACTGTTACGTGTTTCCACACCACAAACCAAAAAAAAAAAAAAAGTGCAGCGCTAACTTACTGATCGATAACTTTACAATAATGGTGGAACCCTCTAATGTATGGAAATCTCAATAAACGGCAATATTACCACAATACCGATCTCTGTGATACGCAACCTCACATCTAATTAAAACTGAGATCAAGACTTAACAAATGAATCTTAGCAGGGATGGTGGGAACCCCTCTACAGATAATTGCAATACAAATTAACTTAAAATGCAACAACTTTATTAGTTGGGAGGTTCCCACCATTATAGCACCATTGTCTGTGTCTTTATGGACCTGGTGGGCAGTCCTGTTGGAACAGGAAGGGGCCGTCCCCAAACTGATCCCACAAAGTTGGGAGCATGAAATTGTCCAAAATGTCTTGGTATTCTGGCGCCTTAAGAGTTCCCTTCACTGGAACTAAGGGGCCAAGCGTATACACACCGACCGTTGTGCTCATAAGTTTACATACCCTGGCAGAATTTATGATTTCTTGGCCATTTTTCAGAGAATATGAATGATAACACAAAAACTTTTCTCTCACTCATGGTTGGTGTTTGGCTGAAGCCATTTATTATCAATCAACTGTGTTTACTATTTTTATAAATCATAATGACAACAGAAACTACCCAAATGACCCTGATCAAAAGTTTACATGCCCCAGTTCTTAATCCTGTGTTTTGCCCCCTTTAACATCAACGACGGCTTGAAGTCTTTTGTGATATTTGTGGATGAGGCTCTTTATCTTCTCAGATGGTTCCTCTTGGTAAAAGTCCTCCAATTCCTGCAAATTCTTGGGCCGTCTTCCATGAACGGCACGTCTGAGATCTCCCCAGAGGGGCTCAATGATATTGAGGTCAGAAGACTGAGATGGCCACTCCAGAACCTTCACTGTTATTCTGCGGTAGCCAATGACGGGTGGACTTGGCCTTGTGTTTTGGGTCATTGTCATGTTGGAATGTCCAAGTACGTCCCATGCGCAGCTTCCTGGCTGATGAATGGAATGTTCCTCCAGTATTTTTTGATAGCATACTGCATTCATCTTTCCATACATTTTTACCAAATTTCCTGCGCCTTTGTAGCTCACACATCCCCCAAAACATCAGCGATCCACCTCCGTGTTTCACAGTAGGGATGGTGGACCTTTCCTCATAGGCCTTGTTGACTCCTCTCCAAATGTAGTGTTTATGGTTGTGGCCAAAAAGCTAAACTTTGGTCTCATCCCTCCAAATGACTTTGTAGCAGAAGGTTTGAGGCTTGTATCTGTACTGTTTGGCGTATTGTAAGTGGGATATTTTGTGGCATTTGCGTAGTAATGGCTTTCTTCTGGCGATTTAACCATGCAGCCCATCTTTCTTCTGGTGACTCGACCATGCAGCCCATCTTTCTTCTGGAGACTCCGCCATGCAGATCATCTTTCTTCTGGAGACACGACCATGCAGCCCATCTTTCTTCTGGAGACTCGACCATGCAGCCCATCTTTCTTCTGGAGACTCGACCATGCAGCCCATCTTTCTTCTGGAGACTCGACCATGCAGCCCATCTTTCTTCTGGAGACTCGACCATGCAGCCCATCTTTCTTCTGGAGACCCGACCATGCAGCCCATCTTTCTTCTGGAGACCCGACCATGCAGCCCATCTTTCTTCTGGAGACTCGACCATGCAGCCCATCTTTCTTCTGGAGACCCGACCATGCAGCCCATCTTTCTTCTGGAGACCCGACCATGCCGCCCATCTTTCTTCTGGAGACCCGACCATGCGGCCCATCTTTCTTCTGGAGACCCGACCATGCCGCCCATCTTTCTTCTGGAGACACGACCATGCAGACCATCTTTCTTCTGGAGACACGACCATGCAGACCATCTTTCTTCTGGAGACACGATCATGCAGCCCATCTTTCTTCTGGAGACTCGACCATGCAGCCCATCTTTCTTCTGGAGACACGACCATGCAGCCCATCTTTCTTCTGGAGACACGACCATGCAGACCATCTTTCTTCTGGAGACACGACCATGCAGCCCATCTTTCTTCTGGAGACTCGACCATGCAGCCCATCTTTCTTCTGGAGACTCGACCATGCAGCCCATCTTTCTTCAAGTCCCTTCTTATTGTGCATCTTGAAACAGCCATACCACATGTTTTCAGAGAGTCCTGTATTCCACCTGAAGTTATTTGTGGTGTTTGCATCCCGAACAATTTTCCTGACAGTTGTGGCTGAAATTTTAGTTGGTCTACCTGACCGTGGTTTGGCTTCAACAGAACCCCCTCATTTTCCACTTCTTGATTAGAGTTTGAACACTGCTGATTGTTATTCTCGATTCCTTGGATATCTTTTTTTATATCCCTTTCCTGTTTTATACAGTTCAACTACCTTTTCCCCGCAGATCCTTTGACAATTCTTCTGCTTTCACCATGACTCAGAATCCAGAAACATCAGTGCAGCACTGGATGAAAGATGCAAGGGTCTGTCAGGAGCCCAGAAACTCATTGACCTTTTATACACACACACTAATTACAAGCAAACAGATCACAGGTGAGGATGGTTACCTTTAACAGCCATTCAAACCCCTTTGTGTCACCTTGTGTGCATGTTATCAGGCCAAAATCACCGGGGTATGTAAACTTTTGATCAGGGTCATTTGGGTAGTTTCTGTTGCCATTATGAAATAAAAAGAGTAAACACAGTTGATTGATAATAACACTAAACATGAGTGAAAGAAAAGTTTTTGTGTTAATCATATTCTCTGAAAAATGGCCAAGAAATCATAAATTCTGCCAGGGTATGTAAACTTATGAGCACAACTGTGTGTGTATATATATATATATATATTTGATAACGGAAACTGTATTACAGACTCCAGGGTATGGAATTTTGAGCGTGCACATCACAATACCCCCCCCCCCCCCCCCCCCCCCCATCTGGTAATGCTTGCCAACATTGCTTAGGTAGAGCAAAAACACCCGATAGCTTAGCTGGCATACATGTGGACAGCGGAACACACATTCATGCTTAGTAATAGGTTCTGTGCAAATCTAATGTGGACCGTGTGCATGCGTTTGCACACATTAAGGGGGAATGATGAAATGGTGCGAGTGTGAGATTTGTTTGTTCACACGGCATGGATACACAGCTGTCATCACAGATCAGGTCCCATCACACGCCCACCATAAGCCCCATTCACACCTGTGCTGAGCGTCCTCGGTCGTCGTCCTTTTTTTTTTTTTGAGTGTTTGTACAAGTGCACATGTTTCCGATTTGAGCATTTTCTTATTTTTAGCCAATGGAAAGCTAGTTACTAGGCAAGAAAATGTGCAAAAAAATGCACGTTACGACTTCTGATCAGGAGCCGGCGGGATGCGTTCCAGACCATGTGACCACTGTGAGAGCCAATCACAGCGATTACATGATATCTTTACCCACTTAAAATTGCCACTGGGAAGCGGTGTGGGCGGGTTAATGTGTATATATTTTAGTATTTTTAAATTTGTATTACACCAT
Organism: Lithobates sylvaticus; assembly: GCA_028564925.1. NCBI lineage: Eukaryota > Metazoa > Chordata > Amphibia > Anura > Ranidae > Lithobates > Lithobates sylvaticus. The sequence goes on from CM053037.1 coordinate 3,208,965, forward strand.
TTTTTGCCGCCATTCACACTTCACGTATCGGGGATTGCCATTGCTGATTTTGTGTAGGCAATTTTCACGCGATTTCACATGTCGTGCATAGGGCACCCTATTCATTTCAAGGCCCCCCATTCAATTACTATGTTGGGGGGCACCACATTTTTTGAAAAAAAAAAATACACTTTAATGCATTTTATTGCACACAAACACAAAATAATAAAAAATTTTGGTAAAATTTTAAAGATGGTGTTTCGCCGAGTAAACAGATACCTAACATGTCGTTGCTTTAAAATTGTGCATGTTTATGGAATGGCGTCAAACTACAGTATTCAAAAATCTCTATATAGTATGCAACGCTTTAAAAGCCTTTAGTGTAAGTCTAGTGCTAGAATTATTGCTCTTGCTCTGACATTCACGACAATACCTCACGTTTGGTGCGATCACCGTACATATGCGTGCGGGACCAAGGTGTGCGTTCACCTTTTCGCGCTAGCGTGAGGGGATTGGGGCGGTTTACTTTTTTTTTTATTATTATTATTTAAAAAAATATATCACTTTTATTTCTGTATGTAAACACCCCTTGTGACAGCAATAGGCAGTGACAGGTCTTCTTTATGAAGAGATCTGGGCCTATTGGACCCCATATGTCTCCTCTACCCTTAAAAAGCATTTGATCACACCAAGATCGGTGTGATCAGATACTTTCCTATTTCAAAAATGGCGGTGTTTACATCTGGAAAACCGCAAGTGATGAAAATGATCGTTACTTACGGTCTCCTAGATCAAGGGTCTCCAAACTTTATAAACAAACTAACAAAGGGTCCAGTTTACTGTCCTTCAGACTTTAGGTGGGACAGAGTGGACAGTGTAAGTAGAAACTGCCCCAGCGTCAGTGGGAGTAAAAAAATGAAGTGCCTGTAGTCGGTAGAAGGAGGAATAGTGCCTCATTGTTGGTATCAGTGGGCGGAATAGTATCCCATCATTGGTGTTGGGGTTATACCGATACTAGTATTGGTATCGATGCCGATACCGAGCAATTGCAGGAGTACTTGTGCTCCTGCAAATGCTCCCAATGACTAGTCCGATACCTGGACACTCAGGGATGATCACGATCTCCCTTTGTGTCCTTCAATAAAGCAGCTGACAGACGCTTCTCCTCCTCTCCCCTCCATGGCTGTCAGCTGCTTTATTGAAAGCCACACAGGGAAATCGGTGATTATAACTTCCCCCACCGCCGCACTGATCATTCCTGAGTGTCCCCTGTATCCTCCTCCAGCTCCCCTCTGTATCCTCCTCTGTGCTCCTCTATGGGCTCCTCCGGTCCCCCCCCCCATCCTCCTCCGGTCCACCTCTGTGTGCTCCTCCAGTCCTTCCCCCCCGTCCTCCTCCGCTCCCCCTCAGTGGGCTCCTCCAGTCCCCCCTCTGTCCCCCTGTCCTCCTCCTGCCCCCCCCCCCATCCTCCTCCATTCCCCCTCCGTGTGCTCTTCCATTCCCCCCACCTCCTCCTCCTCTGTGTGCTCCTCTGGTTACCCCCCTCCTCCTCCTCCATTCCCCCTCCATGTGCTCTTTCGGTCCCCCCCCTCCTCCTCTTCCGTGTGCTCCTCTGCTTCACCCCTCCTCCTCTGCTCCCCCTCCGTGGGCTCCTTCGATCCTTCCTCTGTCCCCCTGTCCTCCTCCTGTCCCCCCCATCCTCCTCCATTCCCCCTCCATGTGCTCTTTCGGTCCCCCTCCTCCGTGTGCTCTTTCGGTCCCCCCTCCTCCTCCTCCGTGTGCTCCTCTGCTTCCCCCCTCCTCCTCCGTTCCCCCTCTGTGTGCTCCTCCTTCCCCCCTTCGTGTGCTCCTTTGGTTCCACCCCACCCGTCCTCCTCCGCCCCCCCATCCCAGATCTTTCAGGATGGAGAGCGGAGGAAGGAGATGGTAAATATGTAACTTACCAGCTCCTTCCTTTTCCGAATGCACAGAGTCAGTGATCACTGACTGTCCATTCATAACTGTCACTGAGCATTGTAAACTTTGTTTACGATGTCTCGGTTTATGAATGGAGAAGAGCCTCTGTCTCCTCTCCATTCATCTCCAGTGCAGCTGAAGCTACAGAGGACTGGGGAATCTGTGTCCTCAGTCCCTTTCCATGTCTCAAGGGGGTGATGTCAGGGGTCTGTTTAGACCCCTGACATCTCACCAAGCCCCCCTACCCCCAACAGGGTTGAATATAAAAAAAAAAAGAAGAAGAAACATTGTAATAAATACATATTTTAAAGTAAAATTGTAAAAATAATAAAAAATAAAAAAAAAAAAAAACACTGACACTGTCAACCCGCCCCACCAAAAAAAAAAAAAAGTTATATATACACATATACACACACACACACACATACATACACACACACACGTATTGTAAAAAATAAAAATAAAAAAAATAATTGTACAAACTACAATGGTAAAAAATAAAAAAAACTGACAGTCCACGACTCATCAGTGCCACCTATCAGTGCTGCATATTAGTGCCACTGTCACATGACATAAAAAAAGGAGTAATAGGTATTGGCGAGTACTTAAAAAAAAAAGGATCGGTACTTGTACTCGGTCTTAAAAAAGTGGTATCGGGACAACCCTAATTGGTGTTAGTGGATGGAAAAATCCCCATTGTTGGCGTCAGTGGAAGGAATGGTTCCCCACTGTTGGCGTCATTGGAAGGAATGGTTCCCCACTGTTGGCGTCAGTGGAAGGAATGGTGCCCCACTGTTGGCGTCATTGGAAGGAATGGTTCCCCACTGTTGGCGTCAGTGGAAGGAATGGTGCCCCACTGTTGGCGTCAGTGGAAGGAATGGTGCCCCACTGTTGGCGTCAGTGGAAGGAATGGTGCCCCACTGTTGGCGTCAGTGGAAGGAATGGTGCTCCACTGTTGGTGTCAGTGGAAGGAATGGTTCCCCACTGTTGGCGTCAGTGGAAGGAATGGTTCCCCACTGTTGGTGTCAGTGGAAGGAATGGTTCCCCACTGTTGGTGTCAGTGGAAGGAATGGTTCCCCACTGTTGGTGTCAGTGGAAGGAATGGTTCCCCACTGTTGGTGTCAGTGGAAGGAATGGTTCCCCACTGTTGGTGTCAGTGGAAGGAATGGTTCCCCACTGTTGGTGTCAGTGAAAAAAATGGTTCCCCACTGTTGGTGTCAGTGGAAGGAATGGTTTTCCACTGTTGGTGTCAGTGAAAAAAATGGTTCCCCACTGTTGATGTCAGTGGAAGGAATGGTGCCCTCTGTGTTGGTTTTCCATTGTATGGCTTCCTCTATTATTATCTTGGATAGTAACGCTTTCTAAACGCATGCTGTAAACACAATAGGTGTGTTTGTTAAAGCGTTTGTGGCACATTTGCAGTGCATTTATATTGATGTAAATAAAGACATTCGGGGAGCAGTACAGTCAGCCGGACACTACATGTCAGTTAAATTTTGGCGAGATGTGACACAAAGTGACACCAACTACACTGTCCACTGCAATGCATATAACTGACACAGAGCGCTGACAGGTGTGCGGCAGGAAACGCCCGCTTTGAACGATGGTGTAAACTTAGACTTACATGTTAAATCTCATAGGAGATTACAGTGATTGTGTTTCCATCTACTTTTATTTCCCTAAAAACAACAAAGTAAATGTTTATTTCCCTGTGAAGTATTTGTTTGTATTGCAGGATGCAACAATGTAATTATTTATTAGAGAAAACCAAACACTTCATCATCAGAACTAGGAGAATTCCCTATATGACAAAAAGAAGGATTAGGGAGACGAAGCGTCTTGTCGAAGCCCCCCATAGCACTGAGCCTGCCTATAAAATGTGATGACAGATCCCAACAGCTGTGGACTGCGAGGCTTGTCCAGCCCCTTCCCCGACCCCAGCCAAAAATCCCTCACAGACACACACACCAGTAGATGAGAGATCCCTACCAAGAGCAGGACAAGTCTCAGACCACCTGAAGACACACAGACCCCGGGATCCTACCACCACCACCACCACCACCACCACCACCATGAAAGAACTTAAAGCCCTGAAGATCCGGATCGCCTTCTCTATCACCCTGATTGGGGTGTCTCTGATGCTGGCCGCCATTATGGGTAACCATTGGGCGGTCATGAGCCCGAAGGTGGACGATTTCACCCAACCCTGCGAGGTGGCCCACTTTGGCCTGTGGAAACTATGCACCAAGAGGATCACGGTGAAGGGCAACGATGTGGTGAGCACCCTGTGTGGCCCACTCAGTCTTCCTGGAGGTAGGTTCTCTTTATTTACAATATGGATACATTGAGATGTCTATAGGATATTCCTGAAACCTCTCAGACTGGGAGCAATGGGTTGGACCACTAGTCATTGAGTTAGATGTGGTGAGCACCCTTTGTGGCCCATTCAGTCTTCCTGGAGGTAGTTTCTCTTTATTTACAATACAATTACATTGAGACATCTATAATATCATCCTGAGTCTTCTCAGACTGTGAGCACTGGGCATTGGGTTAGATGTGATGAGTACCCTGTGAGGCCCACTCAGTCTTCCCGGAGGTAGGTTTTCTTTATTTACAATATGGATACATTGAGATGTCTATAGGATATTCCTGGGTCCTCTCGGACTGGAGCACGGGGCATTGGGTTGGACTACTAGTCATTGGGTTAGATGTGGTGAGCACCCTGTGTGGTCCACGCAGTCTTCCTGGTGGTAGGTTCTCTTCATTTACAATATGGATACATTGAGAGGTGTATAGGATATTCCTGGGTCCTCTCGGACTGGAGCACGGGGCATTGGGTTGGACCACTGGTCATTGGGTTAGATGTGGTGAGCACCCTGTGTGGTCCACGCAGTCTTCCTGGTGGTAGGTTCTCTTCCTTTACAATATGGATACATTGAGAGGTGTATAGGATATTCCTGGGTCCTCTCGGACTGGAGCACGGGGCATTGGGTTGGACCACTGGTCATTGGGTTAGATGTGGTGAGCACCCTGTGTGGTCCACGCAGTCTTCCTGGTGGTAGGTTCTCTTCATTTACAATATGGATACATTGAGAGGTGTATAGGATATTCCTGAGTCTTCTCAGACTGGAACCACTGGGCTGGACCATTAGTCATTGAGTTAGATGGGGTGAGCATCCTGTGCGGCCCACTCAGTCTTCATGGTGGTGGGTTCTCTTTTTTAAATTATGGATACATTGAGACATCTATAATATATTCCTGAGTCTTCAAAGACTGGTGCACTGGGAATTGGGTTGGACCACTGATCATTGGGTTACATGTGGTGAGCACCCTCTGTGGCCCACTCAGTCTTCCTGGTGGTAGGTTTTCTTTATTTACAATATGGATACATTGAGAGGTGTATAGGATATTCCGGAGTCCTCTCAGACTGGGAGCACTGGAAATTGGGTTGGACCACTACAGAGTGAATGGAGTATAAACAAGTACACTATTCTTGCAACACCGAATTTCCGACAACTTGACCTTTCGGAGTGATTTACAACGTGGCTGGTAAACCTTTCCAGTGCAATCACAAATTACTAAACCTGGCCACGCATGTTACAGTCCAGTTGTATAATCTTCTTTCGAACGCAATAAATCAGTAGCATGAAGCCACCTGATTGGATGTCCTGACAAGAGGGTTTAAGTCGGACTAACGCTACGTATTTGTTGAGAAATCGAATGCAGAAAACATTTCATAGATTTTCAGCTTAGTGACTCAACCCCACCCCCGTCTACATATCTACATGTATCCACCTAACATTATAAATAGTATATGTGTCCACCAAGCTATACCTACAGTAACACACTGAAGTCCATGAGATGCAAAATATACAAATCAAACATAGAACGATACACAGTAGCTCACAAAAGTAAGTACACCCCTCAGTCACATTTTTGAAAATCTTTTCTTCTATCTTTTCATGTGACAACACTGAAGAAATGACAATGTAGAGTAGTGAGTGTACAACTTGTATAATACTGGTCATTGGGTTAGATGTGGTGAGCACCCTGTGTGGTCCACAGAGTCTTCCTGGTGGTACGTTCTCTTCATTTACAATATGGATACATTGAGAGGTGTATAGGATATTCCTGGGTCCTCTCGGACTGGAGCACGGGGCATTGAGTTGGACCACTAGTCATTGGGTTAGATGTGGTGAGCACCCTGTGTGGTCCACGCAGTCTTCCTGGTGGTAGAGTAGTGAGTGTACAACTTGTATAATAGTGTAAATTTGCTGTCCCCTCAAAATAACTCAACACACAGCCATTAATGTCTAAACCGCTGGCAACAAAAGTGAGTACACCCCTAAGTGAAACTGTCCAAATTGGGCCCAAAGTGTCAATATTTTATGTGGCCACCATTATTTTCCAGCACTGCCTTAACCCTCTTGGGCATGGAGGTCACCAGAGCTTCACAGGTTGTCACTGGAGTCCTCTTCCCCTCCTCCATGATGACATCACGGAGCTGGAGGATGTTGAAGACCTTGCGCTCCTCCACCTTCCGTTTGAGGATGCCCCACAGATGCTCAATAGGGTTTAGGTCTGGAGACATGCTTGGCCAGTCCATCACCTTTACCCTCAGCTTCTTTAGCAAGGCAGTGGTGGTCTTGGAGGTGTGTTTGGGGTCGTTATCGCATTGGAATGCGTTAGCCGTTTGTCTGTGTTCATGAAATCAACATCCGATGGTTGGTATCACTGTAACATCCTGTTATCAGGAGTGCTAGCTCTTCAAAGCAGAAAGAACGCCTGTTTCTGCTTGTATTTTATCTTATGTGAACTGGGAACTGTTCTGTATCCCCCACAGCCAATCAGATTCAAGCTTTTTTGTTTCCCATCTGCCAAGTGCATGTGTGAATCTGTTGGCAGTGAAGTAACACAAACAGTTCTAACTGCAGGCAAGCAGTAAATGAGGCTGCATTTGTCTCTGATGTATAGATAACCGGATAAAATACTAAACGTTAGGGTGCTAAAGACAGGATTAAAACGGACAAAGCAGAAAGGGGCGGGGCCCCTGACCAGTCATTCCAAATTGTATTGCAGAAATGAATGGCTTTCGAATTTGAGTAGTTTCAAATGTCCTCAGTATTTCTCATTGGGTGTTATACATTGAAGGATTTTCTCTGGCCACACCCCCTCTCCCCACATAGTAGAACACGCAGTCTTGGAGGTGATGAGTTTGGACCTGTCTCGGGTCTATCAGTGTACCTACCCATGATGCCCACTCCCTGCCCGGTCACCCAACATTGGGGCTCTGAGATCCAATTTGAGGATTATTCACTATATGATTACCTATTATCAGCCAAGCATAAACTGTGGCACATACTCCATACAGGGGGCCCAAGACCAGCTTTCTGGGTAATCAAGGGGATCACTTTTGAATGCCGCTGTATGAAAAATGCTAGGAAAACATTTAAACGTTGGGTGCCAGAGAAGCAGAACAGGGAACCGAAACAGACTGAACAGTGCACATTAAAGTGGACCTATCAGGAACTTTACACTTTTGTATTATGCGAATGACACGCCATTATATACAGCAACACAATCATTTTGTGAAAAAGTTCCACCTTTTATCATTAAAAAGCCGTCGTTGTGCTCCAGTCAGTGGCTTTGCCTAGGCTAAGCTGATGTTATCAGTCTGCTGCAGGCAGGAGGAAGCATTTCCTCAGTCTCTCCCCCCCCCCCAGTGATCAGACGGTACATTGTAACTTTGTAGGAGGAGGGAGCATTTCCTCCGTCTCCCCCCAGGGATCAGACTGTACATTGTAACTTTGTAGTCAGTCACAAGGTGGGAGGTTGCAGCAGAGGATGACCATTGATATATCAGGTGGTCGCTCTGATACAGGGTTGAGCAGCTCTGATATAAAGATGACGGAGGGGGAAGTGTTGCAATGTGTGGAGTTTTCCTTCTTCTGACAGTCAGAGAAAATCCCGGACACTCATGTTCAGCCATTGAGACGAGTGCAGAGCCCAAAGGAGGGAACATTTATAGCTGCGATCAACACATGTTCAGCAACCGCAAAAATTAAACGTCTTGTGGATGAAACTCAATCACCCCCCCCCCCCCCCTCACTTCACCGCCGGAATGAGATCAATTTTTTTTAGACAGATCTCCATTTCACAAGAGACATTCCAGAGTCAGGAGAGCAAGTGTGTACCAACTAGCCCCCTCCTCCCCCCCCCCAAAGGGTCCAAATACACCCCAAGAATATAGTCTGCGTGTCATCTGTCATCGCATAACAACAACCAGGGAGGAGACAGTCCATATACATTCTAAGGAAACTACAACTTTATATATACACCATGCCGGGTGTAATTCTCAGTATCTGTTCTTATGCTGTATGTATGGAGATTTTTATTTGTAAAAACAAACAAGATACATAATAACAGACTAATTGTCTGAAAATAACATAAATACAACAATTACTGACACGTTGTCTAGGTCACTCTGCCGAGTATCAGATTCTGCGGATACAGGATCAGGGGGCGGACGCCTTTTAGTGGGCGGGTCATCCTCTGAGCCAGTCCCATAACTCCTTTTCCACTCTTTTTAATTCCTGCTCCAGTTCCCGGGCCTCTAGGGAATAGGAGTCGGCATCCGAATCTGATAACGCTTCATACCTATTGGTAGAAACTGCCGTACCCACTTCTGGGGCCCCTTTCACTTTTTTAGCTGGCTTCTGCACTAATGTCCAGTCACTTTCGGGTTTACAGGTAAATGTATCCTTTTTATTCCTCCTCTTCTGACCAGTGATCTTCACAGAGACAGGAACAGGAACAGACGAAGAGCATGCGGCCGGCTGTTCCTCAGCCTGCTGAACACTGTCCGCCCACCCGGGGGTAGTCTCCTGGACCTCTGGGACCACCTCCTCCCTAGTCAATACAGCCCCATTCATTAAGGCTTCCTCCTCTAGTTGTTCTGTTGCAGCCAACAATTCATTGTCTGCAGATTCCCCACCCTTATTATGGAAGGCCTCCGGGCAATCCCTGTGGTAATGGCCAAGCCTAACACACAGATTGCACTTAACATTCTCACAGATAGAACTGATGTGGCCAACCTCCCCACCAGTGGCAGCCCGTCCATAGGGGGCGCCCCCCCTCCAGGCAGTCACAAAATATATATATTTTTTAAACTGGCCATTTAAAAAAAAAAAGGTCCTTTAGTGCACTGTGTTCAGACGCCGGACACAGTGCTACGCCGGACACAGTGCACTTATGGGAAGTGCCATGTCTATGCAATCACGAGATTGCAGACGCGGCACTTAATTTTTGGCCTTTTATCCCTCCTTGCAGCGCTTCTGCCCGGCGCTCGTAGTATCTATTACTACGGCCGGGCAGTTTGATTGACATCTGAGTTTGATGTCACTTCCTGTTTTCTCTTTCACATTGCGCCCGGGAGAGAGAAAACAGGAAGTATGAGAGGAGCGGACCCCTCCATCACCGCAGTGGAAGGAGACACTGCAGGAGAAGACAACACACAGCAAGATAAGTACCGTTGTGCTCCCGCAGAGAGCGGGGGGAGGGGGGTTTGATGTGACACAGGCAGGCTGCAATGGGTGGGACACAGGCTGCATTTTGTGGGACACAGGCTGCATTGGGTGGGACACAGGCTGCATTTTGTGGGACACAGGCTGCATGTAAGGAGGGACTCCGCTGAGGGCACCTGATGTAAGGACGGACTCTGCTGGGGGCACCTGATGTAAGGACGGACTCCGCTGGGGGGGGGGGGACCTGATGTAAGGACAGACTCCACTGGGGACACCTGATGGCATCCCCGTGGCAGGCGACGTGGCTAGTGACACACAGAGGGCTCCCACTCATTCTGCTTTATGGTGAGTTGAATGATTTAATTTTATATTACAATGTAATAATAGAAATAATGTGCTTTAATCATCCTGACACCATAACAACCATGGTGCCGGGATGATTGAAGTACTAACACCAGGTGTTTAAAATATCTTTATCTGCTGATTGTTAAACTTTCTAGAATACACATATTTCTACTGTTGTGTATGATCTGGGCCTGCTGTCCCTCCATCTCTCTCTCTCTCTCCCTCCATCCCTCGTTCATCTCAGACGCTAACCATGCCCACTATTTCGCTGAAACCACACCCATTTTCACCAAGTGGGAGGGGTCAAAAAGGAAGGGCGTGGTCTGGCGCTGCCCCTTCCTAAAACTTCACCAGCCGCCACTGCTCCCCACAAAGATTACACTTCAGGATCGTGCAAACACTTGCCCAATGGCCAGATCTACCACATTTAAAACATAACCTGGACTGACCCACATAGAGGCAAACTCCTCTCTCCCGCCCAATGAAAAAAGGGTTTGGCAGGTGATGGGTAACATTGTTACTTTGCCTCAACTTAACAAGAACCCTCCAACCACCAGTCCAGATCCCATCACTGTCTTTACGTTTTGTCAAACCATTTCACAATGTCTTCTAAGCCAGATGACAATATCCTGGGGGGGGGGGGCACAGACTCATTCCAGAAAATGATGTTCACATTTGCTGTGTCAGGTTTGGAGATGGGAATAAGGATGAAATTCCTCCATCCCTCCTTGTCCCGCAACCTACTGAAGCTGGCCCAGAATCTGTCTAAGTCAGACATGAGCTTAAAGCTGACATCATAACCTTGTCTGTCAGGGAGATTAATGACCGCCAGTATGTCTGCAGGCGCAAACCCCATCTGATGACACAGCAACTCCCTTACTACAAGCCTCCTAATCGGGGAGCTCCTCTCTGCAACCCCTATGCTTAAATCTCACCTCCTCTTAAAGGCCTGACAAGTATAACTGTTACTGGTGGAAAAAGAAGGGGCCCCACAGCTCCAGGCATTCCGAGGAGGGACATGGCCAGATGGACCAGCATTCCCTTGTGGAGCAGGTGGTGGAGCCACCAAAGGGGGGGAAGTCCTGAGGGTTATTCTGAACTGACTCCTCCATCGCTATATTCTCAGAGCCCTGAGACTGCTGATGACCCCATTCAGATGTACCAGCATTAGGATTATTCACCACATCAATATTAGTGACAACATCATCACTGCACCTCATATCATCATTACTAGCAGCATCGTTACTAGTTACCCCAATGTTACTCCCACCATGAACCCCAGTCACCCCAGCATGGCCCCCACCAGGAGTACCAGTGACAGCAGCACTGTTCTCACAGTCCATGTGCTGGGAGTCCACCATGTCACTCCTCTGAGTCTCTTGTACTGTGAATGTCTGTTGGTTTAAACTAATGTTCCCACTATCCTCCAGAGCTGGAAGTCCAGCAGGAGGATCTGCTCCAACCTCACTGTCCTCCAGAGGATGTAGAGTCTTCCCTTCAGGAGACGCATGTGGTGGCTGCGTGCGTTGGACTGGTTCCCCAGAGTCTGACTCTGTAGAAGATTCAATCATTCCACTCAATCCCGCCTCACAATTGCAGTACACCTCCGCCACTGGTCCCAGTTCCTCCAGAACAGCATCAATGTCCCTTGACACACCGGCCAGTTCAATGCCCAGGGAGTTCAGTTTGCTGTCATATAAAATTTCTTTCTTGGGGTTGGCAGCTTTAAAGGGGAGTTCCAGGCATTTTAAAAGTCAGCAGCTACAAAAAGTGTAGTTGCTGACTTTTAATAAACAGACACTTACCTGTTCCACGGTCCAGCGATGCGGCCGAATGGGGTGTCGCTCCTCTCCCCCTCCTCTTCGCCGGCACCGCCATTTCCACTAAGGGCACCCGGCCGTGACGGCTTTAGTCTTCACGGCCGGGCACGCACGGCGCATGCGCGAGTCGCGCTGCGCTCCCGGACTGGATAGGCGATCTCCTGGGACCTGTCACGTGTCCCAGGAGATCGCCTAGAGGGAGGAGTCGCCTAGGCGGTTCCTGGGCGGAAGGAGGAAGTGGGACAGGAAGTCCCCCTCCTAATGAAGCCCCCACTCCCCCCCCCAAAAAAATGACATGCCAAATGTGGCATGTAAGGGGGTGAGGAGTGGTTAAAGCAAAGTTCCATTTTTGAGTGGAACTCCGGTTTAAGTCTATAAACAGAGTCAATCTGCTTCTGGATCCTGGCCTTGGCTTTTCTCAGGGTCTCCATTCTTTTTATCAGGGAAGGAATTTTATCAGCCAGGTGCAACGCAGGTTCAGACTTTAACCCCTTCTGCTTCGCAGCTGCAGGCCGCTTGAAGTCCTGATCCACCTTCCCATTACCAGTGCTGGGCTGAGGGGCTCTGCTGGGTGTAGATGGTTTCACTGGGGCAGGTTGTGGAAAATTATTACCACCCTCCTCTTTATTTTGCTGCAGCTTAGAGCGCGATGAACGTCCCTGGCCGCTGCCCACCATTACACACTGCTGTAAGTTCTCTTTAATTGTTTTCTGTTCTAAGGAAGTTCTGGTGTATCTGCGAGGAGTACTGGGAGAAGCCGAAGTCTCTGCTCCATTCTGAGCTCTATGAGCTGCACTGTGCTGGGCTTGCTGTGGCTGTAATGGCTGACTGCCTTGGATCACGCTTCCAGAACTTGGACTGTACTGGGAGGTATTAGTGTGTTGCTGTACTGAATAAGCCCCTCTCTGCGGGGTTTGCATTGACTGGCTGGACTGAGCTGCACTTCCAGAGTTTGGACTGTGCTGAGCAATAATAACATGTCTGAACAGACTGAGCTGCACTGTGCTGGGCTTGCTGGGCCTGCAATGGCTGACTGGACTGAATAACATCATCAGACTTCCTCTTATCAGTACTTTTCATACAAACATTTCCACGTCTACTTACAGTCTCTGCACATTGCTTCCTATTCCCAGAACTCTGTCCTCCTGCTTCACCACCAACCACAACTTCACCTGACAGTCCTTGTGTAGGCCAGAAAGCCTGGGACTCTCCTGGGAGACATCCCCGCCCAGGGGAGCCCAACCCTGGGCTTGTACCAGACATCAGAGGAGCTCAGCACCACACAGGCTTCAGCTGCTCCACAAGCATCCACACCCTCTGCACAGTACAGCCCCGTACACACGGTCGGAAAATCCGACCACCAAATCCATCGGATTTGGTCCGACGGATTTAGTCCAACACTGGTGTTGCATACACACGGTCGGACAAAGTTGTCAGAAAATCCGATCATTCTGAATGTGGTGACGTTTGTTGCCTATGACGGGACTACGTAGAGGCTAGTAGCCAATAGCTTTGGTCTTGTAATGTGATCTGAGCATGCGTGGCACTTTGTCCGTCGGACTATGCTACACACGATCGGAATTGGTGTGATCGAACTTTGTTGTCGGAAAATTTATCCAGCAGGAGATAGGACTTTGTCCGTCGGACAATCCGATGTAAACTGTCCGATGGTGCCTACACACGGTCGGAATTTACGACAACATTGTCCGATAGGACAGAATCCATCGGATAATCCGACCGTGTGTATGGGGCATACCACTTCTCTTGTCCTGTATGTCGGGTGTAATTCTCGGTATCTGTCCTTATTCTGTATGTATGGACTCTGCACAGTACCACTTCTCTTGTCCTGTATGTCGGGTGTAATTCTCGGTATCTGTTCTTATTCTGTATGTATGAACTCTGCAGAGTACCACTTCTCTTGTCCTGTATGCCGGTGTAATTCTCGGTATCTGTTCCTATTCTGTATGTATGGACTCTTCTCTGGTATGTCAGGTGTAACTCTCGGTATCTGTACATACATTTCAGATCTCAGTAGTGTCGGCTCCCTCTCCCCGTGCAGTCGGTGACCCCGGACTTTGTATCAGCCGGGACAAAGCTCTTGCTAATTCCATTATTAATTCGTCTGTCACCAAACTCGCCTCCGAGCAAAACAGCTGGAAGCAGATTGCGGTCGCGGCATAAAACGAACCAATCACGGCCACGCATACAAAATAAAAAATGACAAACTTTTTCTGCTCCCTCCATTCTGGTCGGTGAAGTGAGACGTCTAGAGTGGTGATTTCTTAACTTCTGACTTAAGTCGATCAAAAGTCAAAATGATCGATTTGGATGCATCAGGAAAGCTTGTTTCTGAGATCTCTGTGTTCCACTGGTTAAGATTTCCCCTTAACTTCCTGTCCTGGAGACACAACAGGAAGTGAAAGGAAATTTCTTACAAAACGGGGAGGGGGGGGGGGGGAGTTCCCCTCCTAGACAGATGTTGCCAGAACAGGTGTCCCCCATTAGAAGCTTTCTCCTCATTTCCTGTTCTGGTGACAACTGTAAAATGTTGGATTTTCTTTCACTTTCTGTCCCACGGACAGTGGTCACCAGGACAAATTGTGGGGTTTATCTACCCAACAGAGGACACAGACAGCAAACAAAACCTAAGTACATACAAAGAGGCAACAGACCTTCATCCAACGTCTGCCAGCTGCACAATGACTTTCCTCATGTATACATCTATATACAACAGGTGAGTGTAGCTCTATCTGCAATTATATACAGTAATACACAAGCTGATGGGAGGGGAATATTTGGACCCTTAAAATGCGTTGGCTTTCTCTCTACAGTGGGGAAAATAATGATTGGCTCCCCTGCAGATTGTGTAAGTTTGTCCACTTACAAAGACATGAAGGGTCTATCATTTTGGCACTAATTTGATCCCCTACCAACCAACCAATCAACAATTCTGCCCCCCACAGACTGGCTGCAGTAAGTGCTCATGTCAGTGGCAGAACTACCAGGGTCGCAGCAGTCGCACTTGTGTCTGGGCCCTGGCATTCCGGCACTGTCAGGGGGCCCCAGCGGGGTTGCTAATCACAGGTCTGTGAGCGGAGAGCATGTCTCTCATACAGCTCAGAGCCGTCATTGACAGTTCTCCCTCTCTCCTCTCTTGCTCCGTCTCCCCCCGCCTCCCCCTCTCCTGTGTGTGCTCTGCGGGAAGTCAAGTATGAAGCTAACGAGTTCATACCTCCCGCAGAGCACATACAGAGGAGGGGGGGGGGGGGGAGATGGAGTATATTTATCTGTCTCTTCTCTCATCCCATGCGAGAGAGGAGAGAGGGAGAACTGTCAATGACGGCTCTGAGCTGTATGAGAGACACGCTCTCCGCTCACAGACCTGCTGAGGAGGCAGGCGGCATTGATGAGCACTGATAGGAGGCACTAATGAGCACTGATAGGTGGGATTGATAAGCAAGGATAGGCTGCACTGATAGGCAGCATTGATGAGCACAGATAGGCGGCACTGATGAGCACTGATAGGCGGCATTGATGAGCACAGATAGGCGGCACTGATGAGCACTGATAGGCGGCATTGATGAGCACTGATAGGTGGCACTGATATGCAGCATTGATGAGCACTGATAGGCGGTATTGATGAGCACTGATAGGCGGCATTGATGAGCACTGATAGGCGGCACTGAAAGGTGGCACTGATAGGCGGCATTGATGAGCACTGATAGGTGGCACTGAAAGGTGGCACTGATAGGCAGCATTGATGAGCACTGATAGGTGGCACTGATAGGCGGCATTGATGAGCACTGATAGGTGGCACTCATGGGCATTGAGCACTGATAGGCAGCACCGATAGGTGGCAATGATAGGCGGTTTTGATGAGCACTGATAGGTGGTACTAATAGGTGGAATTGATGGGCACTGATAGGCAGAATTAATAGGCACTAATAGGGGGCACTGAAATGCAGCACTGATAGGCAGCATTGATGGGCACTAATAGGTGGAACTGATAGGCTGGTCAGTGTAAACAATTTACTGACATTCTTGCCAGTTAATGGCTCTCCTTTCCTCACACAGACACAGCGCGGGAGGAAAAGGCTGCTGATAACCAGCAAGTCTGTTTACATGTGATCAGCTGATCACATGGTAAAGGGTCGCTGTGATTGCACTGGGTGCACGCCCCGGTGGACATGTGGAAAGCAGGGTTCTGGGGGGGATGTCCATGGACGCCCTTCAAAAATTGGAAGCCCGAAGCTCAGATGGAAGGGGTGAGTCAGGGGGGGCCCCATCATGGTTTCTTGCACCGGGGCTCTGAAGGCTCTAGTTACGCCTCTGGCTCATGTGGTCCTGTCAATGTAAGAAGGTTCTCCTAACGACAACTCGTTATGTGTATAGAAGACTCCTATCCACAGAATCTTTTTCATTCAATCCTCACCATCATGGGGAAGAGCAAAGATCTGTCAGAGGACGTCGGGGAGAAGATTGTAGACCTGCACAAGGCTGGAATGGGCTACAAGACCATCAGCAAGAAGATCGGTGAGGAGGAGACTGTTTGAGTGATTATTTGCAAATGAAAGAAATACAAAATAACCATCGATCGCCCTCGGTCTGGAGCTCCATGCATACTAGCACATTATCACATTATCCATATTTTTTTGGGGGGGTTGCAGTTTACTACCCTGTAATCACCAAAGTAGGTGTAAGCCCTAAATGGATGAGATTTAGTTTGCTAATACATTGTGATTGGGGTTAAGCAATACTTTGTGATACAATTAGTGGGCGAATGGAAATCAGGGACATTCCCGGGGACAGGGGGGGGGCTGCAGACAGGTGAGGAAAGTGATCCGGGGTGTTATTCTTAGGGATCTCTAGAACACGAGCAATAAGTAATCAGCTGATCCGGAGGGCAGATGGGGCTGAGGGAGGTATGAGGAAATACTCATCATACAATCAGCATGAAAATACCTCCAGTGACATCTGTTCCTCGGTATTCCCCGCTCATTAACCCCGTGTGTAACCGAAGGAGGACGGTCGCAGGACAAGGGTCCGCCGCCACTTACTGTCCCCCGTGCATTCCACTCCTCCAGGAGCCAAGATGGCACCCGCCAGGCTAAGATTAAAAGGAGGCCTAGAAGACACAGAAATACAGAAGAGGGGATGCAGGGAAAACCACGCCGTCTATCAAGACTGACTTTGTTTTGTTTTGTCTTGTTTTATTTTAATAAACCAATTTTATCCATTTGTATTTTTGTAGCTTTTGCATTCCAAAAAAAAGTTTAGAATTTTTTTTTTCTCAAAGAATACAAAATACTGAACTGAATGAACATTACAACCTCCCTTCCTCCAATCACAGAGAGCCTTGTATTCACTGGAAAAGATTGCAACATTTTTTGGAAGGGACGAGCTGCAGAGCACCTGCTGTGATCTGTGTACCCCAGATGGAAACGTCAGTTACCGGTGCTGACTGTACTGTACAGCAGAATGACGGTAAGAGGTCAGCGGCTGCACGCGGCACACATGGTTTATGGTTGGAGTTCATCTTTCATCTAGATCTCTCAGCGTAGATTTACGTTTGTCCCAAGCAGCTTTCAACCTGCTTGCTGCTGAACCACCACCTCTGCTGGACGTCTATTCCAAGCATCAATTACTCTTTCAGTAATGTAGTGCAAAACGTTCTAAGGTTAGGTATCACTACTCCAGCAAGAGCCAGTGTATAAGACGGGTCTACTGTTGTTTGCTTTGACTCTCTCGACGGCCTCGGCCCCTCTGACACACCGGGGTTGAGTGATGCAAGCGAACACAATGAAACACTGATCATAATTCCTTATACCTAATAGTAATGTCCTTATACCCAATAGTAATGTCCTTATACCCAATAGTAATGTCCTTATACCCAATAGTAGTGTCCTTATACCCAATAGTAATGTCCTTATACCCAATAGTAATGTCCTTATACCCAATAGTAATGTCCTTATACCCAATAGTAGTGTCCTTATACCCAATAGTAGTGCCCTTAAACCCAATAGTAGTGTCCTTATACCCAATAGTAGTGCCCTTATACCCAATAGTAATGCCCTTATACCCAATAGTAATGCCCTTATACCCAATAGTAATGCCCTTATACCCAATAGTAGTGTCCTTATACCCAATAGTAGTGTCCTTATACCCAATAGTAGTGTCCTTATACCCAATAGTAGTGTCCTTATACCCAATAGTAATGCCCTTATACCCAATAGTAGTGCCCTTACACCCAATAGTAGTGTCCTTATACTCAATAATAGTGCCCTTATACTCAATAATAGTGCCCTTATACCCAATAGTAATGTCCGTATACCCAATAGTAGTGCCCTTATACCCAATAGTAGTGCCCTTATACCCAATAGTAGTGCCCTTAAACCTAATAGTAGTGTCCTTATACCCAATAGTAGTGTCCTTATACCCAATAGTAGTGTCCTTATACCCAATAGTAGTGTCCTTATACCCAATAGTAGTGTCCTTATACCCAATAGTAGTGCCCTTATAACCAATAGTAGTGCCCTTATACCCAATAGTAGTGTCCTTATACCCAATAGTAGTGTCCTTATACCCAATAGTAGTGTCCTTATACCCAATAGTAGTGCCCTTATACCCAATAGTAATGCCCTTATACCCAATAGTAATGCCCTTATACCCAATAGTAGTGTCCTTATATCAAATAGTAGTGCCCTTATACCCAATAGTAGTGTCCTTATATCAAATAGTAGTGCCCTTATACCCAATAGTAGTTTCTCCCCTTATACCCAATAGTAGTTTCTGCCCTTATAACCAATAGTAGTTTCTGCCCTTATACCCAATAGTAGCGTCTGCCCTTATACCCAATAGTAGCGTCTGCCCTTATAACCAATAGTAGCGTCTGCCCTTATACCCAATAGTAGTGCCCTTATACCCAATAGCAGTGTCCTTATACCCAATAGTAGTGCCCTTATACCCAATAGTAGTGGACTTATACCCAATAGTAGTGTCCTTATACCCAATTCCAAGCATCAATTACTCTTTCAGTAAAACACTGTAATACATTCTAAGGTTATGTATCACTACTCCAACAAGAGTCACTGTATAAGATGGGTTTTCTGTTTTGCTTTGACTTTCTCGATGGCCTCAGCCCCTCTGACACACCGTGTTGAGTGTAAAACAGCAAGCGAACACAATGAAACACTGATAGTAATTCCTAATACCCAATAGTAGTGTCCTTATACCCAATAGTAGTGTCCTTATAATAGTAGTGTCCTTATACCCAATAGTATTGTCCTTATAATAGTAGTGTCCTAATACCCAGGTAGTGTCTGCCCTTATACCCAATAGTAGTGCCCTTATACCCAAAAGTATTGTCCTTATAATAGTAGTGTCCTTATACCCAATAGTATTGTCCTTATAATAGTAGTGTCCTAATACCCAGGTAGTGTCTGCCCTTATAACTAATAGTAGTGCCCTTATACCCATAGTAGTGCCCTTATAACCAATAATAGGCGCGTCATCACGCCGAGGGACTTATGGGCGGAGTCTGGCAGCAATCTCGGCCATGCTTGTCTGCCCATCCACTGTGGCCAGCTGACGGCCATCACAATTAACATTGTGGTTGGTCTGATGCCCTGATATAGGTCCTTTATATACCAGCACTCCCAGCATTTATTTCAAATGCTGAGGGAGTTCATGGTTGAAAAGCAGCACATCTCGATACATCCAGTATTTTAAGGTATGCTTACTACATTTATTACTATCTAATACAGACCTTACCCTATGCAGCCTTGTTGATGCTGCCAGGTCTCTATTTTAGTGCTTTATTGAATGCACTTGTTAGTGACCTTCGCTATGCCTTACGTTTCTAATACAGTCAGACTGGCCCAGTTCAAGCAGGAGCTATTGCTCCCTAGTCTTGAGTCCTTGCAGTGAAGCATCGGTTGCCTTCTGTCTTTCTGAACTTGTTTTGCCCTGGAGTGGATCGAATTTGCTGTCCATGATTGGAATGATCATCTTTTATTCCTCATATTTACCCCATTTGGATTATTTTACTATGTAAATAGTTCATACACATGGTTGAACCCACATGAGTATATATCCACCAGTTTTACTGCGGCAGAATGGCACGGCTGAGCGAAACGACAATATGTCACGTCACTTTGCCCTGTGGCCACTAGGGGCATAAAAATGCTATAAATCTATCCCCTATTTTGTAGACGCTATAACTTTTGCGCAAACCAATCAATATACGCTTATTGCGATTTTTTTTTTTTTTTTTTAACAAAAATATGTTGAATACTTATCGACCTAAACTGAGAAAAAATGTGGGTGGTCAGACAGGAGGGGTAGAAGCGTGAGGAGGAGAAGCAAATCCCTCTCTCCTTTCATGTCCGTGTATGGGGGTGGGGCCCTGCGTATTCCTCTGCATTGGGCAGTTAAGGTATCCGGTTACTTGGGGGAGCCTCTAGTCCATTCTGAATATTGTGTCCGGGTTTCACGTAGTCTGCAACCCGGACACATGATTCAAAACCCAGACGGTCCGGGCGAATTATGGATGGGTGGCAACTCTAGCTAAGGCCCATCTGTAGGAGGCCTTACAGCCGTGGCAACGTGAGCAGACCTGAGTGGCCGCCATGTTATTCTGTAGGTGGGCGCATGGTAAAAAATGCAGATCAAACTGTTGTAACTGTGCCGTCCGTGTGAACTCTATCAGTCATGTCCTCACTTCCCCTTCCTTCATGAATCTTCCATGATTGAAGGTCTTCATCAATGCCAGCTGGTTAATCAATAAAAAGTATTTAGTTGTTTTATTAGGTGGTCACTTTTGTTGTTATGCAGCATAAGCAAATCTCAGGCCAACAGCTGTTCACTTTCCATCATTCCACTCACACTACATGTCATGTGACCATTCCCGATAAACCTGATCAATAACCTGATCCCTAAAACTTCAGATCACATTCCCACATGCTTTCTGATACAGGTGGTCGGGCAGCTGCGCCCACTTCATGTGGCTCCGGGAGGGATATCTGCCCGGGCTCCTGGCTGGATCTGTGTGGCCTGGATCCATATCAGTGTCGTCTCCCAAGAAGCGCAACACCGATCGATTACATGGAAATTCCAGGCTTTCCTCCTACGCCTTGCGATCTGCTCTGCCAGCAGACATGGCTGCCTACTTTTCACCAGAAATGAAAGCTGAACCTTCTGTTAAAATAAAAAAATGAAAGCTGAACTCCGAACACAAGGGAGTGCACCGCTCCAAAGTAATCACCTCTCCTAAGAACAGCTGTCTCCGCAATCAGGCAGGGTGCTGGCTCTGTTTGCAACAGAGATAATGGAAGAAATAGAACGTTGGATAGCCGCATTCCAAAAAAGTTCACCTTTATTAAAAAATGGATATCAAAGTATCACCGGGCAATATAGACTAACTGCACAGCTACTGACGCGTTTCATACCAGATATGGTGCTTAGTCATAGCTTCAACTCCGAACACAAGTTTCACTCAAAGGGTAACTCCACTTTCGTGGGGGACAAAAAAATACTCTACAATTGCTACGCAAGTCATATTGTAATTGAAGGGGATTAAAAAGACATTTCCTTCCCAATCTGCAGCCGCTGTCATTTTCTGTAAAATGCAATATGGCCGCCTGGAGGTACTCTGTACACAAAGGTATACGAAACGCCCCCCCCCCCCCCCAAGATATGCAATTTCCTGCTTGTGTGATTGGCTCACTGATTTTCCCAGAAGCCTGCACTAAGATACAAGTCTGATTTTGGGCATCTCCTGCAACACAAACGTAATTTTTACCACTTAAAGTGAAGTTCCACCCAAAAATAGAACTTCCGCTTTAAGGGACGGTGACCCCCTGACATGCCACATTTGGCATGTAATTTTTTGGCGGGGGGGGGGGGTGGAAACTCTCTTTTTAGAGGATTCCAGCTTCCACTTCCTCCTGGCGCACCCACGGCGCCAGAAAGAAGATCAGCTCTCCCTCCTCCCTCTCAGCAATCATCTGGGACACGTCACAGGTCCCAGATGATTGCCCGGCCAGTCACGGCTCGTGCTTACGCAGTGTGTGCCCAGCTGTGAAGCCACAGCCGGGCACCCACAGTGACAATGCCGGCACCGCAGAGAGGAGTGGGAGACGAGCGGGGCTCCTTCCCCCGCATCACTGGACTCCTGGACAGGTAAGTGTCTGATTATTAAAAGTCAGCAGCTGCCGTATTTGTAGCTGCTGACTTTTAATTAATTAATTTTTTTTATTATTGGAACTCCGCTTTAAGGACCAGAAGGATTTGCAGGCTCCACCCACTACAGAAGCCTAGAGGAGGGGGCGGATACAAGACCAATCACTCTGCACAAGGAGAGAGAGCAGAGCTGTGGGAGGGGCCCAGCAAGCCCCACCCACTACAGGCTGCAAAAAACTACAGGAGAGGTGGATATGAGAACAGTTCCCCTGTATAAGGAGAATGCAGGGATGTAGGAGGGGCCCAGTAGGCCCCACCCACTACAGGCTGCCTGCAGAGAACTACAGGAAGGGAAGGGCGGAGACCAGGCACCCTGCATAAGAAGATTGAGCAGAAATGTAGGAGGGGCTCAGCAGGTTCCACCCACTATAAAAAAACTACAGAAGGGGGGGGGTGGAGACCAGACCAATCATCCTGCACAAAGAGAGAGAGCTGGGCGGTGGGAGGGGCCCAGCAGGCTCCACCCACTACAAAAAACTACAGGAGGGGGCGAAGACAAGACCAGTTGCCCTGCACAAGAAGAGAGAGCAGAGCTGTGGGAAGGACCAAGCAGGCTCCACCCACTACAAAAAAAACTATAGGAGGGGGGCGGAGACAAGACCAGTCCCCCTGCACAAGGAGAGAGAGCAGAGCTGTGGGAGGGACCGAGCAGGCTCCACCCACTACAAAAGAAACTACAGGAGGGGGGCGGAGACAAGACCAGTCCCCCCTGCACAAGGAGAGAGAGCAGCAGTGGGCGGTCTTTATAACAGGAAGTCTCACACTGGAGGACTGCACAGGTCTGGAAGAAATATAGAAGGATCACTGATAAAGGAAAATAATTGTTATCTATGATATTAATGGATAGAATGCAATGTTAAGTGCTTATATGCTAATGTCAGAGTGCCAAGATTTTAGGAGGAACACACATGACTTTTATACATAGAAGGTCTCAGTGTGTCTTTCCTGCACACCCTTCCAGTACATCCTACAAGATGCCCCCCCCCCCCACCCCCACCAGAGCAAATGGCGACTGGGGTATTTATAGCTGCCTGCAGCAAATTCAACAGATGAAATAAAAGAGTTGAGGTTTTGCAGCACGTTTGGGGTGCGCTGGGTCGTAAATGTCCAGCTGTCTCCGCATTGCTGGGCCGGGGGGGGTCGCTTGCCCGTGTCATGTGATTGACAGAGACAGGAGGGCAGTGCCCAGCGTGCGAACGGCAGGCTACATAGAGCGAAGGCAGCCCCACCCCGGGGGGGGCCACAGAAGGAGCCGCAGGTGATTATATGGTGGAAGACAAATATAGAATGGGCCCTGCAATGCCCTCTGTGTATAAATACACTTTTATATGGAGCTCCGAACATGCTCCCCATTCATTGCAATCAATCACCTGACACTGCGCCCAGCCGGGGGCCCCGCCCCCTCACCATGACTTATCACCGGTAGTCACTGGAAGCTTCCAAAGGAATAAGATGTGTGAAAAGCCTCTGATAGAAGCTGCTTGTTCTCTGACCACTGGGCAGCATATTAGTTGAGGAATAATGAAGATGAACCTGCTCAGCTTTACTGCGTTTACTGACAGTTTTTACAAAATTGGAAGGAAAAATCACAATAAATCTATTTACAGTATCTGACAAAAGTAAGTACACCCCTCAGTGACATTTCTTCTCTCTTTTCATGTGACAACACTGAAGAAATGACACTTGTCTACAATGTAAAGTAGTGAGTGTACAGCTTGTATAACAGTGTAAATTTGCCGTCCCCTCAAAATAACTCAACACACAGCCATTAATGTCTAAACCGCCGGCAACAAAAGTCAGTACACCCCTAAGTGAAAATCTCCAAATTGGGTCCAATTAGCCATTTTCCCTCCCCCGGTGTCATGTGACTCGTTACTGTTACAAGGTCTCAGGTGTGAATGGGGAGCAGGTGTGTTAAATTTGGTGTTATCGCTCTCACTCTCTCATACTGGTCACTGGAAGTTCATCGTGGCACCTCATGGCAAAGAACTCTCTGAGGATCTGAAGATAAGAATTGTTGCTCTACATAAAGATGGCCTAGGCCAGTGTTTCTCAACTCCAGTCCTCAAAGTGTCCCAACAGGTCATGTTTTCAGGATTTCCCTTCAGCTGTGGTAATTACTAAGGCAGTGAAACTGATCAAATCACCTGTGCAAAATAATGGAAAGCCTGAAAACATGACCTGTTGGAGCGCCTTGAGGACTGGAGTTGAAAAACACTGGCCTAGGCTATAAGAAAGACCCTGAAACTGAGCTGCAGCACAGTGGCGAAGACCATACAGCATTTTTTAACAGGACAGGTTCCCCTCAGAACAGGCCTCACCATGGTCCACCAAAGAAGTTGAGGTCACGTGCTCAGCGTCATATCCAGAGGTTGTCTGTGGGAAATAGACGTATGAGTGCTGCCAGCATTGCTGCAGAGGTTGTAGGGGGGGGGGGGGTTAGCCTGTCAGTGCTCAGACCATACGCTGCACACTGCATCAAATTGGTCTGCATGGCTGTCGTCCCAGAAGGAAGCCTCTTCTAAAGATGATGCACAAGAAAACCTGCAAACAGTTTGCTGAAGACAAGCAGACTAAGGACATGGATTACTGGAACCACGTCCTGTGGTCTGATGAGACCAAGATAAAGGTATTTGGTGTCAGATGGTGACAAGCGTGTGTGGGGGCAACCAGGTGAGGAGGACAAAGACAAGTGTGTCTTGTCTACAGTCAGGCATGGTGGGGGGAGTGTCATGGTGGGGGGAGTGTCATGGTGGTGGGAGTGTCATGGTGGTGGGAGTGTCATGGTGGGGGGAGGGTCATGGTGGTGGGAGTGTCATGGTCTGGGGCTGCATGAGTGCTGCCGGCACTGGGGGGGCTACAGATCATTGAGGGAACCACGAATGCCAACATGTACTGTGACATACTGAAGCAGAGCATGATCCCCTCCCTTCAGAGACTGGGCCGCAGGGCAGTATTCCAACAAGATAACCACCCCAAACACACCTCCAAGACCACCACTGCCTTGCTAAAGAAGCTGAGGGTAAAGTTGATGGACTGGCCAAGCATGTCTCCAGACTTAAACCCTATTGATCATCTGTGGGACATCCTCAAACGGAAGGGGGAGGAGCGCAAGGTCTCCAACATCCACCAGCTCCGTGATGTCGTCATGGAGGAGGGGAAGAGGACTCCAGTGACAACCTGTGAAGCTCTGGTGACCTCCATGCCCAAGAGGGTTAAGGCAGTGCTGGAAAATAATGGCGGCCACACAAAATATTGAGGCTTTGGGCCCAATTTGGAGATTTTCACTTAGGGGTGTACTGACTTTTCTTGCCAGCGGTTTAGACATTAATGGCTGTGTGTTGAGTTATTTTGAGGGGACGGCAAATTTACACTGTTATACAAGCTGTACACTCACTACTTTACATTGTAGACAAGTGTCATTTCTTCAGTGTTGTCACATGAAAAGGTCTAATAATATCTTTACAAAAATGTGAGGGGTGTACTCACTTTTGTGAGATGCTGTATATCCCATAGTTTGTAAACGCTATATCTTTCACGCAAACCAATCAATATATGCGGATTGGGATTTTTACCAAAAAAGACATGTAGCAGAGTAGATTTTGGCCAAAATTTATGAAGAAATTCGATTTTTTTTAATTGGATGTGTTTTGGAGTGGAAAGTAAAAAATATTTTTTTTTCCCAAAATTTGGGGTATTTTTTTCGTTTATATATCGCAAAATATATAAAAAATAAAACACAGAGGTTATCAAATACCACCAAAAGAAAGCTTTATTTGTGGGAAAAAAAATTAGATAAATGTTGTTTGAGTACAGCGTTGCATGGCCGCGAAATTACCAGTTAAAGTAGCGCAGTGCCGAATAGCAAAAAATGGCCTGGCCACGAAGGGGGGTAAAATGATAAAAGATGGATCTTTTCTGAAAATTGATCTTGTTGCGACATGTCAGGTATTTTACAGTGCCTTGAAAAAGTATTCATACCCCTTGAAATGTTCCAAATTTTGTCATGTTACAACCAAAAACATAAATGTATTTTATTGGGATTTTATGTGATGGACCAACACAAAGTGTCACATAATTGTGAAGTGGAAGGAAAATGATAAATGATGCAAATAAATATGTGAAAAGTGTGTGTGGGGGGGGGGGGGGTTGTATGGCGCCCCCTTTACTCTGATACCCCTAACACAAATCTAGTCAAACAAATTGCCTTCACAAGTCACCTAAATAGTAAATAGAGTCCACCTGTGTGTAATGTAATCTCAGTATAAATACAGCTGTTCTGTGAAGCCCTCAGAGGTTTGTTAGATAACCTTAGTGAACAAACAGCAGCATGAAGGCCAAGGAACACACCAGACAGGTCAGGGATAAAGTTGTGGAGAAGTATAAAGCAGGGTTAGGTTATAAAGAATCTCCCAAGCTTTGAACATCTCACGGAGCTCTGTTCAATCCATCATCGGAAAATGGAAAGAGTATGGCACAACTGCAAACCTACCAAGACATGGCCGTCCACCTAAACTGACCGGGCCGGGCAAGGAGAGCATTCATCAGAGAAGAGCCAAGAGGTCCATGGTAACTCTGGAGGAGCTGCAGAGATCCACAGCTCAGGGGGGAGAGTCTGTCCACAGGACAACTATTAGTCGTGTTCTCCACAAATCTGCCCTTTATGGAAGAGTGACAAGAAGAAAGACATTGGAGAAAGAAAGTCATAAGAAGTCCTGTTTGTAGTTTGTGAGAAGCCATGTGGGGGAGGGGAGCAAACATGTGGAAGAAGGTGATCTGGTCACATGACACCAAAATTCAACTTTATGGCCTAAAAACAAAACGCTATGTGTGGGGGAAACTAACACTGCCCATCCCTCTGAACACACCATCCCCACCGTGAAACATGGTGGTGGCAGCATCATGTGGTGGGGATGGTTTTCTTCAGCAGGGACAGGGAAGCTGGTCAGAGTTGATGGGAAGATGGATGGAGACAAATACAGGACAATCTTAGAAGAAAACCTGTTAGAGTCTGCAAAAGACTTGAGACTGGGGGGGGGGGGGGGGGGGTCACCTTCCAGCAGGACAACGACCCGAAACATACAGCCAGAGCTACAATGGAATGGTTTAGATCAAAGCATATTCATGTGTTAGAATGACCCAGTCACAGTCCAGACCTAAATCACATTGAGAATCTGTGGCAAGACTTGAAAATTGCTGATCACAGACGCTCTCCATCCAATCTGACAGAGCTTGAGATATTCTACAAAGAAGAAGAATGGGCAGAAATGTCCTCTCTAGATGTGCAAAGCTGGTAGAGACACCCCCAAAAAGACTTGTAGAGAAAGGGGGTTCTACAAAGTACTGACTCAGGGGGGCGCCATTCAAATGACCCTCCCCCACACTTTTCATATATTGATTTGTATCATTTTCCTTCCACTTCACAATTATGTGACACTTTGTGTTGGTCTATCACATAAAATCCCAATAAAATACATTTATGTTTTTGGTGGTAACATGACAAATTGTGGGAAGTTTCAAGGGGTATGAATACTTTTTCAAGGCACTGTATATTGGCTGTAATGTGTTTCATATTGCTTGGTATATCTGGGTGACCAGCTCTGTGATCAGAGAGGTAACAGCTGACCAACACTCCATGTTGTGTATTTGGTTATCCCGGCTTCACAAGGGTTAATCTGGGTGAGTCTGGGCATCCTATGGATTGCAGCATTCCCCAGGTTCAGCAGCTGGTGTTCTTGGTATGGGGGGGGGGGGGGGGGCTTGGCGGGGGTGGCTGCCGAGTGTAAGGGGATATTCTGCTAATGAACATGAGCTATTTGCTGATAATACGATGGCACTCTGTGGAGACTGGAGAAGACCTCGTTGTCCACCCAGAACCAGCTCAGCCAGTACTGCCTTCTCCACTCCATACTGATCCACAGTCACATAACTTATAATGCAGACAGTGAACTTTTAAAAGGTGTTTAGAAAAATTGTATCCGGAGTAAGACCCCCAAGTATCAGTGTGTCATTGTTCTGGACCCCCAAGTGTCAGTGTGTCATTGTTCTGGACCCCAAGTGTCAGTGTGTCATTGTTCTGGGACCCCCAAGTGTCAGGGTGTCATTGTTCTGGACCCCAAGTGTCAGTGTGTCATTGTTCTGGGACCCCCAAGTGTCAGGGTGTCATTGTTCAGGACCCCCAAGTGTCAGTGTGTCATTGTTCTGGGACCCCCAAGTGTCAGGTGTCATTGTTCTGGACCCCCAGTGTCAGGGTGTCATTGTTCTGGACCCCCAAGTGTCAGTGTGTCATTGTTCTGGACCCCCAAGTGTCAGTGTGTCATTGTTCTGGGACCCCCAAGTGTCAGGTGTCATTGTTCTGGACCCCCAAGTGTCAGTGTGTCATTGTTCTGGACCCCCCAAGTGTCAGGGTGTCATTGTTCTGGACCCCCAAGTGTCAGTGTGTCATTGTTCTGGGACCCCAAGTGTCAGTGTGTCATTGTTCTGGACCCCCAAGTGTCATGGGTGTCATTGTTCTGGACCCCAAGTGTCAGTGTGTCATTTTCTGGGACCCCCAAGTGTCAGGGTGTCATTGTTCTGGACCCCAAGTGTCAGGGTGTCATTGTTCTGGACCCCCAAGTGTCAGTGTGTCATTGTTCTGGGACCCCCAAGTGTCAGGGTGTCATTGTTCTGGACCCCCAAGTGTCAGTGTGTCATTGTTCTGGGACCCCCAAGTGTCAGTGTGTCATTGTTCTGGGACCCCCAAGTGTCAGGGTGTCATTGTTCTGGGACCCCCAAGTGTCAGGGTGCCATTGTTCTGGACCCCCAAGTGTCAGTGTGTCATTGTTCTGGACCCCCAAGTGTCAGGGTGTCATTGTTCTGGACCCCCAAGTGTCAGTGTGTCATTGTTCTGGGACCCCCAAGTGTCAGGGTGTCATTGTTCTGGACCCCCAAGTGTCAGTGTGTCATTGTTCTGGGACCCCCAAGTGTCAGTGTGTCATTGTTCTGGGACCCCCAAGTGTCAGGGTGTCATTGTTCTGGGACCCCCAAGTGTCAGGGTGCCATTGTTCTGGACCCCCAAGTGTCAGTGTGTCATTGTTCTGGACCCCCAAGTGTCAGGGTGTCATTGTTCTGGACCCCCAAGTGTCAGTGTGTCATTGTTCTGGGACCCCCAAGTGTCAGTGTGTCATTGTTCTGGGACCCCCAAGTGTCAGTGTGTCATTGTTCTGGACCCCAAGTGTCAGTGTGTCATTGTTCTGGACCCCCAAGTGTCAGTGTGTCATTGTTCTGGACCCCAAGTGTCACTGTGTCATTGTTCTGGACCCCAAGTGTCAGGGTGTCATTGTTCTGGGACCCCCAAGTGTCATGGGTGTCATTGTTCTGGACCCCCAAGTGTCAGTGTGTCATTGTTCTGGGACCCCCAAGTGTCAGTGTGTCATTGTTCTGGGACCCCCAAGTGTCAGGGTGTCATTGTTCTGGACCCCCAAGTGTCAGTGTGTCATTGTTCTGGACCCCCAAGTGTCAGGGTGTCATTGTTCTGGACCCCCAAGTGTCAGTGTGTCATTGTTCTGGGACCCCCAAGTGTCAGTGTGTCATTGTTCTGGGACCCCAAGTGTCAGGGTGTCATTGTTCTGGACCCCCAAGTCTCAGTGTGTCATTGTTCTGGGGCCCCAAGTCTCAGTGTGTCATTGTTCTGGGATCCCCAAGTGTCAGTGTGTCATTGTTCTGGACCCCCAAGTGTCAGTGTGTCATTGTTCTGGACCCCAAGTGTCAGTGTGTCATTGTTTTGGGACCCCCAAGTGTCAGTGTGTCATTGTTCTGGACCCCAAGTGCCAGGGTGTCATTGTTCTGGACCCCCAAGTGCCAGGGTGTCATTGTTCTGGGACCCCCAAGTGTCAGGGTGTCATTGTTCTGGACCCCCAAGTGTCAGTGTGTCATTGTTCTGGGACTCCCAAGTGACAGTGTGTCACTGTTCTGGACCCCCAAGTGTCAGTGTGTAATTTTTCTGGATCCCCAAGTGTCAGTGTGTCATTGTTTGTCATTGTTCTGGGACCCCCAAGTGTCAGTGTGTCATTGTTCTGGACCCCCAAGTGTCAGTGTGTCATTGTTCTGGACCCCAAGTCTCAGTGTGTCATTGTTCTGGGGCCCCAAGTCTCAGTGTGTCATTGTTCTGGGATCCCCAAGTGTCAGTGTGTCATTGTTCTAGGACCCCCAAGTGTCAGGGTGTCATTGTTCTAGGACCCCCAAGTGTCAGTGTGTCATTGTTCTGGACCCCCCCCCCCCAAGTGTCAGTGTGTCATTGTTCTGGACCCCCCCCCCCCCCCCCCCCCCCCCCCAAGTGTCAGTGTGTCATTGTTCTGGACCCCCCCCCAAGTGTCAGTGTGTCATTGTTCTGGACCCCCCTCCCAAGTGTCAGTGTGTCATTGTTCTGGACCCCCAAGTGTCAGTGTGTCATTGTTCTGGGACCCCCAAGTGTCAGGGTGTCATTGTTCAGGACCCCCAAGTGTCAGGGTGTCATTGTTCTGGACCTCCAAGTGTCAGTGTGTCATTGTTCTGGGATCCCCAAGTGTCAGGGTGTCATTGTTCTGGGATCCCCAAGTGTCAGGGTGTCATTGTTCTGGGACCCCCAAGTGTCAGGGTGTCATTGTTCTGGATCCCCCAAGTGTCAGGGTGTCATTGTTCTGGGACCCCCAAGTGTCAGTGTGTCATTGTTCTGGATCCCCCAAGTGTCAGGGTGTCATTGTTCTGGACCCCCAAGTGTCAGTTTGTCATTGTTCTGGACTCCCAAGTGTCAGTGTGTCATTGTTTTGGACCCCCAAGTGTCAGTGTGTCATTGTTCTGGACCCCCCAAGTGTCAGTATGTCATTGTTCTGGACCTCCAAGTGTCAGTGTGTCATTGTTCTGGACCCCCCCCCAAGTGTCAGGGTGTCATTGTTCTGGACCCCCAAGTGTCAGGGTGTCATTGTTCTGGACCCCCAAGTGTCAGGGTGTCATTGTTCTGGACCTCCAAGTGTCAGTGTGTCATTGTTCTGGGATCCCCAAGTGTCAGGGTGTCATTGTTCTGGACCCCCAAGTGTCAGTTTGTCATTGTTCTGGACCCCCAAGTGTCAGTGTGTCATTGTTCTGGACTCCCAAGTGTCAGTGTGTCATTGTTTTGGACCCCCAAGTGTCAGTGTGTCATTGTTCTGGACCCCAAGTGTCAGTGTGTCATTGTTCTGGGACCCCCAAGTGTCAGGGTGTCATTGTTCTGGACCCCAAGTGTCAGGGTGTCATTGTTCTGGACCCCCAAGTGTCAGTGTGTCATTGTTCTGGACCCCCAAGTGTCAGTGTGTTATTGTTCTGGACCCCCAAGTGTCAGTGTGTCATTGTTCTGGACCCCCAAGTGTCAGTGTGTCATTGTTCTGGACCCACAAGTGTCAGTGTGTCATTGTTCTGGACCCCCAAGTGTCAGTGTGTCATTGTTCGTCATTGTGCTAGGACCCCCAAGTGTCAGTGTGTCATTGTTCTGGACCCCCCCCCCCCCAAGTGTCAGTGTGTCATTGTTCTGGACCCCCCCCCCCCAAGTGTCAGTGTGTCATTGTTCTGGACCCCCCCCCCCCCCCAAGTGTCAGTGTGTCATTGTTCTGGACCCCCCCCCAAGTGTCAGTGTGTGTCATTGTTCTGGACCCCCCCCCAAGTGTCAGTGTGTTATTGTTCTGGGATCCCCAAGTGTCAGTGTGTCATTGTTCTGGGACCCCCAAGTGTCAGGGTGTCATTGTTCTGGACCCCCAAGTGTCAGGGTGTCATTGTTCTGGACCTCCAAGTGTCAGTGTGTCATTGTTCTGGGATCCCCAAGTGTCAGGGTGTCATTGTTCTGGACCCCCAAGTGTCAGTTTGTCATTGTTCTGGGCCCCCAAGTGTCAGTGTGTCATTGTTCTGGACTCCCAAGTGTCAGTGTGTCATTGTTTTGGACCCCCAAGTGTCAGTGTGTCATTGTTCTGGACCCCCAAGTGTCAGTGTGTCATTGTTCTGGACCCCCCCCCCCCCCCAAGTGTCAGTGTGTCATTGTTCTGGACCCCCCCCCCAAGTGTCAGGGTGTCATTGTTCTGGACCCCCAAGTGTCAGGGTGTCATTGTTCTGGACCTCCAAGTGTCAGTGTGTCATTGTTCTGGGATCCCCAAGTGTCAGGGTGTCATTGTTCTGGACCCCCAAGTGTCAGTTTGTCATTGTTCTGGACCCCCAAGTGTCAGTGTGTCATTGTTCTGGACCCCCAAGTGTCAGGGTGTCATTGTTCTGGGACCCCCAAGTGTCAGGGTGTCATTGTTCTGGACCCCCAAGTGTCAGTTTGTCATTGTTCTGGACCCCCAAGTGTCAGTGTGTCATTGTTCTGGACTCCCAAGTGTCAGTGTGTCATTGTTCTGGACCCCCAAGTGTCAGTGTGTCATTGTTCTGGACCCCCAAGTGTCAGGGTGTCATTGTTCTGGACCCCCAAGTGTCAGGGTGTCATTGTTCTGGGATCCCCGAGTGTAAGTGTTCTGATCCCTTAAATTTTGGTCTGCCAGGAAATGAACATACAATGAAATATAAAAAGATATTTGACAAGCATGGTCCTGAGACCCCAGAGGAACTGTGAGTGGTTTTATTCGACTTCTCAGAAACCTAGATATAGATATCACCTCCTGGTGATCATAGGTGGGGGGCATTTTTATAGGGGACTATATACTTCCAAGCAGATCTTCAGGTCATTTGACCCCTCTCTCTCTCTGAACTGTCACTTCTCCCCTCTCTCTCTGAACTGTCACTTCTCCCCTCTCCCTAAACTGTCACGTCTCACCTCTCCCTAAACTGTCACTTCTTCCCTCTCCCTGAATTGTTACTTCTCTCCCTAAACTGTCACTTGCACCTTCCAAACACCATAACCTACATCCATCTCAATGTGATCCTTCTGTACGATTCCCTTGCGTCCATCCTGGAAAATCTAAAAATATTGTGAGGAGAAGACAGAGAAGAGAGCGGAAAGCAGGCGGTGGAGGGTGACATAATGTGATGAGACAGGGTATGTTTTCTGTTGCCCATGGAGCGGCAATCGCAATAATGAAGCAGAAAAGCTGCAGGAAACGCGTTGGGATCAGACAGCTGCTGGGAGTGGAGGATGCGGCGAGTGTTGGAGGCTACGCTCCGGCTCAAACCTCCGGAGACTTATAAAGAGACTATTCTTATTGTGTTAGTGGTAGTCACAGGAGGATGGGGGGGGGGGGGGGAGGAGGCGACTCGGGCGGGGGCCCAACCTGCTGTGTCACAAATTTAGTTTGATGTCATAATCAGTGATTTGTTGGTCAATAGATTCTGACGTTCCTAAAGAGAACCTGTCATGTAAAACAAAATGCTGCACGCACAATAGTTCACTAATTAGGTCAGATCAGATGTTTCTGCCTGTCTAACAATGTGGGGATTAATGTGACAATAATTTGGCTGTGGGAACGCTCACATTGAATCATTTTCAGTGGCGTCCAGGCTCGGAGTGGGGTCTGATGATGATGCGATTCCAAGGAGCTTCTATGCCACAGCTTGGGGAACAAAGACAAAGCTGCTGATTACTTGGCAATGACATCATGAATGCAAAAAGTCAGAAGTGATTTGTCTCATCGCAAACTTTCTGTGTAGCTGTGGATAAACGTTGGAAGGGCTGGAACCTCTGGCTGTGTCTACTCCAGAGGCAATTTTTCCTCACTTCCTCTTCTGGTGTCCATATTTTGTGTGGTCACCATTATTTTCCAGCACTGCCTTAACCCTCTTGGGCATGGAGGTCACCAGAGCTTCACAGGTTGTCACTGGAGTCCTCTTCCCCTCCTCCATGATGACATCACGGAGCTGGTGGATGTTGGAGACCTTGTGCTCCTCCACCTTCCGTTTGAGGATGTCCCCCAGATGATCAAATAGGGTTTAGGTCTGGAGACATGCTTGGCCAGTCCATCACCTTTACCCTCAGCTTCTTTATCAAGGCAGTGGTGGTCTTGGAGGTGTGTTTGGGGTGGTTATCATGTTGGAATACTGCCCTGCGGCCCAGTCTCTGAAGGGAGGGGATCATGCTCTGCTTCAGTATGTCACAGTACATGTTGGCATTCATGGTTCCCTCAATGATCTGTAGCCCCCCAGTGCCGGCAGCACTCATGCAGCCCCAGACCATGACACTCCCACCACCATGACACTCCCACCACCATGACCCTCCCACCACCATGACACTCCCCCCACCATGACACTCCCCCCCACCATGACACTCCCCCCACCATGACACTCCCCCCCACCACCATGACACTCCCCCCACCATGACACTCCCCCCACCATGCCTGACTGTAGACAAGACACACTTGTCTTTGTCCTCCTCACCTGGTTGCCCCCACACACGCTTGTCACCATCTGACACCAAATACGTTTATCTTGGTCTCATCAGACCACAGGACGTGGTTCCAGTAATCCATGTCCTTAGTCTGCTTGTCTTCAGCAAACTGTTTGCGGTCTTTCTTGTGCATCATCTTTAGAAGAGGCTTCCTTCTGGGACGACAGCCATACAGACCAATTTGATGCAGAGTGCGGCGTATGGTCTGAGCACTGACAGGCTGACCCCCCCCCCCCCCACCCCTACAACCTCTGCAGCAATGCTGGCAGCACTCATACGTCTATTTCCCAAAGACAACCTCTGGATATGACGCTGAGTATGTGCACTCAACTTCTTTGGTGGATCATGGCGAGGCCGGTTCTGAGTGGAACCCGTCCTGTTATACCGCTGGATGGTCTTGGCCACCGTGCTGCAGATCAGTTTCAGGGTCTTGGCAAACTTCTTATAGCCTCGGCCATCTTTATGTAGAGCAACAATTCTTTTTTTTTTCAGATCCTCAGAGTTCCTTGCCATGAGGTGCCATGTTGAACTTCCAGTGACCCGTATGAGAGAGTGAGAGCGATAACACCAAATTTAACACATCTGCTCCCCATTCACACCTGAGACCTTGTAACACTAACGAGTCACATGACACCGGGGAGGGAAAATGGCTGATTGGGCCCAATTTGAACATTTTCACTTAGGGGTGTACTCACTTTTGTGGCCAGCGGTTTAGACATTTATATGGCTTTTTATTTATATTATACATATGGCTGTGTGTTGAGTTATTTTGAGGGGACAGCAAATTTACACTGTTATACAAGCTGTACACTCACTACTTTACATTGTAGCAAAGTACAGTGCCTTGCGAAAGTATTCGGCCCCCTTGAACTTTTCAACCTTTTGCCACATTTCAGGCTTCAAACATAAAGATATAAAATTTAAATTTTTTGTGAAGAATCACCAACAAGTGGGACACAATTGTGAAGTGGAACGAAATCTATTGGATATTTTAAACTTTTTTAGCAAATAAAAAACTGAAAAGTGGTGCGTGCAAAATTATTCGGCCCCTTTACTTTCAGTGCAATAAACTCACTGCAGAAGTTCAGCGAGGATCTCTGAATGATCCAATGTTGTCCTAAATGACTGATGGTGATAAATAGAATCCACCTGTGTGTAATCAAGTCTCTGTATAAATGCACCTGCTCTGTGATAGGCTCAGGGTTCTGTTGAAAGCGCAGAGAGCATCATGAAGACCAAGGAACACACCAGGCAGGTCCGTAATACTGTTGTGGAGAAGTTTAAAGCCGGATTTGGATACAAAAAGATTTCCCAAGCTTTAAACATCCCAAGGAGCACTGTGCAAGCGATCCCAAGGAGCACTGTGCAAGCGATCCCAAGGAGAACTGTGCAAGCGATCCCAAGGAGCACTGTGCAAGCCATCCCAAAGAGCACTGTGCAAGCCATCCCAAGGAGCACTGTGCAAGCCATCCCAAGGAGCACTGTGCAAGCCATCCCAAGGAGCACTGTGCAAGCGATCATTTTGAAATGGAAGGAGTATCAGACCACTGCAAATCTACCAAGACCTGGCTGTCCCTGAGACAAGGAGAAGACTGATCAGAGATGCAGCCAAGAGGCCCATGATCACTCTGGATGAACTGCAGAGAACTACAGCTGAGGTGGGAGAGTCTGTCCATAGGACAACAATCAGTCGTACACGGCACAAATCTGGCCTTTATGGAAGAGTGGCAAGAAGAAAGCCATTTCTCAAAGATATCCATAAAAAGTCTCGTCTAAAGTTTGCCACAAGCCACCTGGGAGACACACCAAACATGTGGAAGAAGGTGCTCTGCTCCGATGAAACCAAAATCCAACTTTTTGGCCACAATGCAAAACGATATGTTTGGCGTAAAAGCAACACAGCTCATCACCCTCAACACACCATCCCCACTGTGAAACATGGTGGTGGCAGCATCATGGTTTGGGCCTGCTTTTCTTCAGCAGGGACAGGGAAGATGGTTAAAATTGAGGGGAAGATGGATGCAGCCCAATACAGGACCATTCTGGATGAAAACCTGTTGGAGTCTGCAAAAGACCTGAAAGTGGGACGGAGATGTATCTTCCAACAAGACAATGATCCCAAACATACAGCAAAATCTACAAAGGAATGGTTCACAAATAAACGTATCCAGGTGTTAGAATGGCCAAGTCAAAGTCCAGACTTGAATCCAATCGAGAATCTGTGGAAAGAGCTGAAAACTGCTGTTCACAAACGCTCTCCATCCAACCTCACTGAGCTCGAGCTGTTTTGCAAGGAAGAATGGGCAAGAATTTCAGTCTCTCGATGTGCAAAACTGATAGAGACATACCCCAAGCGACTGATAGAGACATACCCCAAGCGACTTGCAGCTGTAATCGCAGCAAAAGGTGGCTCTACAAAGTATTAACGCAAGGGGGCCGAATAATTTTGCACGCCCCACTTTTCATTTTTTTATTAGTTAAAAAAAGTTTCAACAATCCAATAGATTTCGTTCCACTTCACAATTGTGTCCCACTTGTTGGTGATTCTTCACAAAAAATTTAAATTTTATATCTTTATGTTTGAAGCCTGAAATGTGGCAAAAGGTTGGAAAGTTCAAGGGGGCCTAATACTTTTGCAAGGCACTGTATCATTTCATCAGTGTTGTCACATGTAATATTTACAAAAATGTGAGGGGTGTACTCACTTTTTTGAGATACTGTATATACACTATATTGCCAAAAGTATTGGGACACCTGCCTTTACACACATGAACTTTAATGGCATCCCAATCTTAGTCCGTAGGGTTCAATATTGAGTTGGCACCCACTTTGCAGCTATAGCAGCTTCAACTCTTCTGGGAAGGCCGTCCACAAGGTTTAGGCTAGGAAGGAAGGCTCATTGATGGAGGTGGGGAGGGAAGGCTCATTGATGGAGGTGGGAGGGAAGGCTCATTGATGGAGGTGGGGGAGGGAATGCTCATTGATGGAGGTGGGGAGAGAAGGATCATTGATGGAGGTGGGAGGGAAGGCTCATTGATGGAGGTGGGGGAGGGAATGCTCATTGATGGAGGTGGGGGAGAGAAGGATCATTGATGGAGGTGGGAAGGGAAGGCTCATTGATGGAGATGCGGAGAGAAGGCTCATTGATGGAGGTGGGGATGGAAGTGACATTGATGGAGGTGGGAGGGAAGGCTCATTGATGGAGGTGCGGAAGGGAAGGCACATTGATGGAGGCTAGGAAGGAAGGCTCATTGATGGAGGTGGGGAGGGAAGGCCCATTGATGGAGGTGGGGAGAGAAGGATCATTGATGGAGGTGGGAAGGGAAGGCTCATTGATGGAGATGGAGAGGGAAGGCTCATTGATGGAGATGGAGAGGGAAGGCTCATTGATGGAGGTGGGGAGGGGAGGCTCATTCATGGAGGTGGGAGGGAAGGCTCATTGATGGAGGTGGGAAGGGAAGGCTCATTGATGGAGATGGAGAGGGAAGGCTCATTGTTGGAGGTGGGGAGGGGAGGCTCATTGATGGAGGTGGGAGGGAAGGCTCATTGATGGAGGTGGGAGGGAAGGCTCATTGATAGGGGTGGGGAGATAAGTATCATTGATGAAGGTGGGGAGAGAAGGTTCATTGATGGAGGTGAGGGGAGAGAAAGCCCATTTACAGAGGTAGAGAAAGAAGGCTCATTGGTGGAGGTGGGGAGGGAAGGCTCATTGATGGAGGTGGGAAGGGAAGGTTCATTGATGGAGGTGGGGAGAGAAGGCTCATTGATGGAGGTGGAGAGGGAAGGCTCATTGATGGAGGTGGAGAGGGAAGGCTCATTGGTGGAGGTGGGGAGGGAAGGCTCATTGATGGAGGTGGGGAGGGAAGGCTCATTGATGGAGGTGGGAAGGGAAGGTTCATTGATGGAGGTGGGGAGAGAAGGCTCATTGATGGCGGTGGAGAGGGAAGGCTCATTGATGGAGGTGGGGGGGCTCATTGATGGACGTGGGGAGGGAAGGCTGGTCCGTGTAGTCCGATCCATTAGGAGAGCTACTGTAGAAATGGATGCGACTCAGTGTTCTCTGTACAGCACTGTGGTAAATGTCAGAGATATATAAATTAACTGTAATAACATTAATTTGAGTTATGTCATTCCGATCTCTTTCAGAGACAAACTGCTCTTACTTCAAGCACTTCACCTCTGGAGAAAACGCAGAGATATTACAGGTCACCACTCAGAGAGGTAGGTAGACGTCTGCTGAGCCTCTAAATCAGATATATTTGTGGTGGTGGACACATCACTGAACATTGGTCCTTTATAGACACATTAGGGTCCTCACACCTGAGCCCCTCAGTTCTGGTCTTTGAGGGCTCCAAAATATCATTCCTCCTTGACCCGTGTGTCTAATCATCCCGAGGACACAATGCTGGCTCTGCAATCACAGCTAATAATAAGATACATTTGAAATAATCAAAAACAGATCAGTGGAGCTTAGAAAGCAAAACAAAATGGTTAGCCTTCTGTAATGGATGATGGAGGGGGCTCCACCTGTCGGTAATAACATGGTGGAGTCATATTTCCTCTTCTAGGAGAACAATAGTTCAGAGTCACATAACTTTGGGGTTCAGATATATACAATCTCATGGCTGCATGATGGGTAATTCTAATGAAGAGGATCATGGTGATATTTTGTAACTTTATAGCTGAAGCCATTATCCCAAATCTTCCTCATAGGTCATCCAAATATTCTCCGGCTGCTCCTCATACGGCGGGTCACAGCTCCACGTTTACCCCTCTGGGCCTCACATGGTTAGACGTAGATGTGAAGCCGATCGCTCACATCGCCGCTTTTCTGTTTACAAGTAAAAAAAAATCTGTATTTTTTGCTAGAAAATTAGCAAAAATCGTTTTAATGGGGAATAAAAGGGGGCGATCGTTGCAATTTTTTTATGCAATTTTCAGAGCGTTTTTTCAAGCGCGATTTTTTGGGGGAAAACATACACTTTTTTGTGCATACAAATTAACTAAAGAAAAAACACAATATATAACCCAATTTTTTGGTAAAATAAGATGTTAAACAGACAAACTCGTGTGGTTGTGGGTGTAATTGCCATCATCCCTTTTAGATCATCACAAAACATGTCCTCATTCTTGGGCTTTTTTTTAAAGGAGATTCAAACATTATTTTGCATAAAAAAAATATATTTTTTTAAGTAGCTTAAAAATGTAAAATAAAAAAAACAGTACATCATTTTCCAAAAATCGCAAAAAAAAAAAAAATGGATATGTCCAGTAGATGGGGGGGGCTACTTGCTAATAAATTCCACCAAAGAAAGATGATGTTACGCCGAGTAAATAGATACCAAACATGTCATGCTTTAAAATTGCAAACGCTCTTGGAATGGCAACAAACTACAATACTTAAAAGGCGATGCTTTAAGGGCCAGTTCACACCAGATGCAGTTCCGTGCGCTTTTTTTCTGCACTAAAAATGCATGCACAGTGTTTTCCATGTATTCCAATGGCTCTAGTTCACACCATGCAGTCAGTTTCCGGTGCAGAAACAGACTGGAAACTGACTGCTTGGTTTGAACTAGAGCCATTGGAATACATGGAAAAACACTGTGCATGCATTTTGTGCAGAAAAAAAAAAAGCGCACGGAACTGCATTTGGTGTGACCTGGCACTAAACATTTTTTACAGGTTACCAGTTTAGAGTTACAGAGGAGGTCTAGTGCTATAACTATTGCTGTCGCTCGAACGTTCGCAGCCATGCCTCACATGTGTGGTGCGAATACCGTTACATATGCATGCGTGACTTACGTATTGGTTCGCTTCTGCACACGAGCACGGAAAGAGAGGGGGTGGTTTTATATTTTTATTCCTATTACAAGGAAAGTAAACCGTCCCTTGTAATAGAAATAAGGATGACAGGTCCTCTTTATGGAGAGATCTGGGGTACTCTGCCTTTTAAAAGCAAAAGTAAAAAAAAAATAAAAAAAAAGAAAAATAAATTTGATCTTTTGCTGTAAAAAAAAAAAAAGAAATTGCTTACTTCTGCCCTAGAGCGGTAGTGACGTCACAACGTTGCGATGGTCCTCCTAGATCATAGACAATCTGGTCTCTGTTCACCTCTACGCCCAGCCCCGCGAACCATCGGATCGTTTCCCAGGTAAGCAGCGGGAAGGGGACGTCCCCTTCCGTTGCTTCTAAAACCGATCCAGCAGCTAATCAGCTACTCGGATCGCTTTTATGAGAAACAGAAATCGGTAGCTGAAAAGAAAAACTGACTGACTGCGAGCTCGGCTTTAACAGCTTCCCGATCGCCTCACGCCAATATACGTCGGCAGAAGGGCACGTACAGGCAGAATCACGTACCTGTACATTGCCCTTTAAGAGGTGGTTTGCAGCATGCAAAACTCCTGGAGGGCACAAGCGCGATCGCGGGTCCTGCGGACTCGATGTTTGCGGGGATACCCACGATGATCTCACGGATAGGAAGAATGGGGAAATGGTTGTTTACATTAGCATTTCCCTGTTCTTCCTCTCCGTGCCTAGTGACAGGACACTGATCACAGCTCCCTGTAATCGGGAGCGGTGATCAGTGATGTGTCACACACAGCCCCACCCCCACAGTTAGAATTACTCTCTAGGACATGCCGTAACCCCTACAGCGCCACCTAGCGGTTAACACCTTCACTGCCAGTCACATTTACACAGTAATCAATGCATTTTTAATTGCACTGATCGCTGTATAAATGTGAATGGTCCCAAAATCGCGCCAAAAGTGTCCGATCTCTCCGCCATAATGTCGCAGTCACGATAAAAATCGCTGATCGCCGCCATTACTACAAAAAAATTATTAATAAAACTGCCATAAACCTATCCCCTTTTTTATAAACGCTATAACTTTTGCGCAAACCAATCAATAAACGCTTATTGGGATTTTATTTATTTTTTTTACCAAAAATACGTATCGGCCTAAACTGAGGAAAAAAAAAAATTTTTTTTATATATTTTATGGGGATATTTATTATAGCAAAAAGTAAAAAAAAGAATGTGTTTTTTTCAAAATTGTCGCTATTTTTTGTTTATAGCGCAAAAAATAAAAACCAAAAGAAAGCTTTATTTGTGGGGGAAAAAAGGGACATCAGTTTTGTTTGGGAGCCACGTCACGCGACCGCGCAATTGTCAGTTAAAGCGAAGCAATGCTGAATCGCAAAAAGTGCTCTGGTCTTTGGCCAGCCAAATGGTCCGGGGCTTAAGTGGTTAAAAAAATAAAATAAATTTGGATCACTTTTATTCCTATTACAAGAAATGTAAACATCCCTTATAAACAGAAAAAAAAGCATGATAGGACCTCTTAAATATGAGATCTGAGATCTGAATAGGAGATCAAAAAGACCTCAGATCTAACATTTACACTAAAATGCAATAAAAAAAAAAAAATAATTTTAGGACCATTGGGCAGAAGTGACGTTTGTTTTATAACAGAAAGTAAATATATATATTTTTTTTTTTTTTTGTGGCACAGAGGGAAATTGCCACTGGTCTGTGCTGTAGCCATTGGTAAGATCATTGTGCCTATATAAATATTGGAGTATCAAAGCTTATTACCCATAACCTTGTGTGTGCGTAATGAGACCCGTACTCCAACACTTCGCCATGCATTGCAATACTCCCAAATAAAAGGAGAAATCTTCAAATTGGGACACCAGCGATTTACACTCTTCCTGTTATGGAACAGGAAGTGAAATCTCTCGAATGGAACTCATTTTACATTTAGTTCTACTTTAACCTCTTCAGCCCAGGAAAGTTTACCCCCCCCCCCTTCATGACCAGGCCATTTTTTGCAATACGGCACTGCGTTACTTTAATTGGCAATTGCGCGGTTGTGCGATGCTTTACCAAAATAAAATTGATGTCCTTTTTTTCCCCTCAAATAGAGATTTCTTTTGGTGGTATTTGATCACCTCTGCGGTTTTTATTTTTTACGCTATAAACAAAAAAAAGAGCAACAATTTTGAAAATAAGAAAACAACATTATTTTACTTTCGCCTATAAAACATTCAATACATTTTTTTTTTTTTTTTTAAATCACATTTCTTCCTCAGTTTAGGCCAATATGTATTCTGCTACATATTTTTGGTAAAAAAAAAATCCCAATAGGAGTTTGTTATAGTGTCTACAAACTAGGGCAGGGGTGGGCAACCTGGGGCCCTCGCGCTGTTGCAGAACTACAAGTCCCATCATGCTTCTGGGAGTAATTGCAACTGTCGGCCTTGCAATGCCTCATGGGAAATGTAGTTCCACAACAGCTGGAGGGCCCCAGGTTAGCCCCTGAACTAGGGGATGTTTTTATGAAACTTTTGTTTTCTCTTTTACTAGTAATGGCGGTGATCAGTGACTTATAGCGGGCCTGCGATATTGCGGAGGACAAATCGGTCCCCACTTTTTTTTGCGGACCAGTGACACTAATACAGTGATCAGTGCTAAAAATAAGCACTGTCACTGTACTAATGACACCAGAAGAAGGGGTGAACACCAGGGGCGATCAATGGGTTAAATGTGTCCCTAGGGGGTGCCAACTGTGTGTGTGTGGGGGGGGGGTGCTTGTAATGTAAGAAGACAGATATCTCTGTTCATGCTTAGCAGAAACACAGATCTCTGTCTTCCCCCATCTCTGTTTACATAGGCAGACCGCCGTTCTGTCTACCTCAGGAACGATCGGCGGGTCCTGGCGGACATCGGGTCAGCCAGGGACCGCTGATTGGCTCCCACTGTGTCCAATCACAGTGGTAGCTGGTTGCCTGCCGGTTGCCAGACTGGGAAATCGAAATCACGTATAGGTACGCGATTTCGCGCTGAAGGGCCACCCTGCCGCAGTGCGTATGCGCAAGGCGCTCCGGAAGCGGTTGTATGTGAGCCTGGGGGTAGCTTAGCTTGCAAAATTCAAGGACTGAGCTGTACAGAGCTTATTGTATAGTGTCAGTTATAAAAGATTTGTATTACCCGAACAGTAAATAATAAACATTTTAATAAAACAGACAGAGGTGATAAAATACCATCAAAAGAAAGCTCTATTAGTGTAAAAAAAAAAAAAACAATTATATACATTTTGTTTTGATACAGTGTTGCATGACCGCGCAATTGTCAGTTAGTGCTAAATAACATAAAATGGCCTGTCATGAAGGGGGGTAAAACCTTCCTTACCTGAAGTGGTTATATTATAGATATAGAAGATGCATACATTGTATTTATGCTGCAATTAATCCTGAAATAAGGAGTCTGACCTGTAAATAAATAGGCAGAAGAATTGCAGGGACCTCCATCCTTGTCT
The DNA here is from genome assembly GCA_028564925.1 of Lithobates sylvaticus. Taxonomy (NCBI): domain Eukaryota; kingdom Metazoa; phylum Chordata; class Amphibia; order Anura; family Ranidae; genus Lithobates; species Lithobates sylvaticus. Next base: position 3,252,498 of record CM053037.1, read on the forward strand.
GATCTTCACATTTCTATTTGTATTCATCAATCGATCCTCACCCTCCACCCAAAGCACACCACATGGTTGTGGGTGGAGGTGTCAGGGCTGGGAATTTCCCTCCTTACATTCATTCCTGTCTCTGCAGAGTACAGCATCTCGGCTGCAGCCATCGCCATCATTGGGGTCGGCTTCATGACCATGGGCACCATCTGCACCCTGCTGTCCTTCATGGAGAAGCTGGACTACCTGCTCAAACCGGCCGGCCTCTTCTACGTCTTCGCAGGTAAGTGCACATTTCTATCTATTTATCTATTACAGTTCCCAACCTTCTCATCCCAGATGAACCATTGAAAAGCCAATTCACTGTGATCAGTGGGAAGAATGCTCCTTACATTGGTGATCAGTGAGAAGAATGTCTCCTTACATTGGTGATCAGTGGGAAGAATGTTCCTTACATTGGTGATCAGTGAGAAGAATGTTCCTTACATTGGTGATCAGTGAGAAGAATGTTCCTTACATTGGTGATCAGTGAGAAGAATGTTCCTTACATTGGTGATCAGTGAGAAGAATGTTCCTTACATTGGTGATCAGTGAGAAGAATGTTCCTTACATTGGTGATCAGTGAGAAGAATGTTCCTTACATTGGTGATCAGTGGGAAGAATGTTCCTTACATTGGTGATCAGTAAAAAGAATGTTCCTTACATTGGTGATCAGTGAGAAGAATGTTCCTTACATTGGTGGTCAGTGAGAAGAATGTTCCTTACATTGGTGGTCAGTGAGAAGAATGTTCCTTACATTGGTGATCAGTGAGAAGAATGTTCCTTACATTGGTGATCAGTGAGAAGAATGTTCCTTACATTGGTGGTCAGTGAGAAGAATGTTCCTTACATTGGTGATCAGTGAGAAGAATGTTCCTTACATTGGTGATCAGTGAGAAGAATGTTCCTTACATTGGTGATCAGTGAGAAGAATGTTCCTTACATTGGTGGTCAGTGAGAAGAATGTTCCTTACATTGGTGGTCAGTGGGAAGAATGTTCCTTACATTGGTGATCAGTGAGAAGAATGTTCCTTACATTGGTGATCAGTGGGAAGAATGTCCCTTACATTGGTGATCAGTGGGAAGAATGTTCCTTACATTGGTGATCAGTGGGAAGAATGTTCCTTACATTGGTGATCAGTGGGAAGAATGTTCCTTACATTGGTGATCAGTGGGAAGAATGTTCCTTACATTGGTGATCAGTGGGAAGAATGTTCCTTACATTGGTGATCAGTGGGAAGAATGTTCCTTACATTGGTGATCAGTGGGAAGAATGTTCCTTACATTGGTGATCAGTGGGAAGAATGTTCCTTACATTGGTGATCAGTGAGAAGAATGTTCCTTACATTGGTGATCAGTGAGAAGAATGTTCCTTACATTGGTGATCAGTGAGAAGAATGTTCCTTACATTGGTGATCAGTGAGAAGAATGTTCCTTACATTGGTGATCAGTGAGAAGAATGTTCCTTACATTGGTGATCAGTGGGAAGAATGTTCCTTACATTGGTGATCAGTGAGAAGAATGTTCCTTACATTGGTGATCAGTGGGAAGAATGTTCCTTACATTGGTGATCAGTGAGAAGAATGTTCCTTACATTGGTGATCAGTGAGAAGAATGTTCCTTACATTGGTGATCAGTGGGAAGAATGTCCCTTACATTGGTGATCAGTGAGAAGAATGTCCCTTACATTGGTGATCAGTGGGAAGAATGTTCCTTACATTGGTGATCAGTGAGAAGAATGTTCCTTACATTGGTGATCAGTGAGAAGAATGTTCCTTACATTGGTGATCAGTGGGAAGAATGTTCCTTACATTGGTGATCAGTGAGAAGAATGTTCCTTACATTGGTGATCAGTGAGAAGAATGTTCCTTACATTGGTGATCAGTGGGAAGAATGTTCCTTACATTGGTGATCAGTGAGAAGAATGTTCCTTACATTGGTGATCAGTGAGAAGAATGTCCCTTACATTGGTGATCAGTGGGAAGAATGTTCCTTACATTGGTGATCAGTGGGAAGAATGTTCCTTACATTGGTGATCAGTGAGAAGAATGTTCCTTACATTGGTGATCAGTGAGAAGAATGTCCCTTACATTGGTGATCAGTGAGAAGAATGTTCCTTACATTGGTGATCAGTGAGAAGAATGTTCCTTACATTGGTGATCAGTGGGAAGAATGTTCCTTACATTGGTGATCAGTGAGAAGAATGTTCCTTACATTGGTGATCAGTGAGAAGAATGTTCCTTACATTGGTGATCAGTGGGAAGAATGTTCCTTACATTGGTGATCAGTGGGAAGAATGTTCCTTACATTGGTGATCAGTGGGAAGAATGTTCCTTACATTGGTGGTCAGGTATCTGGCTGCCCTAGCACAGGAGTACTTGTAGATATAAATTCTGAAGATCGGGTCCTTTCTATCTTCCAGGTTTATGTATGATCATCTCAGCGGAGGTCATCAGGCAGTCTGTGCACCGGATGATTGACAGCAAGGAGACCGTCTGGATTGAGTATTACTACTCCTGGTCCTTCGGTTGCGCTTGTGCCTCCTTCGCTCTGCTCTTCATTTGTGGCATCGCCCTGGTGCTCATCTCCTTACCCCGGATGCCCAGGAACCCATGGGAGACATGTATGGACGCTGAGCCCGAGATCTGAAGGGGCCCCATGTCACCGTTGCACTCCAGATGGCAGATTTTAAAATGTTGATGGTCTCCGGGGGCCCCCAAAAAGCCTTCAGACCAATGAAGACCGCAGCTCCTTAAATTCATATCTCATATCTGCTGATCTGTACAATTCCGTCTCCATGTCAGCAGGATGGAGAAGGTTCCTTACTGTATATAGCTACAAGGAGGATCACAGAGTTCATGGTTGGTTGTAACATTTCACCCCGGTGCGTCTCTCACCCGCTGCCCCCCTCGTCTGCCTGGACGAGCCAATGACAGCGTTTGGACCCGGTACTAGTTTGACTGTCCCGGGGACTAAAGATTGAGCTCCGGAAACATCCAAGGTGTTCAAAAAAAACGAGACGAACTATAGAATGAAGATCCCTCTTGTTTTCTGCATGCAAAATTCTGTTCTTCTGCTGAAAACTTTTTTTTTTTTTTTTTTTTTTTGGATGGAGGGTTAGAAACCCTGTCAGGTTTTTATTGCTGGGGATGTTACATGATTCTGTGTATACAAATATCATCAATATTCTAATGAGTCTAGACAATCCTGAGGTTACATATTATATAAGTGCTGATGAAGGGGGGGAGGGGTGTGTCTGAACCTCCGAAACGCGTTGCCTTTCTTTTTCTATTCAATTAAAAACTTTTCTGGAATCTACGAATCCACTGGCGTGGTGCCCTTACTGCTTTTTACAAATTTGGACTTTCCTCTGAATGAGCCCCACCCCCATTTGATGGGGGTACTCCGATACATTTGATAAACAGTCATTTATAGCACTGGATATTACAAATAGTTGATCTGGTGCCTCTTAGGCAGCCCATAGAGCAGGGGGGTCTCAAACTGGCGGCCCTCCAGCTGTTTGTGAAACTACAAGTCCCATCATGCTTCTGTCTGTGGGAGTCATGCTTGTAACGGTCAGTCTTGCAATGCTTCATGGGACTTGTAGTTTCGCAATGGCTGGAGGACTGCCACTTTGAGACCCCCTGCCTTAGACGGACCACGGATTGCAGGAACGGAATTTGCACGATTCCCCCATCAACGCAGTCAGTGCCAAGAGGAGAATCCCTCCTGCCGAGACATTGTTCCCCCTCCGCACAGAGAAGACAGTGATTATTGCTAGCAGCCCATAGCGATATGGTTGTACCCAAAAGGAGAATTTTTAGATGATGAGCTGAGTTGCTGAAAACTAAAATATAGCGCCTCATCCCTTAAGTAAAGTCAAAATTTTGTTCAATGAACAGGTGTGGGACTTTAAGGGCGCAGTAGACAAGAATTAGATATAAAATAATTTATTGGAAAAATCATCACGATATAACATAATATAACAGTTTTTGACATAATATGTCTATGAAAACATTTAAAAAAAAAAAACAATACATCACTGAATAGAGATGAAGTTTAAATTTTTTCTCAACATGTTTCACCCAAATCTGGGCTTCCTCAGGAGAGTTAGATAATGTCATATAATATTCACTGAAATAGAAACATAGAATCAAAAGATTGAACTCTTGAAATCTTTTGATTCTGTGTTTCTATTTCAGTGAATATTGTATGACATTATCTAACTCTCCTGAGGAAGCCCAGAAAATTAAAACTTCATCTCTATTCAGTGATGTATTGTTTTTTTTTTTTTTTTAATTGTTTTCATAGACATATGATGTCAAAAACTGTTATATTATGTTATATCGTGATGATTTTTCCAATAAATTATTTTATATCTAATTCTTGTCTACTGCGCCCTTAAAGTCCCACACCTGTTCATTGAACAAAATTTTGATGGTTGTACCCAAGTTGATCGATCAACTTGGTACATTATGCCTGCCCATACACGGTTTTGAACCTCAGCCAGTTCCTGCTGAACCAGCCGAGATTCGAACCGTCTATGGCTGGCCTTATGCATGGACCCCGAGGTTTTTATTTCCGTCTGGGAGATTCCTTCTCTCTTTTTGTCTTGGTGACCATTATCACTAGTTCCAGGGAGGGGAAATCCCGAATTATAGAATTCATCCTTACAAGGAGAGAAAAAAAAAAAGGGAGGTACAGTGACACAAAGGACCTAAAGTGCCACCATCCCAAAGCAACAAATGACTGCAAAAGCAAAAATCAGGGACTTCTGGGATGACACTCAGGAATATAAATTCAAAACAAAAAAAGGTATAGACAAACATTGCTGGATATATTAGTCACATTATAGAAAAGTTTAACAGTCATATGATATCAATACAGACTTTCTTTTTTTTGTTTCAACCAACTAAAAAGACTGCTTATAGATTTGTCATATAGTGAGTGTCCCATTTCACAGCAGGTTGTGTTCAACGTGTTTCGTAGGTAGCTTTACTTCATCGGGACCAGCAGTAAAGGGGTAACAATTCAGTGGTCACAATTGATAATATGGTTACATCAATCTAGAATCACACTCATCTCCACAGGGGGATTTAGCTAGCGAGTACTCCTATATGGCAGAAGTCGCCAATCCCCAGGCCACGGACCAGTACCAGTTTGTAGTCCATTAGTAACTGGGCCAGCAGCAAAAAGAGGTGAGTGGTGACTTCAGTCTGTGTCTTCTGCCGGGACTCCCACCTCCTCGCTCCTCTCATCCTATCAGCAGGGCAGGGGGCGGGCGAAGCTGGAGATCTGGACAGAGAGTGGGAGTCTTTTTCCGTATTGACAACTGGGTAATCACCCACTCATTAACATGATGAGTTGGGCAGCTTCCTGTCAGGAACCATAAGTCAGGCGGAGACAGAAAATGGGGTTAAAATCACAACTGTAATGAAATAGCAAAATAAAGTTCAAGAAAGTAGTCAAAAACAGAAGCCAGGTTTCGGATGTCAGAGCGAGTAATCAGACGAGCCGGGATCAGAGAACCAGAAGTCAGTGTTGTCAGGAGCAGGAATTGGAAGAGAAGTCAGCCAGGCCAAGTCATGCACAGGAACACAGGAAGGAATGCACTGGAGATCCTAGACCATGCAAGGGCCAGGAAGGAATGAGCAAAGCTGTTAAAAAAAATAGCCAAAATTGGCTGACTGTAGGCTGGACTAATGATGGTAACCAGGTAAGTTACAGTGGAAACAATGAGTGGCTGGTAATTAACCGACAGCTGAGCAGCCTCTGTGCACTGAAAGAAAAGGGCTGCTAGTAAATCGAAGGAGCCCAACCCCAGATCTGCAGCTCCTCCCGCCCCCTAGCCCTAATGATAGGATGACATCGGCGATGAGTGGACACACAGGCTGATAAATGGAGGTGGAGATTGAAAGGGGGACAGTGAGAGTAAGGCCCCTTTCACACTGGGGCGGGAGCCGCGGTGACGGTAAAGCAGCGCTATATTTAGTGCTGCTTTACCGTCGTTTTAGCCGCGGTATTCGGCCACTTGCGGTGCGGTTTTACCCCCCGCGAGCGGCCGAAAAAGGGTTAAAATCCCCCGCAAAGCACCGCCGTAGCGGCACTTTGCGGCGGTATTGCCGCGATATTACCGCGGTGTCCCATTTAAATCAATGGGTAGGAGCGGTATAGGAGCGGTGAATACACCGCTCCTATACCGCTTCAAAGATGCTGCTAGCAGGACTTTTTTTACCATCCTGCTAGCGCACCGCTCCAATGTGAAAGCCCGCCGGCTTTCACACTGGAGTGAATGGGGCCGTTTTTTTTCAGGCGGTGTACAGGCGCTATTTTTAGCACTGTGCCGCCTGAAAACCGCCCCAGTGTGAAAGGGGCCTAAGAGATTGAAGCAGGTACCATAACTGCAGGGGGCACAGTAATGGGGGGGGGCGAGAGGGGGTTCTGTAATGTGTACACTAATATAAAGGGGGGGGGGGGTTGCTGTAAAAGGGGGTTTTGATGTGAAGGGGGCTGAGGACTAACTCTGTAACACCACCCCATCCCTGGGAATATTGATTGGCTGCCACAAAAGTGCCAAAAAAATTGGGGATTGCTGTTATAGGACACTAAGGGGCATAGGGGTTCAGTGTCCAGGACTCAATGCTGTCCTGCGATAAGGTGGTAATATTAGAGGAGGTCATCTCCCTAACTGTTCCTCGGAATAGGAATGAGCCCAGACAGTCTTGTAACCCAATCACTGCTGGTCCTGATGAAGTGGCGCTTATCTACAAAACACGTTGCCTGTAATCTGTGAAATGGGACACTCACTATATAAGTGGTCTTTGTAGTTGGTAACAAAAAAGAAACATCTTATGTGATCCTTTTAAACTTTTGTATCTTTATATACCTTTGTTTTGAATTTATATCCCCGGGTGCCATCCTAGAAAGTCCCCGCTTTTTACTTTATTGTAGTCACAGTTACAAGACAAGGAATCTTCCAGTAGATAAACCTGTACCAGGGACCATTGTCCCCTCGCTTTGGGGAGATTTTCCTCTCACTTCCTGTCGTATCCTCTGGGGAAGGAAGTGAAGGAAAATCTCACCAAGAGGAGATAGGAAAAAAAAAAAAATCTGTCAGGGGTATTAATAATTGCATACTCAATTTTATTTATTTTTTTAAAAAGGTCTGTTCACTTTAAAGCTGAACAGCTAAATACTGAAATTCTTATATACAAGTTATTTTTTTTTAACTCAACATATTTCTAATGCGGCGTACACACGGTCGGAATTTCCGATGAAAACAGTCCGATGGGAGCTTTTCATCGGATTTTCCGACCGTGTGTACGCCCAACGGTCTTTTTCTGTCGGAATTTCCGACGGACTTTGAATTGAGAACCTGTTCTTAATTTTTCCGACGGAAAACCTTTCTATCGGATTTTCCGATCGTGTGTAGGCAATTCCGACATGCAATTCGACGCATGCTCGGAAACAATTCGACGCATGCTCGGAAACATTAAACTTCCCTTTTATAGTGCTGTCGAACGTGTTTTATCGACCGTCGGAATTTGGTGTGATCGTATGTAGGCAACACAGCTTGAGCGGAATTCCGTCGGAAAAACCGTCAGAGTTTTTTCCGACGAGAATTCCAATCGTGTGTACGCGGCATTAGTCTTCCCATCCAGTTCTGTGATTTACACCCCTCTACCAGACACCGCAGCCAGGATGTTGACCTGCTATTGTACCTAAAGAACAAAGCTGGGTCATCTCCCCACCCCTAGGCTGTGACTGGACAGGGAAGGAGCAGCAGAAGACTGATAAGTTCAGCTCTCTGCTCTCTTTCTGTCTGCATACATCACACCCGATCGGCCCCTCCCTCTCTCAGTGTGGGGAAAGACTGGAGATCACAAACAAGTACTTATTTTAGCTGCATGTTAGTTATTTATAAATATATATTTTAGAATCATAAATGTATCCATTGGTCGTATTTTAAATCTTCCTGGAGTTTCACTTTTAAAGATTCAGCTAAGCGAATGTTCCGTTACCGTTGCGAGTGGAGAGAGGTGAGCGCAGTCATTCACCAATCACTCGATCTTCATGCCCCCATTGAGAGTGAGTCCTCAACCCAGAGCTGCTGTTAGAAACCACGGGGCCCTATACAGCCAACCTGACAGCCCCCTCTCTAAATAAACACAGTTTACTATGCTTTAGTTATGATTGAGCACAGTGGAAGATCAGTACAGATCATTCATTGTGTTCATTCAGGAAAGGAAGGGGCTGGTAAATGGTACATATTTGCTGGACCCTTCCCCCACTCTCCATCCTGAAGGATCCTATGGTGTGCTTGTAGCTGCTGGAGGAGAGGAGGGAAGCCGTCAGCAGCACTGCAGGGGGTAGAGGGGTCACCCCGGGTAGGACTAGACAGCGGGGGGAAATGTATGTTGCACAGGGAGGGTGATCAGTGCGACGGGGGGGGGGGGGAGAAATTAATTACTGGAACTGACCCCCTGTCTCTGTCGGGAGGGAGAGGAGGAGATACCGGCTTTCAGCTGCTGCAGAGAGAGTATGCAGGGGATCTGTTCCAGTAATTGCCACCCCCCCCCCCCCCAATCTGTGCTGATCATCCTCCTTACCCACCAGTGGTGGGACAAGGTCATCTAGAGCATGCCAAATTGTGCCCCCCCTCCCAAAATGTATGGGAATATGTCAGCGAGGGGGGCACTAATCTACATGCTAGCCCCCCAAGCATAAATTTCTCCTCCTCCCAATACAAATCTACCCCGATGCTGAAATCCCCCTTCCCAGCAAAAATCTCTGCCTCCTCCCTTAGCTCAAATTCTCTCTCTCCCCATATGACCCAGCACAACACCCCCCCCCCCCCCGCCCCCCCAGAAAAAAAATCCCTATTCCTAGCGCATATCCTCTATCCCTCAAATTCCCCTCCAAAGCCCCTTCCAGAACAATGTCCCCTCCCCCAATCACCCAACATATCACAATGCACCCCCCCCGGTCTACAAATTCCCCCTCCAAGGACAAATCCCCCTTCCAGCACAAAGTCCCCTCCCCAATCGCCCAACCTAGCACAGAACCCCCCAACAAATTTCCCCTACTAGCACAAGTACCCCCCAACTGTCCCTACTAGCACAAATACCCCCCGCCCCCAAATTCCCCTGCTCAACACAAATCCTCCCCCTCCAATCTCCTGGTGGTTCCCCCCACACAAACACACACACAGTACCCAGGACAGCCACCCCTCCTGCCCACCCATTGTCCTGGTCCTGTTGCCCACATCTGATTCACCCAGCTGCCTGGGCCCCCCCCCCCCCCCTGCTAGCCCGGGCCCCGTACAGGAGGACCAGTGGTACCCCCCCCCTCTATCCATACCTCCCCACACCTATTAGCAAAAGTAAGTAGGCAAAGGACACCCCCCGCCACGCCCCTTGAATATGATTGGTTAAACCCAATTACTATTAGTACAACCTACTATTCCTTTTTATTGGCTTTTGGAATTTACAAATGCGGCAGCACAGAAATCAGATGAAAGGTTTAGCGCTGGGAAACACTTTCTGATAGATAAAAAGTGCATTTTTATATACAACTATACAGATTAGACCAAAATGAGGGACAAATGAGGAGAAAAGAGGGACAGAGGGACTTTGTTTCAAATCTGGGGCAGTCCCCACAAATCTGGGGCAGTCCCCACAAATCAGGGACAGTTGGAAGCTATGTCTTATCCACAGCCCTGCCTCACCCCATTGGGCGAGGCCAGGGCTGAAACAAGAGGTGGGCGGGAGGGGAGGCTGCACAATGGTTTACTGTAGGGATAGGGGATCCTTCCTTCTGTCACAAGTCAGGCAGGAGTAGAGACAGTAACATCACTACTCCTGTCAGCCCAGTGCTGGGAGTGACAAGGAGAGAAGGAGAAAGCCGGGAAGTGGTGCGGGCTGTGTTCCTCCTCCTTCCAGCCAGTGCAGCGCTCCTGTATTCAGAAGCCGGCAGCGGAAATCATAGACATGCTCTGCACTGGCAGAAGGGGAGAGAGAACACAGTCCACAGCTGAGCGCAAAAGTCTCCAGGAGAGAGCCATAAGTGGAGAAGAGAGCCGGGAGGAGGTGGGACTGTGCTCTCTCTCCCTCCAGCTCCTCCCTCCTGTCAGTGCAATGCTCCTGTAGCATGTAAAACACACCTGGTGGCTTCTGCCTGCAGGTGCCCTAACAACTCGAGACTGTTTCTTCTGTTATCTTACACCACCCTCTAGCCACCTCCTCCCCACACTGGGGGGCGCAGTTTGGCATGTTTGCCCTGGGCACTGGATTACCTTTTCCCGGCTTTGGCGAGGCAGGCATGTGGCCCCAGCCAGGGCTCAGACACACAGGTCTCATCATAGGCCTTCCTGACAGATATAAGTAAGTCATGGATAATTCAGACCGCCAGCAATCCACCCACATATGAAATATTGGGGAGGACTGAACATTTATTAAGTCAGCATGTACAATGGGAAACCGAATATTTTTTATGACCCATGTCGAGGTTTGGTGGCTTGTGCTCCTCTCAGGATGAGTAGGGCGGCCACATCGCAGCAGTAAAGTGACCCTGTAAACTGCTGCAAGATGGCGGCTGTGACTCCTCTCTGGCATTCTCTGACTTCCTGTTAGTAAACCTTCAGCCCCCCCCCCCCCCCCCCCCCTCGTTCTCCAGAATCCAGGCCTGCACTCAGGGACTAGGCTGCAAAAATGTTATTTCATTCCCTTTAAATAGACAAGAGAACCCGATCCTCCGGCGACAAAATTCTGCTGAGGTGTCTCCTTGCAAGAGGCCAAACAGTTTCTCCCGAGCTCTTAAAATGGAGCCGTTGGAACAGCTATGTGGGCAGGCCTCCTATAAATACCCGGCTCCCACCGCCCGCATTTCTTACACGTCTACGCACTTCTTTCTTACACCGTCCATGTCAGGGTTGAAGACACGGCACCCTATTTTATTGAAGGAGTTGCCCACCCAGTGTAATGACGGGCACATACACCCTCTCTGAGGTCATCATCTACTTGTCACAACCCTTACAGCATAAAGCAACATTGTGAAATTCCTTCTGAGATCAACGCATGCTGTTCAGTGAGCGTCAGTTCTTGGGTTCAAACACACTATTCCCAACGTACACATTCCTGAAAAGATGGCTGTATGTATAAGTGGGTGCTGAAGTGACCATCAGCTGGAACCGTGAATAGTCAGAGATGTCCCCAGCACACCATGGATCTCCAGAATGGGTCCAAAGATTTATTTAACTATGTGATCGCTATATAAAGCTTCGGACCCATTCTGGAGACCCGTGGTGTGCTGGTGACGTCTCCAGGAGACCCGTGGTGTGCTGGTGACATCTCCAGGAGACCCGTGGTGTGCTGGGGACATCTCCAGGAGACCCGTGGTGTGCTGGGGACATCTCCAGGAGACCCGTGGTGTGCTGGTGACGTCTCCAGGAGACCCGTGGTGCGCTGGTGACATCTCCAGGAGACCCGTGGTGTGCTGGTGCTGGTGACATCTCCAGGAGACCCGTGGTGTGCTGGTGACGTCTCCAGGAGACCCGTGGTGTGCTGGTGACGTCTCCAGGAGACCCGTGGTGTGCTGGTGACGTCTCCAGGAGACCCGTGGTGTGCTGGGGACGTCTCCAGGAGACCCGTGGTGTGCTGGGGACGTCTCCAGGAGACCCGTGGTGTGCTGGTGACTTCTCCAGGAGACCCGTGGTGTGCTGGTGACATCTCCAGGAGACCCGTGGTGTGCTGGTGACATCTCCAGGAGACCCGTGGTGTGCTGGTGACATCTCCAGGAGACCCGTGGTGTGCTGGTGACGTCTCCAGGAGACCCGTGGTGTGCTGGTGACGTCTCCAGGAGACCCGTGGTGTGCTGGTGACGTCTCCAGGAGACCCGTGGTGTGCTGGTGACGTCTCCAGGAGACCCGTGGTGTGCTGGTGACGTCTCCAGGAGACCCGTGGTGTGCTGGGGACGTCTCCAGGAGACCCGTGGTGTGCTGGGGACGTCTCCAGGAGACCCGTGGTGTGCTGGTGACTTCTCCAGGAGACCCGTGGTGTGCTGGTGACATCTCCAGGAGACCCGTGGTGTGCTGGTGACATCTCCAGGAGACCCGTGGTGTGCTGGTGACATCTCTCACTCAGTTTTTGGGTTCAGATACCATTTAGCAACATCTCCAGGTCCCTTCAAAAATCAATGAGATGCTACTGCAACAAGGCTAAAATCAGAAACTAGATTCAATTCAATACCTGATTGTAGCTCAGCTGAGCGATCCTCAGGCGATGTTGGGCTTGGACTGCAGCTTCTGGTCACAGGACCTTTTGATCTGTTCTGCTTTTCTTTACTCCTGTAGGTGGCAGAAAGGAGACAGTGTCGGGTTCACTTCGGGTAGGATTAAAATCTGCAGGTCCGCACGTTCACATATCTCAGCCACCAGGGTTCCCAGAGCTCACTGGTGGCCAAGCCAGCTTAATGGTACCTCTTAGACTGCAGTCACACATCAGCGTTTTGAATTGCGGGCAGATTGGCCACTATTCTGCCGGCGATTTCAAAACGGCGAGGTGTGAATGACAAATTGCAGAAAGCACATGAGAGATGCCATTCATTTGAATAGCTCTAATGGAAATCATTGTTATTTCACATGTCATGCGAATCCTATGCGGTTCAAAACACATCCAATGTGTGAACCGAGCCTTGAGGCTGCTTTCTTTAGCAGAATTCTACATAGCTGTATACACCCACCTTCTTTCTTGTATATAGAGACCTTCCTCCATCATCACTGATTGCAGGTATACATCATCTGTCCCTCCGTACTGTACAGGCTGCTGCATATGATAGGCACAGTAAGGCTGCATATGATGAGCACAGTAAGACTGCATATGATGGGCACAGTAAGACTGCATATGATGGGCACAGTGAGGTTGAAATAGATTGGCACAGTGAGGTGGCATTTGATGGGCACAGTAAGGCTGCATATGATGGGCACAGTGAGGTTGAAATAGATTGGCACAGTGAGGTGGCATTTGATGGGCACAGTAAGGCTACAATTGATGGGCACAGTGAGGTGGCATTTGATGGGCACAGTAAGGCTGCATATATGATGGGCACAATAAGACTGCATTTGATTGGCACAGTGAGGCTGCATATATGATGGGCACAATAAGACTGCATATGATGGGCACAGTGAGGTTGAAATAGATTGGCACAGTGAGGTGGCATTTGATGGGCACAGTAAGGCTGCATATGACGGGCACAGTGAGGTTGAAATAGATTGGCACAGTGAGGTGGCATTTGATGGGCACAGTAAGACTGCATATGACGGGCACAGTGAGGCTGCTTTTGTACACTCACTACTTTACATTGTAGCAAAGTGTCAATTCTTCAGTGTTGATCAAATGAAAAGATAGAATAAACAATTTATACAAATGTGAGTGAGGGGTGTACTGACTTTTGTCAGATACTGTACATGAACAGCTTCAATGGAAATGACTGTCATGTCACATATCATGCAAATCGGATGCGGTACAAATCATGCGGATGATCTAAAACAGGCTCATTGCGAGGAACCTGAAAAGAACAGTTGATCTCTATTTGTCCTATTCACGTCATTTCAGTGCAGTGACAAAAATGATGAATTTTTGTAACACGCCTAATAAAACACACACAAAAAAATAAAATACATATTAGTATTATGGCCATTGATGTTTCCACTACAGAAAAAATATATTTAAATAATGAAATGCGAGGTGTTAAAAATTGCATGTCAGTCTAATGTGCATTAACATTCATGTATTTTTATGTGCGGAGCGGTGTGAACAAGCCCTCGGGTGATAGAAAATGAATCTTTATGTAATTTAGCAGACAGAAAAGATTATTTGTTGCTGCACAGAAAGCTTTGTACTGTGCGGGCTGGCAGATTACCAAACAGGCAGAATAGGCACCAGCCTACGGGTCCCATGCCGCTGAAGGGCCCCGCAACAAAGGATCACAATAATATTAAATTGCTCTTGAAGGAAAATTACAAGGTTCAGGACAGGATAGGGAACGTCTATATGGGATGGGGAGGTCTGGAGAGGATAGGGAACGTCTGTATGGGATGGGGAGGTCTGGACAGGATAGGGAACGTCTATATGGGATGGGGAGGTCTGGACAGGATAGGGAACGTCTATATGGGATGGGGAGGTCTGGACAGGATAGGGAACGTCTGTATGGGATGGGGAGGTCTGGACAGGATAGGGAACGTCTGCATGGGATGGGGAGGTCTGGACAGGATAGGGAACGTCTGTATGGGATGGGGAGGTCTGGACAGAATAGGGAACGTCTGTATGGGATGGGGAGGTCTGGAGAGGATAGGGAACGTCTGTATGGGATGGGGAGGTCTGGAGAGGATAGGGAACGTCTGTATGGGATGGGGAGGTCTGGACAGGATAGGGAACGTCTGTATGGGATGGGGAGGTCTGGCCAGGATAGGGAACGTCTGTATGGGATGGGGAGGTCTGGACAGGATAGGGAACGTCTGTATGGGATGGGGAGGTCTGGACAGGATAGGGAACGTCTGTATGGGATGGGGAGGTCTGCACAGGATAGGGAACGTCTGTATGGGATGGGGAGATCTACAGGATAGGGAACGTCTGCATGGGATGGGGAGGTCTGGAGAGGATAGGGAACATCTGTATGGGATGGGGAAGTCTGGACAGGATAGGGAACGTCTGTATGGGATGGGGAGGTCTGGACAGGATAGGGAACGTCTGTATGGGATGGGGAGGTCTGGACAGGATAGGGACGTCTGCACAGGATAGGGAACGTCTGTATGGGATGGGGAGGTCTGGACAGGATAGGGAACGTCTGTATGGGATGGGGAGGTCTGGACAGGATAGGGAACGTCTGTATGGGATGGGGAGGTCTGGACAGGATAGGGAACATCTGTATGGGATGGGGAGGTCTGGACAGGATAGGGAACGTCTGTATGGGATGGGGAGGTCTGGACAGGATAGGGAACGTCTGTATGGGATGGGGAGGTCTGGACAGGATAGGGAACATCTGTATGGGATGGGGAGGTCTGCAAAGGATAGGGAACGTCTGTATGGGATGGGGAGGTCTGGACAGGATAGGGAACGTCTGTATGGGATGGGGAGGTCTGCACAGGATAGGGAACGTCTGTATGGGATGGGGAGGTCTGCAAAGGATAGGGAACGTCTGTATGGGATGGGGAGGTCTGCACAGGATAGGGAACGTCTGTATGGGATGGGGAGGTCTGAACAGGATAGGGAACGTCTGTATGGGATGGGGAGGTCTGGACAGGATAGGGAACGTCTGTATGGGATGGGGAGATCTGGACAGGATAGGGAACGTCTGTATTGGATGGGGAGGTCTGGAGAGGATAGGGAAAAAAAAAAAAACACAAACAAAAAAACAAACAACAAAACAACACAACAAAACAACAAAAACTCAAAAAACAAAAAAACAACAAATCAAAAACAAACAATATAAAATAAAACAAATAATCAAAAACACAAAAAACAAAAAACACAGGATAGGGAACGTCTGTATGGGATGGGGAGGTCTGGACAGGATAGGGAACGTCTGTATGGGATGGGGAGGTCTGCACAGGATAGGGAACGTCTGTATGGGATGGGGAGGTCTGCACAGGATAGGGAACGTCTGTATGGGATGGGGAGGTCTGCACAGGATAGGGAACGTCTGTATGGGATGGGGAGGTCTGGACAGGATAGGGAACGTCTGTATGGGATGGGGAGGTCTGCACAGGATAGGGAACGTCTGTATGGGATGGGGAGGTCTGCACAGGATAGGGAACGTCTGTATGGGATGGGGAGGTCTGGACAGGATAGGGAACGTCTGTATGGGATGGGGAGGTCTGCACAGGATAGGGAACGTCTGTATGGGATGGGGAGGTCTGCAAAGGATAGGGAACGTCTGTATGGGATGGGGAGGTCTGCACAGGATAGGGAACGTCTGTATGGGATAGGGAAGTCTGGACAGGATAGGGAACGTCTGTATGGGATGGGGAGGTCTGCACAGGATAGGGAACGTCTGTATGGGATGGGGAGGTCTGCACAGGATAGGGAACGTCTGTATGGGATGGGGAGGTCTGCACAGGATAGGGAACGTCTGTATGGGATGGGGAGGTCTGGACAGGATAGGGAACGTCTGTATGGGATGGGGAGATCTGCACAGGATAGGCAACATCTGTATGGAATGGGGAGGTCTGGACAGGATAGGGAACGTCTGTATGGGATGGGGAGGTCTGCACAGGATAGGGAACGTCTGTATGGGATGGGGAGATCTGCACAGGATAGGGAACGTCTGTATGGGATGGGGAGGTCTGCACAGGATAGGGAACGTCTGTATGGGATGGGGAGGTCTGCAAAGGATAGGGAACGTCTGTATGGGATGGGGAGGTCTGCACAGTATAGGGAACGTCTGTATGGGATGGGGAGGTCTGGACAGGATAGGGAACGTCTGTATGGGATGGGGAGGTCTGGACAGGATAGGGAACGTCTGTATGGGATGGGGAGGTCTGGACAGGATAGGGAACGTCTGTATGGGATGGGGAGGTCTGCACAGGATAGGGAACGTCTGTATGGGATGGGGAGGTCTGGACAGGATAGGGAACGTCTGTATGGGATGGGGAGGTCTGGACAGGATAGGGAACGTCTGTATGGGATGGGGAGGTCTGCACAGGATAGGGAACGTCTGTATGGGATGGGGAGGTCTGGACAGGATAGGGAACGTCTGTATGGGATGGGGAGGTCTGGACAGGATAGGGAACGTCTGTATGGGATGGGGAGATCTGCACAGGATAGGGAACGTCTGTATGGGATGGGGAGGTCTGGACAGGATAGGGAACATCTGTATGGGATGGGGAGGTCTGGAGAGGATAGGGAACATCTGTATGAGATGGGGAGGTCTGGACAGGATAGGGAACGTCTGTATGGGATGGGGAGGTCTGCACAGGATAGGGAACGTCTTATGGGATGGGGAGGTCTGGACAGGATAGGGAACGTCTGTATGGGATGGGGAGGTCTGGACAGGATAGGGAACGTCTGTATGGGATGGGGAAGTCTGGATAGGATAGGGAACGTCTGTATGGGATGGGGAGATCTGCACAGGATAGGGAACGTCTGTATGGGATGGGGAGGTCTGCACAGGATAGGGAACGTCTGTATGGGATGGGGAGGTCTGCACAGGATAGGGAACGTCTGTATGGGATAGGGAGGTCTGGACAGGATAGGGAACGTCTGTATGGGATGGGGAGGTCTGGACAGGATAGGGAACGTCTGTATGGGATGGGGAGATCTGCACAGGATAGGGAACGTCTGTATGGGATGGGGAGGTCTGCACAGGATAGGGAACGTCTGTATGGGATCGGGAGATCTGCACAGGATAGGGAACGTCTGTATGGGATTGGGAGGTCTGGACAGGATAGGCAACATCTGTATGGGATGGGGAGGTCTGGACAGGATAGGGAACGTCTGTATGGGATGGGGAGGTCTGGACAGGATAGGGAACGTCTGTATGGGATGGGGAGGTCTGCACAGGATAGGGAACGTCTGTATGGGATCGGGAGATCTGCACAGGATAGGGAACGTCTGTATGGGATGGGGAGGTCTGGACAGGATAGGGAACGTCTGTATGGGATGGGGAGGTCTGGACAGGATAGGGAACGTCTGTATGGGATGGGGAGATCTGCACAGGATAGGCAACATCTGTATGGGATGGGGAGGTCTGGACAGGATAGGGAACGTCTGTATGGGATGGGGAGAACTGGACAGCATAGGGAACGTCTGTATGGAATGGGGAGATCTGCACAGGATAGGCAACATCTGTATGGAATGGGGAGATCTGGACAGGATAGGGAACGTCTGTATGGGATGGGGAGGTCTGGACAGGATAGGGAACGTCTGTATGGGATGGGGAGATCTGCACAGGATAGGGAACGTCTGTATGGGATGGGGAGATCTGCACAGGATAGGGAACGTCTGTATGGGATGGGGAGGTCTGGACAGGATAGGCAACGTCTGTATGGAATGGGGAGATCTGCACAGGATAGGCAACATCTGTATGGGATGGGGAGGTCTGCAAAGGATAGGGAACGTCTGTATGGAATGGGGAGGTCTGCACAGGATAGGGAACGTCTGTATGGGATGGGGAGGTCTGGACAGCATAGGGAACGTCTGTATGGAATGGGGAGATCTGCACAGGATAGGCAACATCTGTATGGGATGGGGAGGTCTGGACAGGATAGGGAACGTCTGTATGGGATGGGGAGGTCTGGACAGGATAGGGAACGTCTGTATGGGATGGGGAGGTCTGGACAGGATAGGGAACGTCTGTATAGGATGGGGAGGTCTGGACAGGATAGGAAATGTCTGTATGGGATGGGGAGGTCTGGACAGGATAGGGAACCTCTTATGGGATGGGGAGGTCTGGACAGGATAGGCAACATCTGTATGGAATGGGGAGATCTGCACAGGATAGGCAACATCTGTATGGGATGGGGAGGTCTGGACAGGATAGGGAACGTCTGTATGGGATGGGGAGGTCTGCACAGGATAGGGAACGTCTTATGGGATGGGGAGGTCTGGACAGGATAGGGAACGTCTGTATGGGATAGGGAAGTCTGGACAGGATAGGGAACGTCTGTATGGGATGGGGAAGTCTGGACAGGATAGGGAACGTCTGTATGGGATGGGGAGGTCTGGACAGGATAGGGAACGTCTGTATGGGATGGGGAGGTCTGGACAGGATAGGGAACGTCTGTATGGGATGGGGAGGTCTGGACAGGATAGGGAACGTCTGTATGGGATGGGGGGGTCTGCACAGGATAGGGAACGTCTGTATGGGATGGGGAGATCTGCACAGGATAGGTAACGTCTGTATGGGATGGGGAGATCTGCACAGGATAGGGAACGTCTGTATGGGATGGGGAGGTCTGGACAGGATAGGGAACGTCTGTATGGGATGGGGAGGTCTGCACAGGATAGGGAACATCTGCATGGGATGGGGAGGTCTGCACAGGATAGGGAACGTCTGAATAGGATGGGAAGGTCTGGACAGGATAGGGAACATCTGCATGGGATGGGGAGGTCTGCACAGGATAGGGAACGTCTGTATGGGATGGGGAGATCTGCACAGGATAGGGAACGTCTGTATGGGATGGGGAGATCTGCACAGGATAGGGAACGTCTGAATAGGATGGGAAGGTCTGGACAGGATAGGGAACATCTGCATGGGATGGGGAGGTCTGCACAGGATAGGGAACGTCTGTATGGGATGGGGAGGTCTGGACAGGATAGGGAACATCTGCATGGGATGGGGAGGTCTGGACAGGATAGGGAACGTCTGTATGGGATGGGGAGGTCTGCACAGGATAGGGAATGTCTGCATGGGATGGGGAGGTCTGGACAGGATAGGGAACGTCTGTATGGGATGGGGAGATCTGCACAGGATAGGGAACGTCTGCATGGGATGGGGAGGTCTGGACAGGATAGGGAACGTATTGTGAAATATAAACTAAGAGAAGGGGAGGAGCCAAGTAATTATTGGTGGCCTTCAGTTCACGTTTTCTATGGGCGAAATTTACCCCCCTTACCCCCTGTGCAAATATTACTCACATAATACCCCTGTCATCTTACCTGAGAGAGAGAGATTTACCTCACCTACCCCTGTCATGTGACCTTAGAGAGAGATTTACCTCACCTACCCCTGTCATGTGACCTTAGAGAGAGATTTACCTCACCTACCCCTGTCATGTGGAGAGAGAGAGAGAGAGAGAGAGAGAGAGAGAGAGAGAGAGAGAGAGAGAGAGAGAGAGAGAGAGAGAGAGAGAGAGAGAGAAGAGAGAGAGAGAGAGAGAGAGAATGAGAGAGAAAAAAGAGAGAGAGAGAGAGAGAGAGATTTACCTCACCTACCCCTGTCATGTGACCTAATAGAGATATCTACCTCACCTACCCCTGTCATGTGACCTTAGAGAGAGATTTACCTCACCTACCCCTGTCATGTGGAGAGAGAGAGAGAGAGAGAGAGAGAGAGAGAGAGAGAGAGAGAGAGAGAGAGAGAGAGAGAGAGAGAGAGAGAGAGAGAGAGAGAGAGAGAGAGAGAGAGAGAGAGAGAGAGAGAGAGAGAGAGAGATTTACCTCACCTACCCCTGTCATGTGACCTAATAGCGATATCTACCTCACCTACCCCTTTCATGTGACCAGAGAAAGATTTACCTCACCTACCCCTGTCATGTGACCTGAGAGAGATTTACCGCACCTACCCCTGTCAAGTGACTTGAGAGAGATTTACCTCACCTACCCCTGTCAAGTGACCTTAGAGAGAGAGAGAGAGAGATTTACCTCACCTACCCCTGTCATATGACCCGAGAGAAAGAGATTTACTTCACCTACCCCTGTCTTGTAACCTGAGAGATAGATCTACCTCACCAAGCCCTGTCATGTGACCTGAGAGGGAGATTTACCTCACCTACCCCTGTCATGTGACCTAATAGAGATATCTACCTCACCTACCCCTTTCATGTGACCAGAGAAAGATTTACCTCACCTACCCCTGTCATGTGACCTGAGAGAGATTTACCGCACCTACCCCTGTCAAGTGACCTGAGAGAGATTTACCTCACCTACCCCTGTCAAGTGACCTTAGAGAGAGAGAGAGATTTACCTCACCTACCCCTGTCATATGACCCGAGAGAAAGAGATTTACTTCACCTACCCCTGTCTTGTAACCTGAGAGATAGATCTACCTCACCAAGCCCTGTCATGTGACCTGAGAGGGAGATTTACCTCACCTACCCCTGTCAAGTGATCTGAGAGATGACAATGCACAGGCATGAATGATAAAAACTAGACTGTTCAAATATTACTCACATAATACCCCTGTCATGTGACCTGAGAAAGAGAAATGTACATCACCTACCCCTGTCATGTGACCTGAGAGAGATATTTACCTCACCTACACTGTCATGTGACCTCAGAGAGAGAGAGAGAGAGATTTACCTCACCTACCCCTGTCATGTGACCTCAGAGAGAGATTTACCTCACCTACCCCTGTCATGTGACCAGAGAGAGATTTACCTCACCTACCCTTGTCATATGACCTGAGAGAGAGAGATTTAGAGCCGGTTCACACCTAGGCAGCGCGACTTAGAGCGCGACTGCCTGGCATCCGACTTCAGCGGCGGCTTGCAAAATGACTTCTGTATAGAAGTCAATGCAAGTCGCCTGAAGTCGCCCCCATAGTACAAGAACCTTTTTCTAAGTCGGAGCGACTTGTGTCGCTCCTATTTGAACGGTTCTATACTACAGAACGGGACGTGACTTGTCAGGCGGCTAAGTCGCCTGACGAGTCGCCCCGGTGTGAACCGGGTCTTACCTCACCTACCCCTGTCATGTGACCTGAGAGAGAGATTTACCTCACCTACCCCTGTCATGTGACGTGAGAGAGAGATTTACCTCACCTACCCCTGTCATGTGACCTGAGAGGGAGATTTACCTCACCTACCCCTGTCATGTACCCGAGAGAGAAATTTACCTCACCTACCCCTGTCATGTGACCTGAGAGGGAGATTTACCTCACCTACCCCTGTCATGTGACCAGAGAGAGATTTACCTCACCTACCCCTGTCATTTTACCTGAGAGAGAGAGAGATTTACCTCACCTACCCCTGTCATGTGACCTGAGAGAGATTTACCTCACCTACCCCTGTCATGTGGGCAGAGAGATATTTACCTCACCTACCCCTGTCATGTGACCTGAGAGAGAAATTTACCTCACCTACCCCTGTCATGTGACCTGAGAGGGAGATTTACCTCACCTACCCCTGTCATGTGACCTGAGAGGGATATTTACCTCACCTACCCCTGTCATGTGACCAGAGAGAGATTTACCTCACCTACCCCTGTCATTTTACCTGAGAGAGAGAGATTTACCTCACCTACCCCTGTCATGTGACCTGAGAGAGATTTACCTCACCTACCCCTGTCACGTGGGCAGAGAGATATTTACCTCACCTACCCCTGTCATGTGACCTGAGAGAGAAATTTACCTCACCTACCCCTGTCATGTGACCTGAGAGGGAGATTTACCTCACCTACCCCTGTCATGTGACCTGAGAGGGAGATTTACCTCACATACCCCTGTCATGTGACCAGAGAGAGATTTACCTCACCTACCCCTGTCATGTGACCAGAGAGAGATTTACCACACCTACCCCTGTCATGTGACCCGAGAGAGAGAGATTTACCTTACCTACCCCTGTCATGTGACCTGAGAGAGAAATTTACCTCACCTACCCCTGTCATGTACCCGAGAGAGAAATTTACCTCACCTACCCCTGTCACGTGACCTGAGAGAGAGAGATTTACCTCACCTACCCCCGTCAAGTGATCTGAGAATGACAATGCACAGGCATGAATGATAAAAATTAGACTGTGCAAATATTACTCTCATAATACCCCTGTCATCTTACCTGAGACGTACCTCACCTACCCCTGTTACATGACCTGAGAGAGAGAGAGAGATTTATCTCACCTACCCCTGTCATGTGACCCGAGAGAGATTTACTTCACCTACCCCTGTCATGCGACGAGAGAGAGAGAGACTTACCTCACCTACCCCTGTCATGTGACCCCAGAGAAAGATTTACCTCACCTACCCCTGTCATGTGACCCGAGAGCGATTTACTTCACCTACCCCTGTCATGTCATGTGACCTGAGAGAGAGATTTACCTCACCTACCCCTGTCATGTCATGTGACCTGAGAGAGAGATTTACCTCACCTACCCCTGTCATGTCATGTGACCTGAGAGGGAGATTTACCTCACCTACCCCTGTCATGTGACCTGAGAGGGAGATTTACCTCACATACCCCTGTCATGTGACCAGAGAGACATTTACCTCACCTACCCCTGTCATGTGACCTGAGAGAGAGATTTACCTCACCTACCCCTGTCATGTGACCTGAGAGGGAGATTTACCTCACCTACCCCTGTCACGTGACCTGAGAGAGATTTACCTCACCTACCCCCGTCAAGTGATCTGAGAATGACAATGCACAGGCATGAATGATAAAAATTAGACTGTGCAAATATTACTCACATAATACCCCTGTCATCTTACCTGAGACGTACCTCACCTACCCCTGTCATGTGACCCGAGAGAGAGACTTACCTCACCTACCCCTGTCATGTGACCCGAGAGAGAGACTTACCTCACCTACCCCTGTCATGTGACCTCAGAGAAAGATTTACCTCACCTACCCCTGTCATGTGACCCGAGAGCGATTTACTTCACCTACCCCTGTCATGTCATGTGACCTGAGAGAGAAATTTACCTCACCTACCCCTGTCATGTGACCCGAGAGCGATTTACTTCACCTACCCCTGTCATGTCATGTGACCTGAGAGAGAAATTTACCTCACCTACCCCTGTCATGTGACCAGAGAGCGATTTACCTCACCTACCCCTGTCATGTGACCCGAGAGAGAGATTTACCTCACTTACCCCCGTCATGTGACCTTAGAGAGAGAGATTTAACTCACCTACCCCTGTCATGTGACCTGAGAGAGAGAGATTTACCTCACCTACCCCTGTCATATGAACCGAGAGAGAGAGATTTAACTCACCTACCCCTGTCATGTGACCTGAGAGATGACAATGGACAGTCATGAATGATAAAAATTATACTGTGCAAATATTACTCACATAATACCCCTGTCACATGACCTCAGGTCACCTGACAAGGTGGGGGGCCATAAGGGGTACTATCAGGCAGTTACCCCACCTCTGTCAGGTGAGCTGTGAGGGGTATTTACCTGACATATACAAATCACATTATACAGAGAGCAGAAATACTCTAAAGAATATCCGGCACAGAACTCACACTGCAGTAATTAAAAAAGGTCTGCCTTACCTGTGTGCAGAGGGTCCGATACAAGCTGAAGATCCTGTCCAGGTAAAACTGGAGCACCACTGGGTGTGGGTGGGGGCCCTGCTCTGTATTGGGGCCCTGCTCTGTATTGGGGGCCCTGGAGATCCTCTGAGAGAAGTGTCAGTGGGGGATGTGAGTGCTGAGCTCTCCTCACCTGAATATTGATTGTGAGCAGGAAAAGCCTAAACCTTCTCACCTGAGACAGGTGTACACAGCAACCTACCTGAGACCTGTCCCTCTACTGTACCCCAATCCCCCCTCTGTCCTTCTATTATACCCCAATCCCCCCTCTGTCCTTCTATTATACCCCAATCCCCCCTCTGTCCTTCTATTATACCCCAATCCCCCCTCTGTCCTTCTATTATACCCCAATCCCCCCTCTGTCCTTCTATTATACCCCAATCCCCCCTCTGTCCTTCTATTATACCCCAATCCCCCTCTGTCCTTCTATTATACCCCAATCCCCCCTCTGTCCTTCTATTATACCCAATCCCCCCTCTGTCCTTCTATTATACCCCAATCCCCCTCTGTCCTTCTATTATACCCCAATCCCCCCTCTGTCCTTCTATTATACCCCAATCCCCCCTCTGTCCTTCTATTATACCCCAATCCCCCCTCTGTCCTTCTATTATACCCCAATCCCCCTCTGTCCTTCTATTATACCCCAATCCCCCCTCTGTCCTTCTATTATACCCCAATCCCCCCTCTGTCCTTCTATTATACCCCAATCCCCCCTCTGTCCTTCTATTATACCCCAATCCTCCCTCTGTCCTTCTATTATACCCCAATCCCCCCTCTGTCCTTCTATTATACCCCAATCCCCCTCTGTCCTTCTATTATACCCCAATCCCCCCTCTGTCCTTCTATTATACCCCAATCCCCCCTCTGTCCTTCTATTATACCCCAATCCCCCCTCTGTCCTTCTATTATACCCCAATCCCCCCTCTGTCCTTCTATTATACCCCAATCCTCCCTCTGTCCTTCTATTATACCCCAATCCCCCTCTGTCCTTCTATTATACCCCAATCCCCCTCTGTCCTTCTATTATACCCCAATCCCCCTCTGTCCTTCTATTATACCCCAATCCTCCCTCTGTCCTTCTATTATACCCCAATCCCCCCCTCTGTCCTTCTATTATACCCCAATCCCCCCTCTGTCCTTCTATTATACCCCAATCCCCCCTCTGTCCTTCTATTATACCCCAATCCTCCCTCTGTCCTTCTATTATACCCCAATCCCCCCTCTGTCCTTCTATTATACCCCAATCCCCCCTCTGTCCTTCTATTATACCCCAATCCTCCCTCTGTCCCTTCTATTATACCCCAATCCTCCCTCTGTCCTTCTATTATACCCCAATCCCCCTCTGTCCTTCTATTATACCCCAATCCCCCCTCTGTCCTTCTATTATACCCCAATCCTCCCCCCTGTCCTTCTATTATACCCCAATCCCCCCTCTGCCCTTCTATTATACCCCAATCCCCCCATTATACCCCAATCCTTCCCCTCTGTCCTTTTATTATACCCCAATCCCCCCCTCTGTCCTTCTATTATACCCCAATCCCCCCCTCTGTCCTTCTATTATACCCCAATCCCCCCTCTGTCCTTCTATTATACCCCAATCCCCCCTCTGTCCTTCTATTATACCCCAATCCTCCCCTCTGTCCTTCTATTATACCCCAATCCTCCCCTCTGTCCTTCTATTATACCCCAATCCCCCCTCTGTCCTATTATACCCCAACCTCCCCTCTGTCCTTCTATTATACCCCAATCCCCCCCTCTGTCCTTCTATTATACCCCAATCCCCCCCCTCTGTCCTTCTATTATACCCCAATCCCCCTCTGTCCTTCTATTATACCCCAATCCTCCCCTCTGTCCTTCTATTATACCCCAATCCCCCCTCTGTCCCTTCTATTATACCCCAATCCTTCCCCTCTGTCCTTCTATTATACCCCAATCCCCCCTCTGTCCTTCTATTATACCCCAATCCCCCCTCTGTCCTTCCATTATACCCCAATCCCCCCTCTGTCCTTCTATATATCCCAACCCCCATCTGTCCTTCTATTATACCCCAATCCCCCTCTGTCCTTCTATTATACCCAATCCCCCCTCTGTCCTTCTATTATACCCCAATCCTCCCCTCTGTCCTTCTATTATACCCCAATCCTCCCTCTGTCCTTCTATTATACCCCAATCCCCCCTCTGTCCTTCTATTATACCCCAATCCCCCTCTGTCCTTCTATTATACCCCAATCCTCCCTCTGTCCTTCTATTATACCCCAATCCCCCCTCTGTCCTTCTATTATACCCCAATCCCCCCTCTGTCCTTCTATTATACCCCAATCCCCCCTCTG
This sequence comes from Lithobates sylvaticus, assembly GCA_028564925.1. Lineage (NCBI taxonomy): Eukaryota > Metazoa > Chordata > Amphibia > Anura > Ranidae > Lithobates > Lithobates sylvaticus. Next base: position 3,278,817 of record CM053037.1, read on the forward strand.
TCCCTCCATTATACCCCAATCCTTCCCCTCTGTCCTTCTATTATACCCCAATCCCCCCTCTGTCCTTCTATTATACCCCAATCCTCCCCTCTGTCCTTCTATTATACCCCAATCCCCCCTCTGTCCTTCTATTATACCCCAATCCTCCCCTCGGTCCTTCTATTATACCCCCAACCCCCCCCCCTGTCCTTCTATTATACCCCAATCCCCCCTCTGTCCCTCCATTATACACCAATCCTCCCCTCTGTCCTTCTATTATACCCCAATCCTCCCCTCTGTCCTTCTATTATACCCCAATTCCCCCTCTGTCCTTCTATTATACCCCAATCCCCCCTCTGTCCTATTATACCCCAACCTCCCCTCTGTCCTTCTATTATACCCCAATCCCCCCTCTGTCCTTTTATTATACCCCAATCCCCCCCCTCTGTCCTTCTATTATACCCCAATCCCCCCCCCCCCTGTCCTTCTATTATACCCCAATCCCCCCTCTGTCCCTCCATTATACCCCAATCCTCCCCTCTGTCCTTCTATTATACCCCAATCCTCCCCTCTGTCCTATTATACCCCAATCCCACCTCTGTCCTTCTATTATACCCCAATCCTCCCTCTGTCCCTCTATTATACCCCAATCCTCCCTCTGTCCTTCTATTATACCCCAATCCTCCCTCTGTCCCTCTATTATACCCCAATCCCCCTCTGTCCCTCTATTATACCCCAATCCTCCCTCTGTCCTTCTATTATACCCCAATCCTCCCTCTGTCCTTCTATTATACCCCAATCCTTCCCCTCTGTCCTTCTATTATACCCCAATCCCACCTCTGTCCTTCTATTATACCCCAATCCTCCCTCTGTCCCTCTATTATACCCCAATCCTCCCTCTGTCCTTCTATTATACCCCAATCCTCCCTCTGTCCTTCTATTATACCCCAATCCTTCCCCTCTGTCCTTCTATTATACCCCAATCCCCCCTCTGTCCTTCTATTATACCCCAACCCCCCCTCTGTCCTTCTATTATACCCCAATCCCCCTCTGTCCTATTATACCCCAACCCCCCTCTGTCCTTCTATTATACCCCAATCCTCCCCTCTGTCCTTCTATTATACCCCAATCCTCCCTCTGTCCTTCTATTATACCCCAATCCCCCCTCTGTCCTTCTATTATACCCCAATCCCCCCCTCTGTCCTTCTATTATACCCCAATCCCCCTCTGTCCTTCTATTATACCCCCAATCCTCCCTCTGTCCTTCTATTATACCCCAATCCCCCCTCTGTCCTTCTATTATACCCCAATCCCCCCTCTGTCCTTCTATTATACCCCAATCCCCCCTCTGTCCTTCTATTATACCCCAATCCCCCCTCTGTCCCTCCATTATACCCCAATCCTTCCCCTCTGTCCTTCTATTATACCCCAATCCCCCCTCTGTCCTTCTATTATACCCCAATCCTCCCCTCTGTCCTTCTATTATACCCCGATCCTCCCTCTGTCCCTCTATTATACCCCAATCCTCCCCTCTGTCCTTCTATTATACCCCCAACCCCCCCCCCTGTCCTTCTATTATACCCCAATCCCCCCTCTGTCCCTCCATTATACACCAATCCTCCCCTCTGTCCTTCTATTATACCCCAATCCTCCCCTCTGTCCTTCTATTATACCCCAATTCCCCCTCTGTCCTTCTATTATACCCCAATCCCCCCTCTGTCCTATTATACCCCAACCTCCCCTCTGTCCTTCTATTATACCCCAATCCCCCCTCTGTCCTTTTATTATACCCCAATCCCCCCTCTGTCCTTCTATTATACCCCAATCCCCCCCCCTGTCCTTCTATTATACCCCAATCCCCCCTCTGTCCCTCCATTATACCCCAATCCTCCCCTCTGTCCTTCTATTATACCCCAATCCTCCCCTCTGTCCTTCTATTATACCCCAATCCCACCTCTGTCCTTCTATTATACCCCAATCCTCCCTCTGTCCCTCTATTATACCCCAATCCTCCCTCTGTCCTTCTATTATACCCCAATCCTCCCTCTGTCCCTCTATTATACCCCAATCCTCCCTCTGTCCCTCTATTATACCCCAATCCTCCCTCTGTCCTTCTATTATACCCCAATCCTCCCTCTGTCCTTCTATTATACCCCAATCCTTCCCCTCTGTCCTTCTATTATACCCCAATCCCACCTCTGTCCTTCTATTATACCCCAATCCTCCCTCTGTCCCTCTATTATACCCCAATCCTCCCTCTGTCCTTCTATTATACCCCAATCCTCCCTCTGTCCTTCTATTATACCCCAATCCTTCCCCTCTGTCCTTCTATTATACCCCAATCCCCCTCTGTCCTTCTATTATACCCCAACCCCCCCTCTGTCCTTCTATTATACCCCAATCACCCCTCTGTCCTATTATACCCCAATCCCCCCTCTGTCCTTCTATTATACCCCAATCCTTCCCCTCTGTCCTTCTATTATACCCCAATCCCCTCTCTGTCCCTCCATTATACCCCAATCCCCCCTCTGTCCTTCTATTATACCCCAATCCCCCCCTCTGTCCTTCTATTATACCCCAATCCCCCCTCTGTCCTTCTATTATACCCCAATCCCCCTCTGTCCTTCTATTATACCCCCAATCCCCCTCTGTCCTTCTATTATACCCCAATCCCCCCTCTGTCCTTCTATTATACCCCAATCCCCCCTCTGTCTTTCTATTATACCCCAATCCCCCCTCTGTCCCTCCATTATACCCCAATCCTTCCCCTCTGTCCTTCTATTATACCCCAATCCCCCCTCTGTCCTTCTATTATACCCCAATCCCCCCTCTGTCCTTCTATTATACCCCAATCCTTCCCCTGGTAATTATGGTCCTATTATGTTGCTTTTATCTTTCCAGGAATGTTTTCTCAGTTTATTTATCACAGAGGGATATAAAGGAGAAGTAACGCTATCCCCATTATCGGGTGTTGGTTGTCTCTGGTCCGGGTCGCTCGGGTGTGTCGTTGCTTCTGCTCAGTAATTTGATGGGGTATCTCAGGGCAGCACAATCCTACAATCACTACATACACATGTACCAATGGAATTAAAGAGAACCTGTCAGCAAGACGGCCCCAACGAGGTCCCACTTACAGGTCACACACTTCCAGTACTGAAGCTGGCAACAAGTCCCTACTGACTGAAGCACCGAGTTCTATAACTGGACATCACTCCACAGCCCCAGTACACCCAGACAGGAGGGGCGGCGGCCTATAGAGGAACTGATCCCCCTCTCTTCTGCAGCTGCTGAATGCCTGCGGGAGGGAGAGAAGGCGAAGCGGGCATTAAGCGGCTGTAGGACTGGGGGGATTGGTTCCTATATATACCGCCGCCCCTCCTATTCAGGTATGCAGGAGATCAGGCCGCAATTGCGACCCTTGCAGATACGCCCCCTGGTCAAAGTGTTCACAATCCTTTAGAGCAGTGATGGCGAACCTTGGCACCCCAGAAACTACATCCCATGAAGCTCAACTACACTGCAGAGTGCTGGAGGATCATGGGAAATGTAGTTCCAAAACATCTGGGGAGCCGAGGTTCGCCATCACTGCTCTCGAGCCATGCTAGAATGCAGCAGGGACCTGTCATCAGCTACATGTGTATGCTTCTTCCTAGTTCCTACCAATACCTTTTCTCATTTGGACCCCATTTCCTGGCTGGAGGACATCCAGCATCATCTAGGTCAGTGATGGTGAACCTCGGCACCCCAGATATTTTGGAACTACATTTCCCATGATGCTCATGCACTCTGCAGTGTAGTTGAGCATCATGGGAAATGTAGTTCCAAAACCTCTGGGGTGCGGAGGTTCACCATCACTGATCTAGGTTTTTCCACTCCAGCCTGCCCATCCCTTGCATTCATTGGCTTTCATTTTTTTTTTTTTTCAATCATGGAAGCTCAGCATCATGTGGGCGTTGCCTATGCTGGTCTGCATGCAAATACAACCTGCCAAGGAACACCCACTCCTCCAGACTGACATCCATTTTGATATTTGCATAACTCCTCCCAAGATAACGTGACCAAATTTTTTTTTTATTTAAATGAGATCTGGGGCCTTTTTTTTTAATTGGCAAATGGTAAAATATTTTATAAGCATATTTTACTTAAATTATATATGCAGTATATATGTTTATGGAACGATTGTATGATGTATACATTATTTCTCACATTAAAAATAAAAAGATACTGCTTAGAATTTTTTGAGATATGACTACCAAATGTTATGAAGATTAGATAGAGAAAAAGCAGGGTGCAGAGTTCAGGAGTGCATTACATAAAGGATGCAGGGCTAAGGAGTGCATTACATAAAGGATGCAGGGCTAAGGAGTGCGCTCCATAAAGAATGCAGGGCCAAGGAGTGCGCTCCATAAAGAATGCAGGGCCAAGAAGTGCGCTCCATAAAGGATGCAGGGCTAAGGAGTGCGCTACATAAAGGATGCAGGGCTAAGGAGTGCGCTACATAAAGGATGCAGGGCCAAGGAGTGCGCTACATAAAGGATGCAGGGCTAATGAGTGCGCTACATAAAGGATGCAGGGCTAAGGAGTGCGCTACATAAAGAATGCAGGGCCAAAGAGTGCGCTACATATAGAATGCCGGGCTAAGGAGTGCGCTACATAAAGGATGCAGGGCTAAGGAGTGCGCTACATAAAGAATGCAGGGCCAAAGAGTGCGCTACATATAGAATGCAGGGCTAAGGAGTGCGCTACATAAAGGATGCAGGGCTAAGGAGTGCGCTACATAAAGGATGCAGGGCTCAGGAGTGCGCTACATAAAGAATGCAGGGCTCAGGAGTGCGCTACATAAAGAATGCAGGGCCAAGGAGTGCGCTACATAAAGAATGCAGGGCCAAGGAGTGCGCTACATAAAGGATGCAGGGCTAAGGAGTGCGCTACATATAGAATGCAGGGCTAAGGAGTGCGCTACATATAGAATGCATGGCTAAGGAGTGCGCTACATAAAGGATGCAGGGCTAAGGAGTGCGCTACATATAGAATGCAGGGCTAAGGAGTGCGCTACATATAGAATGCAGGGCTAAGGAGTGCGCTACATAAAGGATGCAGGGCTAAGGAGTGCGCTACATAAAGGATGCAGGGCTAAGGATTGCGCTGCATAAAGGATGCAGGGCTAAGGAGTGAGCTACATAAAGAATGCAGGGCTAAGGAGCACGCTACATAAAGAATGCAGGGCTAAGGAGCGCACTACATAAAGGATGCAGGGCTCAGGAGTGCGCTACATAAAGAATGCAGGGCCAAGGAGTGCGCTACATAAAAAATGCAGGGCTAAGAAGTGCGCTCCATAAAGGATGCAGGGCTAAGGAGTGCGCTACATAAAGGATGCAGGGCTAAGGAGTGCGCTACATAAAGGATGCAGGGCCAAGGAGTGCGCTACATATAGAATGCAGGGCCAAAGAGTGCGCTACATATAGAATGCCGGGCTAAGGAGTGCGCTACATAAAGGATGCTGGGCTAAGGAGTGCGCTACATAAAGAATGCAGGGCCAAAGAGTGCGCTACATATAGAATGCAGGGCTAAGGAGTGCGCTACATAAAGGATGCAGGGCTAAGGAGTGCGCTACATAAAGGATGCAGGGCTCAGGAGTGCGCTACATAAAGAATGCAGGGCTCAGGAGTGCGCTACATAAAGAATGCAGGGCCAAGGAGTGCGCTACATAAAGAATGCAGGGCCAAGGAGTGCGCTACATAAAGGATGCAGGGCTAAGGAGTGCGCTACATATAGAATGCAGGGCTAAGGAGTGCGCTACATATAGAATGCATGGCTAAGGAGTGCGCTACATAAAGGATGCAGGGCTAAGGAGTGCGCTACATATAGAATGCAGGGCTAAGGAGTGCGCTACATATAGAATGCAGGGCTAAGGAGTGCGCTACATAAAGGATGCAGGGCTAAGGAGTGCGCTACATAAAGGATGCAGGGCTAAGGATTGCGCTTCATAAAGGATGCAGGGCTAAGGAGTGCGCTACATATAGAATGCAGGGCTAAGGAGCACGCTACATAAAGAATGCAGGGCTAAGGAGCGCACTACATAAAGGATGCAGGGCTCAGGAGTGCGCTACATAAAGAATGCAGGGCCAAGGAGTGCGCTACATAAAAAATGCAGGGCTAAGAAGTGCGCTCCATAAAGGATGCAGGGCTAAGGAGTGCGCTACATAAAGGATGCAGGGCTAAGGAGTGCGCTACATAAAGGATGCAGGGCCAAGGAGTGCGCTACATAAAGGATGTAGGGCTAAGGAGTGCGCTACATAAAGGATGCAGGGCTAAGGAGTGCGCTACATAAAGAATGCAGGGCCAAAGAGTGCGCTACATATAGAATGCCGGGCTAAGGAGTGCGCTACATAAAGGATGCTGGGCTAAGGAGTGCGCTACATAAAGAATGCAGGGCCAAAGAGTGCGCTACATATAGAATGCAGGGCTAAGGAGTGCGCTACATAAAGGATGCAGGGCTAAGGAGTGCGCTACATAAAGGATGCAGGGCTAAGGAGTGCGCTACATAAAGAATGCAGGGCTCAGGAGTGCGCTACATAAAGAATGCAGGGCCAAGGAGTGCGCTACATAAAAGATGCAGGGCTAAGGAGTGCGCTACATATAGAATGCAGGGCTAAGGAGTGCGCTACATATAGAATGCAGGGCTAAGGAGTGCGCTACATAAAGGATGCAGGGCTAAGGAGTGCGCTACATAAAGGATGCAGGGCTAAGGAGTGCGCTGCATAAAGGATGCAGGGCTAAGGAGTGCGCTACATATAGAATGCAGGGCTAAGGAGTGCGCTACATAAAGAATGCAGGGCTAAGGAGCGCACTACATATAGAATGCAGGGCTAAGGAGTGCGCTACATAAAGAATGCAGGGCTAAGGAGTGCGCTACATAAAGAATGCAGGGCTCAAGAGTGCGCTACATAAAGAATGCAGGGCTCAGGAGTGCGCTACATATAGAATGCAGGGCTCAGCAGCATGCTACATAAAGAATGCAGGGCTCAGGAGTGCGCTACTTAACCGCTTCCCGACCGCCTCATGTAGATATACGTCTACAGAATGGCACGGGCAGGCAAAAGCAGGTACCTGTACGTCCCCTTTAATTGCCTGCCCGTGGGTCGCGACCCGGTCGGGAGCTCCGTGACCCCGGCCACGGGACCAGCAGACCCGATCGCCGCTGGTGTCCCGCGATCGGGTTACGGAGCTGAAGAACGGGGAGAGGTTTGTGTAAACAAACCTCTCCCCGCGCTTCCTACTCTGCCTGTCATTGATTGGCTGTTCCCGGTCATCGGGAAAGCCGATCAATGACGTCAGACGTCAGCCCCGCTCCCTAATGTAAAAAAACACACACACGTCACAGCCCATAACCCCTCCCCTCCCCCTAGTGGTTAACTCTTTCACTACAACTGTCATTTATACAGAAATCAATGCATTTAAATAGCACTGATTGCTGTATAAATGACAATGGTCCCAAAAATGTGTCAAAAATGTCCAATGTGTCCGCCATAATGTCGCAGTCACAAATAAAATCGCTGATCGCCGCCATTACTAGTAAAAAAAAAAAAATATTAATAAAAATGCTATAAAACTATCCCCTATTTTGTAAACGCTATAACTTTTGCGCAAACCAATCAATAATCGCTAATTGCGATTTTTTTTTTTACCAAAAATATGTAGAAGAATACGTATCGGCCTAAACTGAGGAAAAAAAATGTTTTTTTATATATTTTTGGGGGATATTTCTTATAGCAAAAAGCAAAAAATTTTGCATTTTTGTTTATAGCGCAAAAAATAAAAACCGCAGGGGCAATCAAATACCACCAAAAGAAAGCTCTATTTGTGGGAAAAAAAGGACGCCAATTTTGTTTGGGAGCCACGTCGCATGACCGCGCAATTGTCAGTTAAATCGACGCAGTGCCGAATTGCAAAAAGGGGCCTGGTCCTTTGGCTGCCAATTGGTCCGGGGCTGAAGTGGTTAAAGAATGCAGGGCTCAGGTCTGCGCTACATATAGAATGCAGGGCTCAGGAGTGTGCTACATATATAATGCAGGGCTCAGCAGCATGCTACATAAAGAATGCAGGGCCAAGGAGTGCGCTACATAAAGAATGCAGGGCTCAGGAGTGCGCTACATATAGAATGCAGGGCTAAGGAGTGCGCTACATATAGAATGCAGGGCTAAGGAGTGTGCTACATAAAGAATGCAGGGCTCAAGAGTGTGCTACATAAAGAATGCAGTGCTCAGGAGTGTGCTACATATAGAATGCAGGGCTGAGCAGCATGCTACATAAAGAATGCAGGGCCAAGGAGTGCGCTACATAAAGAATGCAGGGCTCAGGAGTGCGCTACATATAGAATGCAGGGCTAAGGAGTGCGCTACATAAAGAATGCAGGGCTAAGGAGTGCGCTACATAAAGAATGCAGGGCTAAGGAGTGCGCTACATAAAGAATGCAGGGCTAAGGAGTGCGCCAAATATAGAATGCAGGGCTAAGGAGTGCGCTACATAAAGAATGCAGGGCTAAGGAGCGCGCTACATATAGAATGCAGGGCTAAGGAGTGCGCTACATATATAATGCAGGGCTAAGGAGTGTGCTACATATAGAATGCAGGGCTAAGGAGTGCGCTACATAAAGAATGCAGGGCTAAGGAGTGCGCTAAATAAAGGATGCAGGGCTAAGGAGTGCGCTACATAAAGAATGCAGGGCTCAGGAGCGTGCTACATATAGAATGCAGGGCTCAGGAGTGCACTACATAAAGAATGCAGGGCTCAGGTGTGCGCTACATATAGAATGCAGGGCTCAGGAGTGTGCTACATATAGAATGCAGGGCTCAGGAGTGCACTACATAAAGAATGCAGGGCTCAGGTGTGCGCTACATATAGAATGCAGGGCTCAGGAGTGTGCTACATATAGAATGCAGGGCTCAGCAGCATGCTACATAAAGAATGCAGGGCCAAGGAGTGCGCTACATAAAGAATGCAGGGCCCAGCAGCATGCTACGTAAAGAATGCAGGGCCAAGGAGTGCGCTACATAAAGAATGCAGGACCCAGCAGCATGTTGCATAAAGAATGCAGGGCTCAGCAGTGCGCTACATAAAGAATGCAGGGCTCACCAGTGCCCAGCTATACAGACTCACCAGTGCTCAGGAATGCAGCTTACCCTGTGCCCAGCGATGCAGCCTCACCTGTGCCCAGCAATTCAGCCCAAGCAGTGCCTAGGAATGCAGCCTCACCTGTGCAGGGGTTCAAAAAGGAGAGGAGAGTCGGCCGGATCATCACACAGGCTGGCGTCACAGGGACAGATAAGTCGGTACTGATGAGCACAGATGGCCACTGATAAGATGGCACTGATGGGCCCTGATGGGTGGCAGTGATGGGCACTGATAGGCACCACTGATAGATGGCACTGGTAGGTGACACTGATGGGCACTGATGTGCAGCACTGTTGTTATGGCACTGATAGGTGGGCACTGGTAGGCAGCACTGTTGCCTATTGCTAGGTGGCACTGGCAGGGGGCACAGATGATCTGGCGGCAGCTCGCCATGATTGGGACTGATGTCCCTCTTACGGCCACCGGTGATCGGCTTATTTTTTTCCTCCTCACACTGTCAGCGCGAGGATCTATGATCCAGCGGTCTCTCCCACAAGCAATGATCTGCCTGCACTGCATAGAGAAGCACAGAAACCCAGTAATAACACCACTAGGCATTAAATGAGGTATGTAATATAAAGGGTTCTATTTAAAAATGGAATATGCTTGTTGGTGAGGGCGGAGGAACCAAGGAAGGTAAAATATAAGCAGATTGAACTTTAACTGGTTTTGCACTCTGACCCCCCTCAGACATTTCCTATTCATCACCTGGTGGCGGTTTAATTGGCTGCAGTTTGCAGAAGAACATTTCTCTATTAAAGAACGACATGGGGACAAACAGTGACGTCCTGTCTAGACAGCAACGCGTCTTTTTACCAGTCTTGTCATGTCGCCCGTTGTGCTCAGAGCTCCTCACAAAGGGCGATTCTTCCCCCCGGAACACAAATATTTTACAGCTTCCTTCAATTTGATGCAGAGTGCGAGCTCTTGAGTCAAAACATTGACCTAAATAAGAGGAGATACCGCTGGGCACACATAATGGATACAAATGAGCAGCAACACACACCACAGACCAGCTGCTATTCTCAACGTGGCCAATGTGTGGATGTGGCACTCAGTGACGAGGTCCGAGCATTTACACTCAGCGGCCACTTTATTAAGTCCCCCCTTGCCAGTACCGGGTTGGACCCCCTTTATTAGGTCCCCCTTGCTAGTATCGGGTTGGACCCCCTTTATTATGTCCCCCTTGCTAGTAGCGGGTTGGACCCCCTTTAATAGGCCCCCCTTGCTAGTAGTGGGTTGGACCCCCTTTAATAGGCCCCCCTTGCTAGTAGCGGGTTGGACCACCTTTAATAGGACCCCCTTGCTAGTAGTGGGTTGGACCACCTTTATTAGGTCCCCCTTGCTAGTAGTGGGTTGGACCCCCTTTATTAGGTCCCCCTTGCTAGTAGCGGGTTGGACCCCCTTTATAGGGGCCCCTTGCTAGTAGCGGGTTGGACCCCCTTTATAGGGGCCCCTTGCTAGTAGCGGGTTGGACCCCCTTTATTAGGTCCCCCTTGCTAGTAGCGGGTTGGACCCCCTTTATTAGGGCCCCCTTGCTAGTAGCGTGTTGGACCCCCCTTTTTTAGGTCCCCCTTGCTAGTAGTGGATTGGACCACCTTTATAAGGCCCCCCCTTGATAGTAATGGGTTGGACCACCTTTAATAGGACCCCCTTAATTAGGTCCCCTTGCTAGTAGTGGGTTGGACCACCTTTATTAGGTCCCCCATGCTAGTAGTGGGTTGAACCCCCTTAATTAGGTCCCCCTTGCTAGTAGTGGGTTGGACCACCTTTATTAGGTCCCCCATGCTAGTAGTGGGTTGAACCCCCTTAATTAGGTCCCCCTTGCTAGTAGTGGGTTGGACCCCCTTTATTAGGTCCACCTTGCTAGTAGAGGGTTGGCCCCTCTTTATTAGGTCCATCTTGCTAGTAGAGGGTTGGACCCCCTTTATTAGGTCCATCTTGCTAGTAGTGGGTTGGCCCCTCTTTATTAGGTCCCCCTTGCTAGTAGAGGGTTGGACCCCCTTTATTAGGTCCACCTTGCTAGTAGAGGGTTGGACCCCTTTATTAGGTCCCCCTTGCTAGTAGAGGGTTGGCCCCTCTTTATTAGGTCCCCCTTGCTAGTAGTGGGTTGGACCCCTTTATTAGGTCCCCCTTGCTAGTAGAGGGTTGGACCCCCTTTATTAGGTCCCCCTTGCTAGTAGAGGGTTGGCCCCTCTTTATTAGGTCCCCCTTGCTAGTAGAGGGTTGGACCCCCTTTATTAGGTCCCCCTTGCTAGTAGAGGGTTGGCCCCTCTTTATTAGGTCCCCCTTGCTAGTAGAGGGTTGGCCCCTCTTTATTAGGTCCCCCTTGCTAGTAGAGGGTTGGCCCCTCTTTATTAGGTCCCCCTTTCTAGTAGAGGGTTGGCCCCTCTTTATTAGGTCCTCCTTGCTAGTAGCGGGTTGGTCCCCCTTTATTAGGACCCCCTTGCTAGTAGCAGGTTAGACACCCTTTTTTTTAGGTCCCCCTTGCTAGTAGCGGGTTGGACCCCCTTTGGCCTTTATTCTTGGTGGAATAGATACAACAAGGTGTTGGAAACGTTCCTCAGAGATTTTGCTCCATAGTGACCTGATGACATCACAATCTAAGGTTCCTATTCCCCATGGAGGGGGGTGTAGTTTAGAGACCAGGCTGAGGCGGACATACACTTAAGCTTCATGGAATCGTTTTAATGGCGTGGCCAAAGAGAAATGTTCTTCTATACCCAGCGACGGTAGGAGCCAGGACGAGCCCACCCCCCCCCCGTGCCAGCACTCACACCAGTGGACACCGAGGACTTGCACCCCTCTGAGCAGCTCACATTGGGTTTCCTCAGCTCCTATCCAACACACATACATAGACTAGGGCACCAATTATCCTACCAGCATTTTTTTAATGGAGCATGGGAGGAAACCCGCACAAGGAAAACGCGCAAACTCCATTTGCCAGAAGAGCTGCCACTTCGAAATGCATTGTCCAGGATGCCTTCAGCTGAACAGCAGCCGTATGGACAACTGGTGACATCACAGTCCCTGCTGACGCCATTTCCCATCATGTCAGGTCTGGTCTTCCCGCAACTGCATTTTTCTCCATCTTTGCAGCTCCAGCTTCCCAGTGCCTGCTGTTTCAGTCCTCAGCATCACCCCCATCGAGTGGCCACGTGGCTTGGATAATGTAGAGCCACACAGGACACCATCACACCATAGTGCTGAGTATCAGGGCGGTAAGACAGACCCCACTTTTATATTTTAGATTATTAACCTTTTGCCAACCGCCTAACTAGGAATCCACCTCCTTTTTCTGCAACCGTTTTTCCAATGAAAGTGATCCAAGTGGCTGACTGGCAACTGGATTACTTTTAGACGTGGCATGGCAGCTGCTAAAGATTAGCAGAGAAAAGATGGCCTTCACTCTTCTCTATGACCTAGGAGGCCCGGAGCAACATTAAGCCCTCAATTATTTATTTATTTATTTATTTTTTTTAAGGCACATAATCACTTTTTTTTTTTTTTTTGCATCGGATGCTTACCATTGTAGAGGAGAGATTTAGGACCCTTTAACACTGGGGTATTTTTTCAGGCGCTACAGCGCTAAAAATAGCACCTGTATACCACCTGAAAAAATCCATCCCCTTTCACACTGGAGCGGTGTGCTGGCAGGACGGCAATAAAAAAAAAAAGTCCTGCTAGCAGCATCTTTGGCGCAGTATAGGAGCCGTGTATTCACCGCTCCTGCCCATTGATTTGAACGAGAAACCACGGCAATGGCGGCGCTCTGCGGGGGTCTTTAACCCTTTTTCAGCCACTCGCAGGGGGTAAAACCACACCACAAGCAGCCGAATACCGCAGCTAAAACGACGGTAAAGCAGCGCTAAATTTAGCGCTGCTTTACCATCACTGCAGCGCCCCCCCCCCCCCCCCCAGTGTGAAAGGGGCCTTAGGGACTTACTAACCCCAGATGTCTCCAGAAAGAGGACCTGTCATCTCTTATTTCTATCACAAGTGATGATAACTGGTGAAAGGAATAAAAGTGATCAAAAATTTAAACGTAAAAGGTAGAGGGGAAAAAAAAAAAAAAAGCAATAAAGATTTTTATTTTTTTTTTTTTTAAGCACTCTCACGCAATGGTGAACACCTACATAATGTAAACTATGTTCACACCACACATGTGAGGGGGGGGGCAAAACAAAAATGAAAGCGTCCCCAAACGCCTACATAGTTTGCGCACGCGGAAACGTGTTCGCACCACTCATGTGCGGTATCACCGTGAGTGTGAGAGCCATAACAATAATTCTAGTGCGAGACCTCCTCTGTAACTCTAACCTGTAGACATTTACAAGAACCCTAATAGTTTAGCACCATTCCACATGCTTGCGCAAATTTAAAAGCTTGACATGTTGAGTATCTATTTACTCGGCCTAACATCAGCTTTCATAATAATATAAAAAAAACTAAGGCTATATATTGTTTTTTTTATCTTCCATTAATGTATATACTTTCCAAAAAACTGCATTTGGAAAAACCACTACGCAAATACTGTGCAACATAAAAAAAAAAATTGTAACAACTGCCATTTTATGCTCTAGAGCTTCTACTTAAAATAAATAAAAATTATATATTTATATTAGGTTTGGATATTCTGAATAATTTTCTAGCAAAAAAAAAAAAATGTCTTTTATATGCAAGAGGAATGCCAGAATTGTCCCCTATGGAGATATTATTTTTTTTAATTTCACATACTGTAATTTGGCACCATTCAACATGCGTGCACAAATTTTAAAGCTTGACATGTAGAATATATATTTACTCAGCATAACACCATCTTTCATATTTTAAAAAAAATAAATAAAAATTTGCTATACATTTGTTTTTGTTTTTTTATTCATTAAAGAGTATTTTTTTTTTATATTGCGTTTGAAAAAGCGCTGAGCAAATACGGTGTGACATAAAAATTGCAACGACCATCATTTTATTCTCTAGGGCCTCTGCAAAAAAAAAAAAAAAAAAAAGGAGATTTTTGACTTACCATAAAACCTGCTTCTCAGGGTTCATTGACAGGCCTTATTCAGAACCATAGGGTTATATCACCCCCTTGAGGAGTAGGACACTAGGCAGAGAAAAAAAAAAAAAAAATAATAAAAAAAAAAAAAGGACAGGCCAACCAACTTGGAGCTCAACCTGAACAGCAAGAAAACCCCTTCATGAGGGGGTAAAAGCCTGCAGAACCTTGCGGCCAAAAGAGGCCTCCGCAGATGCCAGCACTTTGTAAAATCTCGTGAAAGTGTGCGCCGACAAGCAGGGGGCCGCCTTGCACACTTGCGTCACTGACGCATGATGACGGAAGGCCCTCTGCGTCGGAGAAATTGCACCTTCACCGGGAAGGGAGGAACCCGACCCATGACAGAATAGGCCTGAGTCACCGTCTGTCTGATCCATCTAAAAACGGTCACCAATGAAGCAGACAGCCCCCTTCTTTGGCCCGTCCGCGGGAGTCTGACCTCCGAAAGGACTCAGTGGCTGCAAAATACACCCAAAGCCCAAACCACATCCAAGGTGTGTAAGGCAAATTCCATTGGCTGTTGCGGCCTGGGACACAGGGAAGGCAACACAATGCCTTCATTTAAATGGAAATCAGAAACAAGATTTGGAAGGAACAAAAAGGACAAGGACGAAGACCACCTTGTCCTTATGAATTACCAGGTAGGGCGTGCAACAAGATAGCGCCGCCAAATTCCGACACCCTGCGAGCAGAGGTGATAGCCACCAAGAAGGCCACCTTCTATGACAGAGTGAGCAGGGGAATTTCTCAAATATTTTCTCAAATATTTTCAAACGGAAGCTTCTGTAGAACCAAAAGCACCAGATTCAAGTCCCACGTAGCCAACGAAGGTTGCATTGTTGGAACTACATCGCACCCCCTGAATGAAGGTACGCACCAGGGAATGCGAAGCCAGGGGGCATTGAAAGAAAACCACCAAAGCCGACACCTGACCCTTGATAGTACTCAAGGCCAAATTCTTTTCAACGTCCCTCACAAGAAAAAAAGTCTAAATCGGAGCCACCAAAAAGGAACGTGGGTGAAACCCCACTGACTCACACCATGAAATGTACACTTTCCACGTCCAATGATATACCTTCCTGGAAGTAGCTTTGAGTAGTGTCAGAATCACCAATGCAGGTAGGCCTCTATCCTTCAACAGCCAGGCCGTTAAAGCCAGCAACGGGGGGTAAAGCAGGGTGGAAGATCGGATCTTGGGATAGCAGAGGCAGCCACCAGGGGGAGTCTGTGACCAGACGCACCAGGACCAACGAGGCCAGTCTGGGGCCACGAGAATGACCAGAAATTACTTTGACCTCCATCCTGCGTAAGAGCGGAGGCAGGAGCTTGAGAGGAAAGGCATAGATCAGATGATACTAACCCCACAGAGCCACCAGAGCGTCAGAGGCGTCCGGTAGAGGGTCCCAAGACCTGGCCTCAAATCCTTGGAACCTTCCTATTGACCCGGGATGCCATCAGATCTACCTCTGGAGAGCCCCAACGCAGACATATCTGTTGAAATAACTCCTGATGAAGAGAACCAGTCCCCTTGGTCCAACATTTATCTACTGAGGTAATCCACGTGCCAGTTGTCCACCCCTGGAATGTGGACGCAGGAGATGGCCAGGACTAAACGTTCTGCCCATCGGAAAATGCCGGCTACTTCCAGGGCCGCTAACACACTCCTTGCTCCTCCCTGGTGGTTGACCTAGGCCACCACCGTGCCATTGTCCGACTGGATCCGTATTGGGAGCCCCTGAAGTCGATCCGTCCAATGATCCAGACAGTCCGATCACCTGGAGTTCGAAGAGGTTGATAGGTAGCCTGGATTCCTCCAGTGTGCAATGACCTTGAGCAGAGCTCAGTCCCAGGACTCCTCCCCACTCGGACAGACTGGCATCGGTGGTGACCAGTACAGAGGGTGAAAGAGCACAAGAGCCGCGGGGAACAAAGCCACCAGATCAGGGACCCTTTGGTTCCTTGGCTGAGCTGTAACTGACTGTCCAGAGACCCTGGACATTTGTCCCATTTTGACAAGATCTCCTCTTGCAGGGGTCTCGTATGGAACTGAGCAAATGGTTCCGCCTCAAAACGTAGACACCATCAGGCCTAGCACCCACATGCAAGTCCACAGGGAGACCCACCAACATCTGGAGTTTGTCCTGCGGAAGGAACACTCTGGCCAGAGCAGAATCCAGAGTCAGACCCAGATAAACCAATTTCTGAACTGGAATCAGCGCAGACTTTTGGTAAATTTATCAGCCACCCATAATCTGCCAGGGACGAAAAAACTTTTTTTGTGTGCCAAGAAGGAAGGACCACGCATGCAACGTGGCTCCTTCCCCTTTTTTTGACTGTGGAAGAAAAATACTCTTCCCCCGTGACACTCTTAATGATATCATCCAGAGTGGCCCCAAACTAAACAATCGCCTTGAAAAGGCAGATCAGTAAGGGTTTTTTGTGGCCGCAGTCCAACACTTCAGCCACAATACCCGCCGAAGCACTACGGCTGAAACAGACAGCTTAGAAAGCAAAGGGAGCCGCATCCAAAGAGGCATCGCAGAGAAACTGCAGCCCCTGGAGCAGCTGGTCCACCAATTCAGTGAAGGAAGGAGGAAACTGATCACCCTCCAGGTCACGGTGCAACAGCTTCACCCACTCCGTCAGCGTGAGACACCAGGGCAATGGCCTGGACCAGCCGAAGCGCCGAACCCGCAACAGTGAACATAGTGTGGCCCAGAGACGGTCAGCCGGATCTTTAAAAGCCAGAGAATCTTGAACCGGAATCATGGTGGCTTTGTTCAAACGAGAGACCGGAGGATCCATCACAAGTGGAGTCGTCCACTTCCTCAAAACTATAAACGCACAGCCAAGCACTTTGGGAATCGCAAAGGGACATTTTGGGCACTCCCATTCCTTATAGACAAACTTGTCAAAAAAAAAAAAAGAGGGAACGCATTTGCCGCGCGAGACGGCTTGCGAGTGCCAAAAGGGACCGTCGCCTCCACCGCAGCTGCATCCTCCATTTTTAAAGTTTCCTGCACAGATGCGATCAGTGCGTCCACCAGCGCCTTCTCGTGCGTACCCACAGGGGCAGAGGAATCCTCCTCGCTGTCCGAAAAATCTAGGAGCGCAGCCGCAGACCACGCAGGGTGGGCCCCGTCCACGGCAGCCGAATCAGATTCAGGATCCGACGAGACAGATGAAGCAGAGGAAGGCGGAGGACATTTCTTGCTAGGCCGCTGCCCAAGAGCCACCTCCACCCAGGACACAAAGGACTCCAGGGCCATCATCGGTGCATCAACGGATGGCAGGGACCCAGAGGGACCTGCAGCCTCCGATAGGGTGTCAAGTGGGGAAACATGCTCCTGAGACTCAATAGGGGAAGAAGAGAGACCCCCCCTCCCCCCCACACCAAGAGCAGCCACTGCAAAAGGGACACCACCCACGCTGGTAGCGTTACCAGAACACCAGGACACTCCACAGCCTGCAGCAGAGAGAGGAGGGGACCCCCACCAGCGTAGCGCTTGCTGCCTCAGGTCTACACCCGCACACACATGGCGTCCGACCGGGTTAAAAGGCGGAGCTTCCACCTGCTAAAAACACCATCTGGGCTAACCAGTAAAGGCTGCCGCTGCCTGAACACAAAAACCACCAAATCATGGCCGCCGAGCTACACAAACATGGCAGCCAGCCATAAGAAGTCAGCAGGCACAAGGGAGAAAATCCACCGGCTATGGCAAAATGGCCACGCTACTCGAGGCTGACACAGACCCCAGGAAAGCCCCTGAAAGAGAGAGGATCCGGGCACCGGACCTCAAGGAGCGCCCAGTGCCTCCCTCCAGTAAGCACTGAACCTGGCGGCGCGCACCCCCTGCCCACCAGTACTCAAACCCATCCCCCAGGATCCATCATGGCACCACACTACCCCATATAGGAGGGAGGGAGGGGGGGAGGGAGGGGGGGAAAGGGGACCTCCAGGGACCATCCACAACAGGAAGAGAGGGTGCAAGGGCAGAGGGAAAACCGCAGGACCGACCAACCCGGGGGAGGGGCCAACGTCCGCTGCAAACCCACCAAAGGGAGAGGGGGGGACATTTACTCACCATACCAGGAGGGCATCGCTCCAGACAGAACCTCCTCCCCACCGAAGTGGGGGCACTGTTGGCCATGAGGGACGATGCGTCTCGAGCTAGCGTGTAGCTGAGGTCTGCGCGGCCTCGCTGTGGAGACCACTGGATCAAGTGTCTAGCCCGTCACCCAGTCTGGCCGTTGATTGCAGATCTCACCGGAAAAAATCCAGGAACTAGAGATCTCAGCAGGTAACTAGGTCCTTACCCCTGACTAGGCAGAAAAAAAATACTGAAGGCGTGTGGTATATATCACCCAGGACTGCCCGTGGGCATAGCCAAGTCTTTTTTTCTGCCTATTGTGTCCTCCTAT
Source organism: Lithobates sylvaticus (assembly GCA_028564925.1). Lineage (NCBI taxonomy): Eukaryota > Metazoa > Chordata > Amphibia > Anura > Ranidae > Lithobates > Lithobates sylvaticus. The sequence goes on from CM053037.1 coordinate 3,297,448, forward strand.
AGGGGCGATATAACCCCTATGGTTCTAAATAAATAAGCGCTGTGTCTGTCAATGAACGAATGAGAAATACACCTTTGTGTGCTGACTTTGGACGGTCGCCTTGGGTGGGGCGCCGGGGGACGGTCGCCTTGGGTGGGGCGCCGGGGGACGGTCGCCTTGGGTGGGGCGCCGGGGGACGGTCGCCTTGGGTGGGGCGCCGGGGGACGGTCGCCTTGGGTGGGGCGCCGGGGGACGGTCGCCTTGGGTGGGGCGCCGGGGGACGGTCGCCTTGGGTGGGGGCTTTGGGTGGGGCGCCGGGGGACGGTCGCCTTGGGTGGGGCGCCGGGGGACGGTCGCCTTGGGTGGGGCGCCGGGGGACGGTCGCCTTGGGTGGGGCGCCGGGGGACGGTCGCCTTGGGTGGGGCGCCGGGGGACGGTCGCCTTGGGTGGGGCGCCGGGGGACGGTCGCCTTGGGTGGGGCGCCGGGGGACGGTCGCCTTGGGTGGGGCGCCGGGGGACGGTCGCCTTGGGTGGCGCGCCGGGGGACGGTCGCCTTGGGTGGAGCGCGGGGGGACGGTCGCCTTGGGTGGAGCGCCGGGGGACGGTCGCCTTGGGTGGAGCGCCGGGGGACGGTCGCCTTGGGTGGAGCGCCGGGGGACGGTCGCCTTGGGTGGAGCGCCGGGGGACGGTCGCCTTGGGTGGAGCGCCGGGGGACGGTCGCCTTGGGTGGAGCGCCGGGGGACGGTCGCCTTGGGTGGAGCGCCGGGGGACGGTCGCCTTGGGTGGAGCGCCGGGGGACGGTCGCCTTGGGTGGAGCGCCGGGGGACGGTCGCCTTGGGTGGAGCGCCGGGGGACGGTCGCCTTGGGTGGAGCGCCGGGGGACGGTCGCCTTGGGTGGAGCGCCGGGGTACGGTCGCCTTGGGTGGAGCGCCGGGGTACGGTCGCCTTGGGTGGAGCCCCGGGGTACGGTCGCCTTGGGTGGAGCCCCGGGGTACGGTCGCCTTGGGTGGAGCCCCGGGGTACGGTCGCCTTGGGTGGAGGGCCGGGTCGCCTTGGGTGGAGCGCAGGGGTACGGTCGCTGCGGGTGGAGCGCCGGCGACGGTCGCCGCGGGTGGAGCGTCGGACAGCCTTTTTTGGTTTCTGATAGCGAACCGCTAGGCCATTATACCACCATTAAAAAAAATAAAATTTTTTAATTAAAATAATAAAAATAAATCCAGCCGGTGTGTATAAAGCCTCAGCAATTATTAATGCCACCCAATTAACCCCAAGTATAAAATATTCACGGTGAAGCTGTTCAAATAAAACAGCAAAATGATCGTGTTTTCGTAAATGTTGTCACATTTTAATTTAAACATCAAATAAATGTAACATTATTTTTGTTTTAAACTGGAAAAAAAAGAAAGGAAGCAGAACAAAGGTTTCTTGATTTTGTTTTTTTATCATGTTTTTTTTCTTTTTTTTTTTTTTTTTTTCCAATATCACTGAAGGGGAGGAGAAGTTAAGCCAGATTACAAACATTTATGCATGCATAGTGAAAAGAAACAAGATTTTTTTTTTTTCTTTACCAAATTCACACAGTTTTTTGTCTTTGTAAAATAGTTAGTAAATCTACGGAGCACCAACATACCTAAAAATGTGTTATCTTTAAGCTTTCATGATCCGGTTACAAAAAAAAAAAAGAAAAAAAAAAAATTCTATCAAAGTAAAAGTTACAAACAAGCTCTTTAAGATTGCCTGTCAGAAAATAAAATGCAGAACGGCTTTTGTGTCTTTATTTTTTAAAGTATATGCTTTTATTTAAGTATTTTTTTATATATATATATAATATTTTTCACTTTTTTTTTTCCGGTTTTTGCACATTTATTAGGTGGACAAGTTATTCTGTAATTAAAGCAGTTTTGTACGCGTATTTATTTCCCTCTCAGAGGTATCTGTAGAGTTTAACAAACCAAAACAAAAACTTAAAGAGAAAAAAAGAAAAAGAAAAAGAAAAAAAATTTACAAAATTCTGAAATGCGTTATATACCTTGCAAAAAGTACATGCGTTTTAAAAAGAAAAGAAAAATTAAAATATATATAATTTTGAAAATTATTCGGTCTCCCCCTCCTTCTAGTATTTTTTTATCCTGATTGACATTGATCAAATGTTTAAGCATACAAAATGTCAACACATCTTTTTTTTTTTTCTTAAAGGTTGGTACCATTGTGAGATTAATTTGAAAAAATAAAATGCTTTCAAAATTTACAAATACCATTACAAGCACACAAGGCTGATTTTACTCCAATCTCTTCCTGAATTAGGGACTGGATATAAAGCAAGATACTAAAATTGCAGCAAGAAAGACAAAAAATTTTTTTTTTTGTTTTT